>JAYKAV010000822.1:228299-274527 GCA_035582835.1 Phoebastria nigripes | reverse complement strand
CCCATCCTCGCCGAGGGAGCCGGCTCTCGGAGATGGGGGTCGGGTGCTGAGCCGCCCCCCGCCCGCACTCACACCCCCGCCGGGATTGTTTGCACTACCCCCCGCACACCCACCCGGGTGAGTACCGCTCGCTGAGGGCGGGGGGACGGCCCGGGGGTGTGCGCTGGGGGGGGGCCCAGGCCGCAGGCAGACGCTGAGGCGGGGGGCTGAGGCAGCCACCGCCCGGCCCCGGCCGTGAGGCGGGCGAGGGGGCTGAGGCAGCCACCGCCCGGCCCCTGAGGCGGGGGGCTGAGGCGGGCGCGGCCCCGGCCGCCGTGACGGGGGGCCTGAGGCAGCCACCGCCCGGCCCTGGCGGCTGCGGCGGCCCCGGCCCCTGAGGCGGCGATGCCGAGGCGGGCACGGCCCGGCCGTGAGGCGGGCGGCCCGGGGAGCCGAGGCGGTCACGACCCCGCGGTGACGGAGACCGAGGCGGGCACGGCCCCGTGGGGGGGCAGGGCCGGGGTGCCGCGGGGGGCGCAGCGGCACGGGAGGCGATGGGAAGGAGGGCGTGGGGGCCGCCGGCAGCCCCTCCGAGAGGGGGCTGGGGGAGGGGGCACGGCCCGGGGAGCCGGGCCGCGAGAGGGTCCCTCCCAAGGCCGTCCCTGGACGCGCTCGGGCTGGGAGGAGTGAGCGTCGCCGGCTGACTAATAGCTGCTGCTTGCGCTGGGCCTCTCCGGGCAGCGCTGGCAGCCGTCCTCTAGGACCCTGCCCCAGCGGGGGGCGCAGAGGGGTGCCGCCGGGCCCGGGGCGCTGGCCTGCGCGCAGAGGAGAGGGGCCTTGCAACCCCCCCGCCCCTTCTTCCAGTCATCTCCCTTCCTCTTCTTCGTTCTCTTTCTTACGGGCGCAGAAAATGCTCTTCCTCCTCCTCCTCCTGCTGTTGCCGGAGCTCCCAGGGCTGTGAGCAGAAATCTAATGAGACCCGACTGCCTGGTTATGTAACTGCCCACACTGCTTACGGCTCCTGCCTTTAACCCCCAGCGCCAGGGCTCTGCTACCGGAGAAATTAGTGGAGTAAATAATGAGAAATGTTGTCCTCTTTAAATAAAAAAAAAAAAAAAAAAAGTTTGAAATGATCAAGCTGATTTGTTTGATTTGCTTGTACCATGGATCCGTTTTGGGGCTTAGAAAAATTTATAGCGTCTGCCCGGTGCTCCTTGAAAGGATCATTTTATTCCTAAAGGACATGGAGGAAGGGAAACAAAACAGATGGATTAATAAATCATTTTTAAATGCCCCTTTTAACCACCCAATCAGCTTTTCTGTACTGATTGTGTCCCTTTTGTAAATATCTTCTGTTTGCCCTTGATCTTTTCCTTATCCCCACCCAGTGCTGATCCAGCAAACGTTTAAAGGTCGCCTTATCATACAAGCTTTCAAACTATTCCCATACCATGTTGGGGAGAACACGAGTGGCTTGGAAATAGGGTTCCAGGCTTTAAAAGGAGATTATTTGGAGCAAGAAATAAAAAAGCATTGTATTCATATTGTTAAAGGATTTTGATACTGACTTTGATTTCTCTAATCTTTAGTGACAGCTACACTGAATTTTGTTGCTAGTGATGCAGTGCAGAAAAGCATACTGTTAATTGAAATTCTCGTTGGGTGTTTAACTTGAGCCAAGAAATATGTAATTTGTTTCACTGGAACTTTTTGAACAAAGGTGTCTCCTGTGGATGAGTRCCTTTATGCTAAGGTACTGCAGAATTTTCGTTAGCAGTACGTGTGCTAATACTTGATTCTTGTCCCTTCTTTAACTTTAGATAGCTAATTTCTCTTTTGTCCTTTGTGAAGGAGTGGCAACCATATTTTATATTAAATATAAAATGGAGTCATGGAGAAGGAGAAAAGCAATCATTTTTGAGGCTATCAAAAGCCCTGTTGGCTCTAGTAACTTTTTGAAATCTGGACTATAGACAACGCGATATATGAATTTGGTATATATTAATATATTACATCTGATAATATAGAATAATTTGTAGAAAGGGAAAAAATTGTGAATTAATTTATTGTAATAATTTCATGGTCATTGCCACCCTTATGACAGAAGATACATGCATCTAATTTGTATGCATTGACTGCATTATCATTTAAGCTATTCCGAGGAAGAATTGTTGTATACGTAGAGCGGACATTTTCTCTTCAGTTAGCATAATTTCGCCAGCGCACAGTTTATGCGGATGATTTGCTTGGCCTTAAAATAAATGTTGCATAATTTTAGTTATTTGTGTGAAATCTTCTAAAGCAACTGTTAACATTTTTATAATTCTGTAGCTTACAGTGCAACCAATATGTTTGCAAACTTTAAAATGATAAATGACCCTTGGACTAAGACCTTTCAAGCTAAACTAATAGTCTGGTGCTAAATTTTGCAGCTGAGTACAATAAATCATCCAAATACGGGTTGGTAATTGAACCCTTGACAGGGCTGGCAGTTCTGTGATGTCTTAAAAATTATCCTTGCTGCTTTGTGAATAACTAAACAGCAAGCTCATGTGATTTTGAAATGCCCCATGCTGTATATGTAAACACATGCCTAGTGCATCTTCTGCAGTATTGTTTGTAAGTCATACTGAGTGTAGTTGACATCCTCGCCTTCTGCAGGCGTGAACGTAAATAGTTTGATGCACCTTTTTTTGGCTTAAAAAGTAACCTATTTTATGCAGAAAGTGAAGCTAAAAGAATAGGCCTTGGAGCTTGATCTTACRCTTTCCTTATTTGGATGTGTTTGCTTTTGTTTTTTCTTAAAGGAACAAGAGCACTCAAGGTGAAGGATAATAATCAACTAGAATCAGCACTTTGAATGAAATTTTGTTTCCCTGTGGCATCTTGAACACTTTCTTCTTCGGGTTTTGAAACATACTTATAACTTTGTGGCATAGCAGCTATGCAGCTTGAAATCCAAGTAGCACTCAATTTTATTATTTCATATTTGTACAATAAGCTTCCCAGACGACGTGTCAACATTTTTGGTGAAGAGCTTGAAAGACTTCTTAAGAAGAAGTATGAAGGCCACTGGTATCCAGAAAAGCCATACAAAGGATCAGGGTTTAGATGTATACATATAGGGGAGAAAGTGGACCCGGTCATAGAACAAGCATCCAAAGAGAGTGGTTTGGACATTGATGATGTTCGTGGCAACTTGCCTCAGGATCTTAGTGTTTGGATTGACCCATTTGAGGTTTCATACCAAATCGGTGAAAAGGGACCAGTGAAAGTGCTTTATGTGGATGATAATGAAAATGGATGTGAGTTGGATAAGGAAATCAAGAACAGCTTTAACCCAGAGGCCCAGGTGTTCATGCCAATTAGTGACCCAGCATCTTCAGTGTCTAGTTCTCCTTCTCCTCCCTTTGGTCACTCTGCTGCTGTGAGCCCAACTTTCATGCCCCGCTCCACTCAGCCTTTAACCTTCACCACTGCCACATTTGCTGCCACCAAGTTTGGCTCGACCAAAATGAAGAATAGCGGCCGTAGCAACAAGGTCGCCCGCACCTCTCCCACCAACCTTGGCTTGAATGTCAATGACCTGTTGAAGCAGAAAGCCCTTTCCTCCTCCATGCACTCTCTCTACGGGCTTGGCTTAGGCAGTCAGCAGCAGCAACAACAACAGCAGAAGACTTCTGCCCTTTCTCCTAACGCAAAGGAGTTCATTTTCCCCAACATGCAGGGTCAAGGTAGTACCAGTAGCATCTTTCCTGGTGACAGCCCCCTTAACCTCAGTCCTCTCCAGTACAGTAATGCCTTTGATATGTTTGCAGCCTATGGAGGTCTAAATGAGAAGTCTTTTGTGGATGGCTTGAATTTTAGTTTAAACAACATGCAGTATTCTAACCAGCAATTCCAGCCAGTTATGGCTAACTAAAAATAAAACGAAAGTGAAATACAAGTAAATACTATTGTACAAGTTAAAATGCACGTACCCAAGGGTGTATCTTTTTTTCCACCTCTTGAGATTTTTTTTAAGGCTTGTAGTATGAATACATTCAAGCTTGGTTAGATAAATACAACATGCATCATTTTTTCATTTGCCAACCAAGCACAAAATTATTTTATACTGACTGTACATTACAAAAATATACTCTCAAAATATGGCCTCTTACAGTATTTAAGATATAGCAAGGACGTGGCTAATTTTTTTCATGTGTGTATATATATATGTACACAAACATATATGTGTATATATATTAAAAAATTGGCACTAATAGGTGGGTTTATTGGTCTTTTTCTAATTGTATAATTTAATTTAGTACAAAGTTTGTAAAATATCAGAGTATATATATTGTTTCTACAACATGGTATTGCATTTATATCTTTTTACTACAGTGATCTGTGACAGCTGCAGCAGCTTCATGTTGTATTTTTTTTACTGAAATTGTAAGATATCCATCTTAAAGACATCAATTCTAAAAAAAATAAAAAGTTGTGTACAGAATATTCCTTAGTGGTGGAATTAAAATGTACGAAATATTTGCTTTTTTCAAAAGAAACACAAATTGTATTTTCTGTTAAAAGTTTAAAGATTTTTGCTATATATTATGGAAGAAAATGTAATCGTAAATATTAATTTTGTACCTACATTGTGCAATACTTGAAAAAAAGGTATAAAAGTATTTTGAGTCAGTGTCTTACATGTTAAGAGGGACTGAAATAGTTTATATTAAGTTTGTATTAAAATTCTTTAAAATTAATTGACTGTTGTGGTCTGTGTTTTTACTGTTCTGCTGAAGATCAGAGCGCTGCGTTTATTGTGTTGTCAGTGCTAATGATGCAAAAAAGTCTGACTCAGTGCATCACAAAGGAGCGATGGAAAGGGTTGCTGTATTGATGCACCACAATAAGGGGTTGCTTTACCTAAAATACTACYGACAGAGCACGTAGCCTGATTAAGTACTTGCCTACAATTACTGAGCAAACTTCCCCTTGTTTTCCATAACTGCAGCTCACTGAAGTCAGAAGGTAATTTTATTTTTTTTTCCTTGAGAGTTAAGACCATAAGCTATGTGAATGTTGAGTTATTGTGCGATATGATGTATCTAGAAGAGACTCAGGTGATTCAACGAAATTCACTTTCCGTGTCATCAGAATGGATTTGAACTGTTCTCTCGAGAGGTCCTAGACCAATGCATCAGCATTCTGTTTCTGTATTGGGGATTAATAGCTCAGAAACGAGACTGAATAAAAGTGCTAATTTACAGTTTACTAAGCTCATTGTAAACTTTCATTTTATATGCTCTATTAAAAAGACAAATGTAATGCAACTACAGCGTGACATTCTAAGGTTTTTATTTTAGTGGATTTTACCCATTTTAACTTAATAGATTCTCAAAATGTGAATGTGAGTGGGAGGAGAAAGAATTCAGAGGCTGACAAAACAACTCAGCTTTTCCAGGGCTATTTTGAAGTTGCATCCCTTACTCTTTTCCGTCTGTTTGGCAAATAGTGTTCCTTGCTAGCGGACATTGTCAAGGGAAAGAGAAACTTACTTCTTTAATCCATAAATCTAACAAACATCAACTTACTTTCCACGGCAGTTCCAGTTGTACAAAGAGAAGACACATGCTAAGTGGATAGTCCTTTGGCTCACGATGATGAATGCTAAGCTACAGAAGGAGTACAGGATTAAAATTGTCTGAACTTTAGTGTTCTGAAACTGGATTTTGAGACTGAAGGTCAGTCTTTTCCTACTTGATGCACTTGATTTTACCAAAGGTGTAAATTCCACGCACGCATATGCCCCCAGTTTGGTGCGAGCAGAGTTTTGGTGGAAATAGCCTCGTGCTGTAAGGAAGGGGGTGTTTTTCAACACCAGTGTGAGATCCTTGCTTTGGACAGAGTCTGTGAAGAAATGGTTGGGGTGGAGACGTGAGGCTGACAATGGTATCAATTTCTAATGCCATGACAACCAATTCAAAAGCAATAATGGAGCGAATGTTTTTTTAGGCGTTCATCTGTCTGTATTTAACTGGCTCCTTTTTACTGAGTTTGCCATCTGGTTTATCTTTCCACTCACGGCACATCAGTGGACAGAACCGTACTTAAAAGTGCATCATTCGGTATCCAATTTTAAGTGGATGATTTTGCTTTAAAAAGGAATTAGAAAAAAATTAGAAAAACAAATATTGGATCAATTACTGAAAAATGGAGAATGTTAGCTCTGTGTATTATTTCTATTTGTGTGCCTAGACTTCAAGACTTGCTACAATTTTATTATTTACAATACAATAACAATACCTAAACTGCCTAGAAGGTTGAGCAACTTTAACAGTGGAGACTATTCTACGTGTTCTGTAATATTTCTGTTCCTGTGGTTTAAACTGAGACGATTTGTCTTAAAGGCCATCGAGCTTATCCTCTTCCCATGCTGATCTGTTCACTTCCACTGTGACCAGCTCGACGTATGAAGGGCAGTGGTTTGCAGCAAGGAAGAACCTCAGGAAACAAGGTTGTTTTTTGCAGCACCTTTTAATACGAAGATTTTAATACGCAGGGTTTTGTCCTCCATAGGTTGTTTACGGTGCTTTGCAAGGAGACAATCTGTAGAGAGAGCTTCCYGCTTTCTCAAAGAATGCAAATGTGAAGATTTTTAATGTTTTCTCTTACTCCTTATRGAAATTAAAGATGTGTGCTTTCTGTTCAGTCTACTTCACCCATTTATTTATCTTTTGCTAAAGTTTGGTGCCGAATTTGTTAAATCAAACATTTACATTGCAACATTCTGTTCTAAATGAGTGCCAAGTCAATCTCTGGTTTAATTTGCACGCACCCAGTATTCTGCTCTTGAGCCGTGCTGTCAGGTAAGTGCATTTGCTTTGAGAGAAAGGACCTAAAAAGAAGCGAAGGGGGAAAAGGAAGCATTTGCTCAGTTGTGCAAGTTCTTTTGTATTTTCTCTTGTGAACATGCAATTTACTTCCTTAAAATTGCTGGTGTAAGTTAAACCTCGGAAGATGTCTTTAATTTACAGTGAAGAAAAGGGTAAAACCCTAAGTACGCATCCCCCTTAGTGCATCCTGTCTCTTCACTCAAAGTCCCCACCCAAGCACAAGTTAAAAGCACTTTCATCTGTAGGGCTCCCTCAATTCAGCACAAGTGGATAACTTTTGAAAATCGTAATCTGAGATCTGTGAAACTGCGCTCAGAGGCATCTTGGCATGGCAGGGTAGAGAGGATTCAGTGGACAGCTAGGGTCTGTGCTGCATTTGTTTTGTGGGTAGACGACAGACCTTACTCTTGCTCAGAAGTCTAGTAGCGGTCACCAAAATTAAATTGGTCTGGTTATTTCTGCAAAGGAGAGCCGGCTTGCAGGTGGAGTTTAYGATACGTAGTGCTTCATTGCTGCGTCGTGCTCTCAAAGGTCCCTGCTGCGGATGTAAATCCAGAGGGCACAGGCTGGCCTGGCACTGGAGTCTCAGTGAGTACAAGTTTTTGTAGTTCTCTTAACTTCAACTAAGCTATCATAATTTATACAAATTGAGGACTGGGTATCAGCCACAGAAAGATCCATCCCTCCTCTTCACCATGCAAAATTAGAAAGCTATTAAACAACGCTTGTACAATCTCCTGCTGCAGACAACCGTGGCGGATGATTACCCAGCTCCAGCACGGCCGCGTGCCCAGCTGTCTGCACCCTGTGCTCCCGCCGTATTGCAGCGTGCAAAAGCCTGTTAGTAGCAAACAGCCCGGTTGCATTTCTGAAATATCAAGTAACCAAACAACTAGTTGTTAAATCAGCTCTTCGGACCAGCATGGGATCAAGCCAGAGTTCATTTACTGATCTGACGCCCAGACTGTTCTATTAACGTTTCAGGAATAAATACCTCAGAGTTTGCGTTGGTGGTTTTGGAGCAGATGAAGCAAACCAGCCGTTCAGCACTCTTTTTTATATCATCAGCAAGTTGATTTAAACTGAGTGTACAGAGTTGGCTGCATTCCTCTCATGAGCTGCAAAAAAAGTTCGCTAAATCGAAGTGCCAGAGCTGTAAAATCCTGCTGAAGGGATTGTTTCCAAAGATCAGCGAGAGGAACAGTTAAACTGTTACCGTGGCAGTGCGCGTATGACTTTTGTCCTCTTGGCTTTATTTTAGTGGCGGTAGTAAGGAGTTTTGCCTTACAGAAGGGAAAAAGCATTAAGACTCAGGAACATAAACCACATTCCCTTTGGCACTACGAGTTCTCTACCTCATAGACAAAATATGATCAGTGTGTGGAACGAATAGCAGGTGTAAAATATTTTTAGAAAAACCTTGGCGTACAGTGCAGATGTCCCTCATCCCCCATCCTTTATTCTGTCAGCTTTTGTTTGTTAAATACTACAATCTGTAGTATTGATGGCTGCAGTTCTGGTGGAACTTGCTGCAGTTTTCATTTGGTGATTTAGCACTTTAGAGGCCTGAAATCGGAGATCCTCTCCTCCTCCGAGAGCTGAGACACCATTACATTTAAACAGTCTGTCAGCTCCGTGCCCTCATGGAGCTCGTTGCGCTGCATTCCCTTTTCCCCTTAGCTTCAAGATCACCCATAGCATAAAACAAAAGAGGACTCTGGGAATGTAGTGCCTTAATTATTGTTTAGTGCCCCTGTGAGCTTCTTTGAGAAGGTTATATCAACAGGACTGGATAATGCAATTAAAAACAGACCTGGAAACCCACCTTTTTTCCTTGGCAGAAGATACTCATTCCCTGCTACACCCATAACCCCTTCCTTTGTCTTTGCTGCCTCTCCCACAGCATCCTCAGAAGGAGCAGCTTGTGCGTTGCTCCCTTTGTTCGCTGCCTCTCGCTACTCGCTCTGCTGCACCAGGCTTTCATGCCGCTCTTGTCTTCACCCAGACTCCGCTTCTCTCTGACCTCCTCTCAAGTTGCTCAATGCCAGGAACTGCTGTGCCATGGGAGACCTCAGCACGCGAGGCTCTAGCCACTGAAGGGTACCCTCTCCCTCCGCCCCTTGTAGGCTAAGGCTTGCTTGACTTCACTTCATCTCTAAAGACGTAGTGTAAAGAACTACTGAAGGTCAGAATACAGTTAAGGATTATGTTAGATGCTCACAGTCTCACGAAACTGTGGGAATTTGCTGCTTGGGCAGCCTCATCCAGTAATGCAACAGCCTGGGAGTGTTTAGTCACGTTGATGGAAATGGGAGGTGGCAGGTTAGTGAAGAACATAGCATAATAGATGACAACTCAGGCACCCTACGTTCCAGATCTGACTCTGGGCAACTCACTGCCCTTTTCTGTGTTGGCTTCCTCCTCTGTCTCCACTGAAATTCACGGTTAGCAAGTGTCAGGCATTAGCTGGCTATTGCTGTCTTTTTGCTGTCAATAAGGATCTTCATCCAATTTCTGTATGCCACAGGAACGTCTTCTGAGGTTGACCTACCGTTCCCTCCTTTTATTGCCTTTAGTCTCTGTGGCCTTTGAGAGTCTCCTCCGTCGTACAGTTCACTTAACCTGTATTAGATGACCTTTATATTTTGAAATAAGGCATGCATATAAAAGTGAAGCACTTGATTCACATTGTCCATGGTATATAGAGTCTGATTCATCCACCATCGGAGCAGAAGGCCTCTGGAGCAGTGAGATCTCACATACTGACTATTGTGATTCTGTAAAAGAATTTCTGTGGGTGTTTCTTTAGATATGGAAGTATATATTCCTCCAGTACAAATCATGTGAGAATTTTACACCAGCCTACTCACTGAAGTTGCTGCTGGTCAAAATTAGACTTGCATACAGATTTTACAAACTAAAACAAATTCCCCTTTGATTTTCATTAGACCATAAGGTTAAGCATCCCGTGTGCCAGCACAGAGAAAGGGCTGCTGGGTTCTGCCACCGAATGTGCTATGAACTGTCTGCCCAGTCTTCAACAGATTGCTTCAGCCTTGTCAAGAGTAGTTTCGGTGTTTTTAAGCCCATACTTGAGCCTTTAACTCCCTGCTGAGTCTCAGATGTTGTAGATAACTGCAACCTGTTTTTTAAGCCAAAGGGTTCTCGGTCTGTCTGTGTCTCTCAGGGTTAGTCAGGTATGTGCAGCACCTCTGTTTGGCAACTTAGTGGGAAGAGCGCAAAATTCCTGAATACCGTTGAAAATGTTAACACCTGGGACAGTTRCCTACTTTGCAGATATTTGTGAATCTCATCTTATATTTATGAACTGCTTTGAGCCATGGATCGTATTTTACTTGAGAACAATTGATATTTCATTTTTAAGTAACGAGTAACGATGCTCTCCGTTTGTGCCTTCTAGACTGTTAGTGCTGTCCTTAAAGCCTCATTTCAGTATTGCCAAACAAATCACTTGAGAAATTGTGATTCAAGTCTCCAAGAATATTTTAGACATTATGAGGTAATCGTAAATAATAATCAACCTCGCACCATATTAATTTATCTTCTGGGTATAGACTTAAATAGATTTCAGAATGTTCTAGCTTTCCTCTACAAGTCCACTAAGAACTTAATTTTTAGATGAAAATTTAGATCCATAGGAAATCACAGGTTCCCTGGGACTGGCACTTCACAGGAAACCAAATATCCAAGGGATAGTGATGAACTCATAAGTGTTGGCAATTAACCACAGCTGCTTAATGGAATTGGATTTCTAAGTGCTACAGGACTGAGACCTACCACCACCCTCCTGTCTGTGCAGTTTGCATCGCAGGTTTGACAGTCTGGTGGCAACAACTGCAGGCAACCAACGCAAATTAACTTGTACAAACTGATAAAGGACAGAAACACTCAGTAAGAGATCAACCACTGCATCTCTGACCTCTCACTCCTGACCTCCAAGGAACGTCTCCAAAACTGCTTCAAAAGACAATCCGAGTACTAAAATTCCTGACTCTAGGATATAAAAATCACACAGATATTGATTGCATATTACATTATAATTTTTGCTACCACCAGCCATCCCTAGGCAATTATTATTCCTGTCTCTCTCGCCCTCTCTTTGTGCCATAAATGACATTATCAGCTGTCCTCTGGCTAGTATCCTCCTTTTGATCAACAGGAACCAATCATCCGTTCTCTCAGATTGCCTAATTCATGAATATAATGAAGTTTAACTCAGAACAATTATTCTCAACCTGTATTTAGCTCTAAGGTTATTGCTTCTATTTCAGACCTAAGGAAGCCTTATGTGTCTGAAAGCATGTCTAGTTTTTCCAAGTACACCAGCTGACCTAATAAACGGTGTCCCCCCTCCCTGCCCTTGCCTCGCTTACATCTTGCACTGTCCTCGCTACGACGCATCCACTGCACCACTGTGCTTGTTCCTGCTCCGCTGAGTCTACAAACGAAGGCATAGCCTCGATGAGCTACTATGGGAGGTACTCTGCTAGCCCAATTAATAGGAGGGAAGCGTAGGTGGAGCTGCTCGGTCTATAAGCCATCCGTCCCACCTTGTCGGAGACTGCCTTGCTGTCCCCGAGCGTGCCATGTGGCAGTGGCTGGTGGGAGGTAAGTGAAGCTGCTGGTGACACCGGAGACCTGTGAGCAAGGCTGGCTTGATGATCACCTCAGTAGATGGCACGCATTTGGGGGTGATGAACTTTCGGAGGTCAGTAAAGTTGTCTTGCATTTTTTCTTGGTGTCTCTGTGGTTTGAAGAATTCAGTATTTGGAGCAGCTTACCTGCCCAAAGTCAGATACCAGGAGATCGGTTAAATTTAGGGTCTGGGATCTCATCTTTATGAACCAGTCCTTTTTCCAATGTTCTGCTGTACAAACTCTCTCTTACCTTGTTTATTCTTTTAAATTCCTAGGTTTCCCCCTCCTGATTTTTCTCTCTGTTTTCCTTCAAAGTCTTCCTTTAGAGTTGCTTTTCTTAATTTCTTTCCCAAACCAAGCCATTCTCCCCATTCTGCTTGTCTGAGGTCTGTGCCTCACCATGTATAATTTGCAGGGTATTATCTGATGGAGACTGTAATCTCTTCAGGGCAGGGCTGTGTCCATCTCTGGACTCACAGTTGYCTGTTTTACTCTACGAGGTTGAATAAGAAGGACAGAAGTAGAAGAGTATAGAGACGCTCCCAAATAAACTGTGCATTTTTTGATCTATGTTCACGAAACAAATGCAGGAACAATTGTTATTAGCAACATGGTTTATGCTGTACCACTGGAGGCTTCAGAAGAAGTAGATGCTTTAGGCAAAGAAGCTTCCTTTACAAAACATTTGTGGAACATATTTATCTAAAAATACATGTACTTATGGTAGAGAACGATGTTCCTCTGCTGATCTATAGTTAATTGTCAATGGCAACACGGGACTCTTAAATCTTGTAAACAATCCTGCTGTAGTAATATCATATACTTTCTTCTCTGCAGCTTCCCAAAGCCTTTCCCAGGCTGATTTCTGTGGCCTCTGCAGCTGCTGTTGAAAGAGTCCTGCTCACTCGGCTCTACCACCGTGCCCACCGAGGCTCAGAAGAGGAGGATGGATGGGGAGGAGGATGACCCCGTTCACCCACAACAGAGGTGACTGTGGGGAGGGAAACCTGAACTATGCAGGACAGATTTTTGCCTTTAACAATCACTGAAACTTTTCCTCTCTACATATGTGCTGTGGGTAATACACAGCTAATAATTAAATGCATTTTAAAATACATTTTGGTCTGAGATCTCCAATGAGTTTGGCTTTTTGATGCCTGCACAAATGGACTCCACATACTTAAACGTCTGCCTGATGAGATTAGAAGACGAGCGATATGTAAGCAGAGACGGGGATCATCTGTGAGACTGACTTTGAGATGACTCTCTCCAAAAGTCAGAATGTTTAGAGCTAGGATTTTGACTTCGCCTATTTTCTGGAGAGATCTGAGGCCGTCCAGCCTGACCCTGCCGCCGGGGGCATTGCTGCAGGGTGGCAACTGGCCCGTTCCCTCTCCTGACATTTGCATTTGCTCGAACAAAAGGCTCATTCTGGCTGGGAGTGCTGCGGCCAGGTCTCACGTTGTCCGGTTCCCAGTTGCTTTTTGGAAAGAGCTAGCTGTGCTCGAGTGCCCGGCTTTGACTCACTTCTGTGGGGCACTGTCATCTTGCATATTTTGGTCTTTTTTCATATATAAAAAGATATCTGTATTATTTGCAAGCAGTTAGTCATCTGCTAGCCAGAATGGGGTTGTTTTCCTTAAGGATGTTTAGGATCACCTAACTCTTACAGGCAGAGGGGAAAATATCCACAGATGTTGGGATTAGTCATATAACTGTTGCAGTTATCTTCATCCAAAGCCTTTTCTTTCACTCCCCGTTAGAGCTCCTGAACTTGAGGGCTGTATCTGATCTCCAGCCTCTCCCATAATGACATTTATCTGGGCAGGCTGAAAGACAAAGGGGAGCCCAGGCTGTGTAGCCTCTAGCCAGTTATTCCGTTCTTTACTTGGCTGTTTTTTCCATAACCACTTGATAAATCTAGCCGTGGAGAGCTGGGAATGAAAGGATATGACCTGCTCACCGTGCTCGCCTGCTCCTGGCTTCCAGCAGCGGTTCCAATTTCTCTGGGCCTCCGTTCCCTGTCAGCACAAGGTATAACCCCATTTCTGTGCCTTGCATAGGTGCTGTGAGGTTTCCTTCTCACTTGAGAGCTCTGGGTGACCCTGGGGTACAACACCGCTGCGGTCGTAAAGCACCTCCCAGCCATCAACAGACTTTTATCCTTAGAAAAGCCCCGTGTGGTATCGCTGTCCCTGTCCTTGAGCTGGGGACAAGTCAGAGGCGAGATGGAGGAGCCGCCAGCCATCCCCTGCGGAGCTGAGGACGAGTGAGCCGTGGACTTTGGCACCACGAAGGTTGGCCTTATTCTCCTGTAAAATGCACCATCCTTCCCACATCACGGGCAAAGAGAACATATTATTTGCTTTCCACCCATTCGATATCCTCTACGTGATCGGGATGTGCTTAAACTGGGGACAGCTGCTTTATAGGGATGTTTTCAAGGGGGCTGATGTCGAGTGGGACTAAACGGCAGCAACTGTTGCTTAACGTAGGCAGGGGCACAAATCCTTTTTGCTGGAGATGACCTGGGTTGCGCGGTGCCCRCAGCGAAGGTGTTAATCAGTGTGCAACACTCAACAGCGTCCTAGCAGTACGGGGACAAGCCAGTCAAGACACAAAGAAGGAAAACTGGAAATTGGTCACCATTACTTGTAACTCTTTGAAGTCCTCTTAGAAGCAGACCCCAAAAGCCCACCAAAACCCAATGGATTTTTCCTGATGGTCCCTCTGCGGTGCAGTCAGCCCAGGGTGAGGGGTCTGTGCCGGGCGCTTTGCTGCTGTAAGAATTGTTTGCCTTTACAGAGGTCAGGTACTGGGAGGCCACTTGCAGAGCAAATGCCTTCACTGTGCACATTGTCATCGTGAACTGGAAGAACCTGAAGGACTGGTGAAACGGGGACCCTGCAGCCCAGCTCCTGCCAGGATTCACTTGGGGATTCTTCTTTCCTCCGTCCTTCCAGAAATGAAGTAACATTTGCTGGGAGGAGCCTTTCAACACGGCAATTGGCCCACGAGGCTGGGTTGAGGCATGGCTGGGTCTAGGATGCACTAAAAATATATGTGACAAATGTAAACATTGACTTTTGCCGGGGTGGGAGTGTGTCTGCCGAGAAGCGCCGGTGCGGCGAGCGGGGCAGTCGGCAGCGCTGGGTGCTGCGGGTGGCAGAGCAGCAGGGGGGGAACGCTTTCTTCCTCTGGGTTGTTTTTGGTTTAAAGCAATTACTTAAAATCGTAACAGCTTCACACATCACAACTGCAGCTTTTCCGGCATCGTGTCGTGGTAACCATGTTTCAACAGGTGGGGAAAGAAACTGGAAGGGGGGAAATAAGGAACCGAAGGAAGAGGAAGGGGAAATGCCTCCACCTCCTCCCTCCTCTGCTGGGCTCTTTTCTTTGTTTGGTTTTCTTTTTTATTTTAAGACATAAAAGCAAACATAGAAATTAGGAAGGAGGTGGTCTGAGCCCCTGCTTGTGGCCGAAGGGCTCTCCCCCCGTCCAGCCTCCTGGTGCGCCCGGAGCAGGGGACAGGGCAAGGTGACACAGCCGGGTGCCACGTCAGCAGCCCGCGCGCTCCTGCCTGTGGCTGCCAACAAAGGTGGCCATTGAGAGCCTGCCGTGTGCGTGCTCTCAGCGATTGTGCTGTGGGAACGGGGCTGAAACCACCAGCTTGATTTTGCACAGGCAGCTGATGAGCCACGTGAGAATGCTCTCCTCCTCCTCCTCCTCCTCCTCCTCCTCCTCCTCCTCCTCCTCCTCCTCCTCCTCTCCAGCAGAAGGTCTCCAGGGTGCCTGGGAAGCGGTGGCGGGTTGCAGGCTGTATGGTTGTGCCGGAGCCGGCCGTGTCGAGCCAGGATGGAAGTCTGTGCTGGGTGGAAATGGGCTCCCCCAGGTGAATGAGCAACACCCGCCCAAGCAGCCACAAAGCAAAGTGTGCTTTCCCCCAGCCCATTGACTTTTTTTGTCAGCTGAGGATGTAACAGCAGAATAAGGGAAAATGTAGCTCTTTATTTCCTTCCCTTGCTCTTGCTAACTCCAGCCATCCCCTATGTGCAGCTCCAGAAGGAATGAATAAAATTATTTAGTTCAAGGCATTTCTGCTCCAGAGCATAAAGTTACTCAGCAGTTGCAGGACCAGGTCATCGCAGATATTTTTATTCTGTGTCTATTTTGCTCTGCCTCAGACTGATGTATTATGGATGCTTCAAATTAACAGTGCATGAACGTAAACAATGCTTTACTCATACGCTGCAAATCAAAAGAGGTTGTTGGTTTTTTTTAGTTATGTTTGCAAAAACGTATTCATGTTCAGATTTTCTTTATGCAAAAATGAAAGCACTTGAACTCCAGGCCAGGGAAGGTTTGGTGAGCACAGAGTGTAAGAGCCTGTCTGCACCATGTTATATAAACAAACTGGTGTTTTTGAAAGCAGACCTAGAGGAGTTTGCGAATGCATTTATTTAAGCAAGCAACCCATCTGCTCCTACCAATAATGGCTTCGCAGACCAATTGTGTATTTGCTCAGCTCACAGGCCAATGAGTTTTACATATGTTACGTGATTTGCACAAATCGATATGTAATGTAGACACACACGCTCACATCTGGAACACACGAGCCACGAAGACAGGGTTTTGAATGATGACCTAGTCAGCACCTAGCAGCGTCTGGATCTTCAGGGCAAAAATATAATATTTATCTTTTTTTTTTTTCTTTTTAATGGACTGTTAGGTTTTATAAGGCAGACTGTAGCAATGCTTGTTTCATAGGGCTGCGTGATTCCTGCAGGATGCAGCTACCGCAAGAATGAGGCTTGGAGCTGCTTCACTTACCTGGCTGGCCAAGAAGGAAAACTCCAAATTACATATGAATGTAGCATAGCTGGATGGAGGATCTGTCCCCACTCACAGTATTGCCAAGTACATGGAGACGCATTTTAATTCTAGCTATGGAAGTACGGAAAAGAAAGCTTTATCCAGAAAAAGAAAACTAGTCCCTGATATGAGAAACACGGAATATAAGCAACATTCCAAAGGTCCTACCTAGAAATATCTTTCTGAGCCCTTCAGGGTGTCGGGGGTCCCTGTTTCTATTTACGTGTCCATCTCCCACCGCTTCCTCCTGTGGTGGCACCTGAGAAGAAACCTCCAGAAACCTCCCTTCTTGCCAGAAATGTTTCTAGAAACAGCACTTTTTTCATCACGCTCGGGAACGCTTGCAGAATGCAATCTCAARTGGTCGGTCGCAAGCGTTTGCCCTGGAGCTTGATTTAAGGAGCTGTGCTCGCCCAGCAAAATCCAGGAGCTGTTTCTGCGATACGCTCCCTTGAGCAGACTGGTGAGAAAAGTGGAGGCCAGGAACTTAAATTTTATGACCCTGTAATGCCCAGAGGCTCAAACCCATGACAAAAGCCTCACTGGTCAAGGCAATTACTAAAAAAAGGAGAAAGGAAAAAAAAAAACAACGCCAAACCTGTCCTCTCTCCAGATTACCAACTAAACAACCTGTGAGCTGCAATAATTCTGCAAAAGATGCTCCCAGGAGTGTTTTTTACAGTGAAAGTAGTCATAAATAATAATAAAAAAATGCATGTGTGTGTATTTTACAAAGCAAGGAGAAAATTTCTTCCTCTTCAAGCCCATAGTCTGTGAATAATTTGTGAACAAGAGAAGCAGCTCCATCTATCTTACACTGTATTTGTTACAAATCATTTGCTCATGTGTAAATCTTCCTGCCAGGGTAGGAGCAGCAAATCCTCCTTCAATTTTTGTCTGCATGAAGAACATGAAAACATGCTAAACATGAAAAATTGAATCGATAAGTAACAGGTGTAGAGGTGCATCTCAGGATGAATATATTCCCGGAGTCCGTGACGGAGGGGCTGGGTGATTGTGTTTATGAGGCAGCTGGTGGCTGCAGGGCAGGATTTCTGGCTGGCACACATTGCTGAGCCACAAGGGCTAATCATTTAGCAGGAAAACAAAAGCCAAGCCAAAAAGACCATCTCCAAAACCCTCTTGCCTCCCAGCACACCTACAGCAAGCAGGCAAACAGCCGCTACCCGAGTGAAATGCATCAGAGCATCCCGTCGTGGAGAAAACTTTTTTCGAGCTCACAGAAAGTCCCTAGGTGGCAACACTGCTCCTCCTGACCCTCCCGGGAGTCTTGTCATGGTTGATAGAGCTCCGAAAGCTCCCGCTTTGGAGATTCTGTGACTAAGTGAGACCTTAAACTTCCATTCACAAATAAAAGTGAGAAAAAGAGTATATGTTTAATGCCGGTGGTGGAAAAGGAAAGTGTAAACCTGTCATCGCTGAAAGGCTCTGCCATCTGAAGGCAAGTTAAAAGAACGACCGAAACACCCAAGAATTTATTTATTTAAAAGAAATAACAAGATTTTAAAGCCAAGTTTGTGACACTGGGAGATGTGACTCATGACCTCTAAATGCTTTGGGTTGCCAGCATGCTTAGATATTTCTGTAACCGACAGCCCAACAAGTAACAACTGCAGAGAGGTGGTTCAGCCCTTCCAGCCTCTACGACCGGGACCAAGGATGCTCCGCCGGGCCGTGGCACCGAGGGACCACTCGCTCCATCCCGTCACCTGTCTCTCACCTCACGCTCTGCCCTCACCTGTAAGCTCTCCGCAGGTGCGAGGCGTCTCTCCATCCCTGTTTGCAGAGCGCGGCCCCCTTCCAGGCAGCCCCATAATACAAACATGGTAAATAACCCCGAGCACAGCCACGGGCTGGACAGTCGAGGAGAAAAATGCCCACCCCACCCTGCTCCCAAGATTTTCAAGGGAAAAGCATCATCAGAGACCCAATAGATGTAAGTCCTGCCTATCACACCTGTTAGATGAGTAGATCTGAGAAAGCCATTAAGTTTTTCCTTTTAATCTATGTTTATTCACTGCTGACTCTGTGCAAGCCTGCTGTGTCTATATACAGCCCCTCCAGCACTGCAGCTCTGGTCGCACGTGCTTGTGAACGGCTGCTCCCTCACCGAAACGCCAAACCAACTGATAAAAGTAGCAATTTTGCTATGTCAGAGATAAGATCATTTTGCCCATCTCTTGATTAGATGACTTTTGGCGCTGGCTAGCACAGTAAAAACTGTGAATTGCAAATATTATAATCAAAGATACAATTTGAGTTTCATCCTGAGTTAATTACCTGAGTAGTATACATCTGGTGGCTACAATAAATTACAGCAGAAATGGAGAATTTGATTGCAATATTCACTTTTCGGTTGATCTGCAGGTCAAGTATTATTCACTGAAGAGATTCATAAATAATTTTGAATAACTGGACCAATATATTTAGAAACTGTGCAATCTGCAAACAGGGAGAGAAAAAGCCTCAAATAAATTATACATTGTGTCTTTTTCCTGCAGCTCTGGAAATGGATTTGATTGCCTTATCACACTCCCTACTATATCTTCCCCCCCCCCCAATAAACCTAAAATCTCTCCTGCTGTATTACTAACCAGGCAAGGATGAAACCAGAGAACCAGCCATCCAGCTCGGGGAGGCGGTTAGAAAATCTAAATTATACACCCGAGTGTCTGTGAAACAGTTCAATTAACTAGGGCAAGGCAAATCTAAGCACAGCTGGAGAATGCTTCACTTCAAGAAGCAAATAAACCAGGCAGATGCAATGTGAAGGAGTGCGAGGTCCCCAATCCGCGATGCCACACGCCATCTCGTGTCAGGCGCTGGGAGTAGCCGCCCGCTCCTGCCCCAATTTCCAGCGATCTGACGTCATTTCAGTGCTGAGGGATGAGGTGGTTTTTTTTTTTTTTCTTTGCACCCCAAATAATACTGCAAAAGTAGGAAGATGTGACCGTGTGAGGAAGACCTTGGGTCCTCCGTGCTGGGGCCATGGTGGGTGCAATAACTGTGTGTGGGACTAGTTGGGTGCCGGTGCTTGGTTTTGGCTCGTGTAATCAAATGATATGTGGGACGCTGCTGGATGGAGAACCTGACCCTGCCTGTTTATATGGTAAGTCCTGTTGAGGGCACTGAGGCCTCCTCTGCCCCACAGCTGTCTCTATAATATCCTGGTTGCACCTCGCTTTCCATCCAGGGACGGCGTGACTTGGCCGAGGCCAACCTTGGAGTCGTTTCCAGACGGAGCTTTGTGATTTCCAGTGTCTTCCCCAAGCACCGTAGATGCAGCAATTGTGAGACGCCTTCTAAAGAGACTCGGGGCTCCAGAGTTGGAAGGGTTTGTGACTGTGACCGTCGTCCCTGCTGCAGCACGGGGTGCTTGTGGGGGCAGATTGAGGTAAGGTTCCTATTTTAGCAAGATTTGACTTTTTGGGGCTGGGATGTGGCTGAGATTTATCTGGTGATCTTAGGAGCATGTCTCTAATAGCAAGTAGCATTTTCTTAGCAAGGCAGTAACCAACCCAGTCTGAGCATGATGTGCAAGCGCTGCTGGGTTTTTAAGATGTCTGTAGGCTTTTGTGCTTGTTAATGGGAGTGTTGCAAGTCATCAAGCTGCCGCTGCTGTTTTGCGAGGTGCGATGTGCAGGATCTGCTCAGGGGGCTGCCTGCACACCAGAGGCAGGTTGGACCGGCCGCCCTGGTCAGATCCACGTGTGGATCATCCAGGTCTCGAAAGGGAACAGCTTGTTTGAAGTTATCATAGGAATGCACAGCTAGGACGCACTTGCCCCCCCATGTATATTAATCAATATTGCATTTCATCTGCTATTTTATCATCCTGTCACTTGGTATTACGATGCCCTTCTACAGCTCCTCACAGTCAGCTTGCATTTTTGCAGCCCTAAATAACTTGATCTCAACAACAACCTTTGTAACCCACCTCTCCCATCCCTCTTCCAGACCATCTACATCAAGCAGCCCAGGCCCTCGCACAGGTCCCCTGGGACGCTGCCGATGACTTCCCTTCATTGTGAAAACTGACCTTTCGATCTCACCCTTTCTTTCTGATGTTTCAACCAGTTGTTGGCTCAAGATACTGCCTTACTTCTCCCTGTAGGACAGCTAAATGTCTTTAAAAGCCTTTGGTGAGGAAGTTGCTCTAAGGCCTTGATCCAAGTCAGCTCTATCAGCTCGACCATCTCTGTCCTCGTGATTGCTTCAAAGAAAGTTAAGTGTTACGGAGCATCACTTCCCTTTGTTGAAGTCCACAGACTCTTCCTCTTTACATCGTATTTATCATTCAGCTGTGAGTTTTATCCTCTATTACAGTTTCTACCAGACTTGCCGAGTTTTCATACCCAGCCCTCAGGAACCCTTTTCTAAAATTAGCCCCATGTTTGCCACCTTCCATCCTCTGGTCCTGCCGCAGACTGAAGCAAAGGTTATCCACTGCAGTTAATGGTTAAGCAATTTTATATGTGAGTACTTTTGCCCTTGGGTGAATACCATCTGATCCTGGAGATTTATTACTGTTGTTTTTGTATTTGTTTCAAGCAGTAGAGGAAGTCATGTCCTTTACATGTGTTACAATACCCCCCTTGGTTTGGGTGCATTAGGAGCGGAGCGAAGGAGGAAGAGAAGGCACAAAGCCCTTTATGGGTAGGTTCCTTTTTATGCCAGTTAATCCAGTCCAACTACCATGTTGTCATGCCAGTGTAAGGCGAAAAAATGCTCCCCTCCTCCCTCTAGATGAATCTTTTCCGCTTTCCCTTTTCTCCAGCCTTCTCCTTTCCTCCTGCATTTCTAGCCATCGTTGGGACAAATGAGAAGAATTGCCAGGGAGGACAAGACCCACGGCCCTTTCCATCCTGTCAGCACCAGTGTCTTCTGCCCCAGGGGATTGTACAGGATGCCCCAGAGTGGAGTCTGGAGGAGGCTTGTCCCCACCCCAAACTGGCCGTAATCCTGAAACGTGGACATTCAGGTCCGTTGGGTTTTGCTCTCATTGCTGGTGTCAGAGCTGCCGTGGCCATGGGCTTCTGCAGCACGTGCAGGTCTGTGTCCACCAGCAAGCCTGAGGTTCGGAGGAGACCCTCCAAACCGTGCCGGCTGGGCTCACAATTCAGCGGTTGGATGGGTAAGCACCCAGCGCCGGCTGGCACCATGGAGGGTTGGCTGAGAAGAAAGGTGGTAATAGGGATGTGCACAGAGGAAAACACCGAAATCAGAGAGTTTCCTGACTTTGAAACCTGAGCCGCCTTTGGAGGACTTTCCATTCGCTTTCTAAACTCTCAGGCCTGAATGTCATATCGTTTGCCCAGCCATAAATAGCTGTGAATTAAACAGGCTGTGCCGCTTTTTTGGCTAATAGATATGTCCGCTAGTGCTGCAGCGTTATCTTCATATCCCACTGGTGTTTGCATTGTAGATCAGGAGCTCAGGCTGACTTTTTTTTTTTTTCTTTTTCAAGATTTAAAGAGCTGGCAGAACATTTATTCAGTTGTGCAACCTCCATTCAGAGTATTTCTCAGATCCTGAACATGGGGCTCATTTTTTGTCCTTTGACAGCCACTGTAAATCAATAAGGCAGTTGGAGGTCACTTGTAGTCAATCAGTAACCAGTGCCAGCGAAGGGGAAAACGCTAAATATTTGGTATAAAAACACGGGTTCTAAACTCGAAGTTCTCGCTCAGGGTGACATTTTCGCAGCCATGCCTTCGGACACCTGGCTCCATCCAGCCTTGGTGTAGATACCCAGCCTGGCCATGATCTTTGCCTGGTAATTACCTACATGGAGAATTTCACGGCACATGCACACTGCAGGAGTTACAGCAACCCGGGGCACAAGGTGCTTCAGGTGGAGGAAGTGGGTCTCGTGGTGCAAGGTGCTAATTTGGTGCCAGCTGAATTACTCCTCCTTTTTGCAGGAAGCCATTAGGTGTTGGCTGAAGCTGTGCATGACCTTCGTCACAGCCACCTCCCTCAGGAACCGAGACCTGTGGCCAGGCGGTAATTCTTGCAGGGGTCCCTAATTCCCTTTAAAACAACTGGGAACTAAGCTCTTAAATACCTTTGCCGTCTGAATCATATTCCAATGGTGTCATCACCTCTGTTTGCTCCTGGTTCTGGAGCTGGTTGCCCATAAAAACTTCTGCCTGACATCATCTCAAGCCCCTGCAATGAGAACACACTCAATTTCCTCTTTCCTTTGACCTCAGCTGCTCTGGGCTTTGCAGTGATGCAGGATCCTATCTCTGAGTAATCATCCAGCCATCTCTCCGTGCGTGCTAACACGGGGCCCTCGTGCCCTGCACCACCAGCTGTATAATGCATCAGGCCCTATAGATAATCTGGACATGCTCTAACAGTCCCCGTGCAGAAGCTGCACACCATCTATTTTTTTGCTGCTATTTTGTCCCCCTGTTAACAGAGCTGGGCTGCACAGACGGTTTGCACAATAACCTGTGATTCATTTTTGGATCCATATGCTGGATGGTTTCTGTTGAGCTCTAGCTGCAGGGTTTGCAGATTCATGTGTTGCACTTTTCATCTTCGCTCCGGACTGGGAGGTGGGCACGCCGTGCTGGTGCCAGCGGCTCTGCGCTGTCCTCCTGCCTCCCCAGAAGTGTCCATCAGATCCGTCCCTGAGCCCTGGGGAGCTCCTGCAGGTCTTGGACCCAGCTAATGTGGGTCTGCTCCCTTGCTGCTTCCTGGGCCGGTGTCTGCGGCAAATGCTGCTTCTCTGGTGTCTGCACGCGGAGGAGAGCTTTGACAGCGGCTGCTGGCTGTGGCCACGTGGCTTTGGAGGTGGCATCCTTCCTCCAGCTCTTCCCTGGAGCCTCAAACAGGTGCTCGTGCTCCTTCCTAGCCCACTGCCGTGCAAGGAGACGAATCAAGCAGGCTTTTCCCTTTCTCTCTCTCCTTTCGCGCTTTAATACAACCTTTAAATACTGGCATTTCCTTCCAGCTTTCTGACAACCTTGAGAGATGCACCCCAGAGAGCAGGATGGAAAACTGAGTGTGTGAGCAACACAAAAGGGATTTTCTGATCAGGAGCCGCATGCAAGTACCTATTAGCCTTGCAAAGGCTTTAATGACATCCTTTAGTGCCTGGCCCTGTGCGTAGGCTTTCCTCAGGCTGGCTAACTGGTCAGACTTGAATTTTAGGCTTCTTAAGGGTTTAATAAGAGGCTGAACTAAAATACTAGCTTTGAGTGGAGAGCTAAATTCTTCAAGGTCAGAAGGTGGAGAGGCTCGGGGTTAGGGTCAGTCCCATGCCACAGGGCGGTGTGGTGCTCCCAGCACGGCCAGGGATGGTTTTTCTGCTGGCGAGCAGGCGAGGGGATGCCCGTGGCACTGCTCCTTCTGCTTCGGGGCAGATGTGGTGTTTCTGTGCAGCGGAGCACAGCCCTGTGTGCCCCTGGGGGGATCCCAATGGGGCTGGGCACGTCCAATATTTGTCTTCTCTGGGTGACCTGTCACTGTAGGGCTGCTTGCTGGCACCGAGCTGGTCCCGGCCGACGCGCCTGCATGGCACCGCAGGAGCTGAATGGATCAGCCTGCCTGATCTGTAGCAGAGCAGGGACCGCATCCCTGTGCGGGGCCAGTGTGGGATGGTGGCTGGGTTTGACGCTCACCCGTGCATCCTGCAGATGCCACAGAGCCATCCCGCAGACACCGCAGGGCTCAGAAGCAGCCCTGCTCCGTAGGTTTGGGCAGGAGCTACACGAGCGTGGCCGTACCGTGCCTGGGAGCTGGGCTGGCCTGTTCAGTGTCCCCTCTCACTGCACTGTGTTGGAAAACTGACCCAAAATGTCCCCCGAGATCCCCTGCGCRAGCAAGCCCTTGCACACCAGGACTGCATGCCTGAAGGGGGCTGGGAGACACGTTACGCCTTGCACAACCCTGGGTCTCAGTGCAGCAGATCACCTGCACGCTCACTTCGCTTTAAGCGCAGGCTTCGTTCCCAGGGGTTTCACAGGGAGTAAAAGTTAAGACTGCATTTTAGACCCCAGGCTTAAGCACTGTAATGTGCTAGCTGGAGAAGCAATGAATTGTGTGCTTTTTGCTCTCAGCTATGTTTGCATCCCAGCTCTTCTGGAACAACCGGGTACATGTCTCCCGAGTCACTCCAACACTCCCACACTTGCAAAATCCTTTAGCTTTTGGAAAAAAAGAGCCATATAAAGCCAGTCTTTATTAAACCTTCATCCTCCGATGCCTCTGTGTTAGAAAGTATGGCAAGAACAAGACACTTCCTACGGCTTGCTTGAAAAATGACAGATGAGCCATTGAAACAGTGGCACTTGCCACAGCCAGGGGTGACCYGGCAGAGGTGCTAACTGCTTTGGAAGGCAGCAGGGCTGGTGTCTCCCGGCTCCAGAAAATGGTCTTTACAAGAACATACACAAACATTATGGACCTTTAATTGGAGTTTATCTGATGTACACTTAGGAAAGGTGCAACAAAAAACCAAGCAGGCATTCTCTTGGTCAGCAAGTCTCATCCAGGCTCCCTTGCCTCCCACCCAGCTTCTTCTGAAATTATACAAATAACTGGAGATTTAGATCTGTTCCTGTTGCTGGAGCATTTTGGACATAACCCAAGCCCAGACCACTGGGAGAGGAGCCCGGTTCTCCATCATGCTGTGGTCTCTGCCCATGACTCGGCTGCCGGCGCAGGACATGGGAAGCCTTCACGGGAACCAGAGCTGGCCCCACGTTCAGCGTTGTTACCCTCACTSTTAGTTTTCCTCCCTGCAACTGCAAAATACCCACCGTGCACAGGCTTTGGGGGGGTCTAGGGGCTTGCACGTCATGCTGAAGCCCAGCATCTGCCTATTTAAACTCCTTCCTCCAGCCCTTATCATACCCAGCCCCAATGCACATCTGCAAAAGCAGATGCGTGCCCACCGCCGGACACAAGCCACTGTCCTGCTGCCCGCCCCGCAGCAAACCCGTTAGATGGCACCACGGAGTAGCGCTCGCTGCACCTTCCTTCCTCATGCACAAACGTGTCTTGACACCAGTCCAGCCTTGAACTGGCCTTTTGTGCAAGGCAGCAAGCTCTGGGCACTGCTGTAGTAACTCGCTGAACCCACCGAACAAAGAGCAATGATAAGGCTCACCATGCCACGCTCGCCCCTCTTCCCTGCAATGACAGTCCTTAGCAGAGGCAGGGTTTTTCCAGGATCAGCCTTTTCTTTATTGAAGGATTTTTGCATAGGCAAATGTTACATTTTCGGACACACAAATGTTAAAATGATCAATCCTATGTGTATACACGCGCCCACACCCACAGCCCGTGCTGTCTTTCCTAGGGTATTTATTTATACGTGTATATACAGTGGCCTGGCGGAAAATGTTTTCCGTGGTTTGAAAGAATGCTCTAAAAGGGTCAAATTGAGAAATGCCTTTAAAGAGTGTCCACTCTGTGTGTCTGTGTCTGTGCATTTGGGTTTCAGCAGCTTTGTGTCTGTGTCATATAATCTGTAGACTGTGTATTGCACTTTACTATTTTGAATTTTGTTCTGACTCCTCTTACTTTACTCTCTCACCTATAAAAACAGGATTTCTAATGAAAATAAGCAATAAATTGCTGTATATGCTCAGGCATAAAGGATTTTCAAAAGCAAGACAGCTGGAAGCACCCCGCTGTCCTTCTGCCTTGGACTTTTTGTGATAGACAATATATTGATTAAAATAAAAATAGGAAAGTGCAATGGAATGAGGGTGTTTGCTGACCTTGTTCTGATGACAGAAAAGTCATTTTGGGGTGAGACTGTGCCTTGAGCTTTTGCAGGGACCTGTTGTCCTGGGCATAGGATCAAGGGAGTTTTTTTTCTCAAGTAAGGATTGCAAGTAGGTAGTAGTTGCCGTTTAAAAACGAGGTACAATCCAAAGAAAACTGCTAGGAAAATTTCAATTAAAAGAAGCAAATTCATAAGGCATAKATTGGTTAAATGTGCACAATTGTAAATATAGACAATAATTTACAGGCTTTTCTCTTGAGATATTAGTGCTGCTATGAGGAGACAAGAGTGTGACTTACTTATAATGACTTACCATAACATTTCCATTCTGTAAATGAGACAGATTAAGTTGACATTATATATTACTTAGCTGTGTACCAATTAGCTAAACAAATGCTATGAATTCCGTCATTTATGATGGAAGCTACATAAAAATTGTATAATTACTGCAGTGAGTCATCTAGTTAAATGACACTCCTATATGGACGAATTGATTTCAGTGCAAGATTAATAGCCTTTTGCTGCTGTTTTACGTGCTTGCCAAAGACCATACTACATTGTTGCTAAGCATCATTAATGGATTAAAATAAGGGTTCTGCATAATTTCTACGGTGTATCTTCAAACAGCTTGTTTAGTTTGTGCACTAGCCTAGCGCTTGTTAGCCCTACATAACACACGGGTCTGGAAGGCTGACACGTGTGAAGGAGGTTAATGCAATCCTAAGAACTCTTTCAAAAGCTCACAGGTTTTCTTGTGGATGACTTCGCGGAGTTTCCGCACACGTCGGATGCTGGAGGTCCCCACAAAGCTGTCTGGCTGTAGGACAGCCATGCCGTTGTGGACATCTCCCATGATGATGAGCTGGCCATCCACTGTGGTCATGTTGGGACATGGGCAGCTCCAGTCCATGTTCAAAAGCGTGATTTCTAGTGGTTCCTTCCCCAGGAATTTTAATCCCATTTTTTCATCTTTGAGAATCTCCTCCACTGTCACCAGGGCATGTCCCGAGTCTTGGTCTTCGGTCAGCTCTGTTATACGGCCCAGGATAACAAAGTCGCTTTTGCAGAAGCTTGTCACTAGCTTCTGGCGTGGTTTGCAAGCTTTGCAGTGCGTGTTCTTCGGGAAAGGACACATCTCTTCGCAGGCCTCCCGGCTCTCAAAGTTGTTCTCGTTGCCTCCACACCCGCCATAAATGAAGGACTGGCACTGCTTTATCAAGCTGTTATAGGCCCATCTGGGCTCATAGGCCTTGCAGTGACCTTGGAGGGCTGGCAGATTGCAAATGTTGATTGGGCCATTCATGCACGTTAACATACAGTTCTCGTAGGTCTCAAAGTGGTTGAGGTTGCTGTTACAGTTCCCATAGATGAAAGTAAAGCAGTTGTTTTTCTTTGCATCGTAGTACCACCTGGTCTGCTCTTCCCCACAGTCTTCGCTGTCTGGTTGCTTCAGGCACTCATCGGTTGGAAAGTGTGTTTTGTTTTGGGAAGCTTCTTTGGATGTGGGTTCTCCTTTGATGACTGACAAAGGGAAATCAGCCCTGAGAAGGCCACCGCTGTTTTTGGCGGTGCAGGTATAGATGCCTGCATCTTGGAGCTGGGTGTTGTAGATGACCAGTTGGGCGATGTTGGTGACCACAACGTTCCCTCTGACGTGATTTGGCTTCATAATGACTTTGTCTTTCCCATCGACCTGCTTCTCCCACGTGATTTCTGGCTTGGGTCTCCCTGTAACATCACAGAGGAAGCTGACGGTCTCTCCCACGTAGACGGATTGATGGACAGGGTTGTTCACTAGAGCAGGTGGCAAGATATCAATGACCGTTGTCTCGGAATAGGCAGTAGTAGGGCGAGCTGTTGTTTCTGGTGGGATAGGGCTGGTGTTCGGCCAGGTAAGATGGTACCTACAGGTGACTACGTTCAGTGTAATGCCTTTGATGCAAGCTTCTGCATCCATGTAGCACTTGTTGTAGTAGGTGAGCCCGTCGGAGGCACAGGTGAAGCTCGGCTCCTTCTCACACCTGTCCTTGCACTTGCAGACGGGTTGCCCATCCCAGATGTCGCACTCTGAGCCTTGCTGAATGCACATGAAACGGTCACAGGTTGCCTCTTTGGGCATTCCCACCGGCCCTTTTTTCCCCTTGACGTCCATGTACCGAGCTGCCACGCAACTCTTTGTTCCACAGACATTGGGGCAGCACTTCTCAAAGGTCTCGCACTCCTGCGGGGAAAGCAAGCAACGCGATCATTACTGGGGACAGAGTAAAGTCCTTTTTAGAGACCCAGCAAGCAGAGAGCCCAGATACTTTCAAGGTGTTAGCTCAGGGGAACCCATGTTTGCCACAGATGTCTGTGGTCCAAAACTCAGTGTCCCCACTGGMAACGAGTGGAAACATCCCTCCAGCATCTCCTGAGAGGTGCCTGAACACACTGGGGTTTCTGAAGTGCTTCAGGAGAAGACTCTAGAGAAGGAAAATGTATTTCTATTTCTTAAACACTAACCTCATCATAAGTCTTTCCTAGAGTCACATGGACGGCTTGACTACCAAACCAACAACCCCCCTTCCGCACTCTCCGAAATGCCTGAGGACAAGCCCTGAGAAACAAGAGCGGATGGAAGGTCTTATCATATGGCTGTAGGCAGTAATCCTTCTTATTTTCCACAGAAGTATGTAAAGTATTATTTGAATTCCCTGAGACTAACAGCCTACTCTTGGAGGTGAAACTGCCAAGGATTTGTAATTGTTCACATTGTAGAGGAAATAATAGAATATCTCAAAAGTAAGGAAATTCTTGCTCCAAAAATAATTTTTCTATGGTATTTAGAAAAACAAACCCAAAACAGCTCATTATGGCTTCTCTGTCCTATTTTAGTCCTATTTTCAAATGCAGCATTGCTCTTCTAGTGATTTATTACACCCCATCTCAGCTACAGTTAGCTCTAAATTGCGGTTAATTTTAGCAGAATTTTCATCTTCTGTTGCAGAAAAGGTATTTGATATGTGTGATCACAGCTGCTGTGTTGTTATGGATTACTTTAAGGGACCACGAACGCTGCTACCATGCACACAATGGGGCAAACTTCCACCGTGTTAAACCTCTACAACCCCCCTGAAATCCAACGTCTTTCTCCGTAAGTGAGAACAAAATGGTTTTTAAGCTACCAAACTAAATAGCTTCCCCTGAGTCCAGTATCCTTTCCTTATTGGGAAAAAGATGACCTAATAACATAACTCTTTCCCCATTTCCAGCTGCACATTACTAGGTTTCAGAAGCAAAGTTAGAAACCAGAACGGGTAACGTTTTTGGCTGAGGTTAAGGAGCGTGGCTTTAGCAAAGTCGGTGGCAGAGTCCTTGGCTGCTTGCAGACCACTCACTCCATGCGAGGTCCCAGGACTCTGTGCTGCCACAAGACAAAAGCAAATATTTTTAGCCAGTGGCTTCTGGCTTTCAGTTTTTGACCAGTAAATTATTAAAACAACATCCTCTGCTGCTGCTGCTGGGTTTTTGCAAGTGTTTTAATATTCACTGCTGCACCTGGTAGTTGAAATAAAGGGGGCTTATTTGGGAATGGCAAAAGTAAAAACAGCACCTTCATTCATAACAGATGGGATCCATCTGAGCAAATCTCTTTGTTTACTCGATGACCAGCCTTTTTCTCTCTTCCCCCCCCCCCCCCCCCCTCCTTTTAGCATTGCAGAAACAACCTGGCTACAGAACATAAACCCAATGAATTTTTTCAGCATGGTACATGTTGCTGTCAGCCTGGTTTGGGCTGCAGGAGCTTTGCTGTCGGACAAGAGGCAGGACGAGCAGGTATTTTCAGATGCCAGCTTGAGCTGGCAGTGCTGACAGGTGGAAAAATGAATTTTAGGGTTGTAAGCTAAGCGCATTTTGAGCTGGGAGCATCACAGAGAACATCTGCCTGGTCATTTTAACCATGCCCCTGTTTTGCACTCCAAGCACGCTTTGTGTTTCAAGTGCAGCAAAGGCTGATGATTTACATGTTAAATCAAACCATTTCATACGGAATTCCCTCCCAGGAATATAAAGCATTGATGATGGCCACCAACAACAAAGAGCATGGTGACACTGCTAAAATACTATGGATTGGCCCCAAGGCATGCTGAGTTCTGGAGTATCAAATTCGGACGTTTCTTTTGACAAGAAAGTAAGGAAAATGATCAAACAGAGCAAGGGCTGTACCCACATCAGCATAAGTGACAGCTGCCACACACCTCCCCACTTAACTGATAACTCATCAAACCTTTTCTATTTTATATAGGTCACGGGTCAATTAAATACGTGCGCTGTCTGCATCAAGTCCTGCATGGTGCCGGCGCCTTTCTATCTGGAACAGAAACAGACTGCGGTGCAAGCAAACCCACCGACAAACCCCATTGCCCGCGACGCAGAGAGATAAAAATGAGCATCACTCACCAGATCAGCTTCACACTCTCTCTTGCAAGTGCTCTGCGCATCTACCCACAGGTTGGGGTTCATGTCATTGGGGCATATCCCAGCGTGGGAATACCGGATTGGAGGTAGAGCTCTCCCTTTCAGRGAGACCTCCAGAAGTAAGAGGACACTGCTCTTCCCCAGCAAGATCCACATCCACCGAGTGAACAGCACCACCAACATCTCAGAACTTCTCCAGGGCAATGGCAGTGACCGAGCTGGAGGTTGTTCTTGTTTGCTTGGGGTTGCTTTTTTTTTGGTAAGCCTTAAATTTTCGAGGAACCCAAATGCACCTGACTTCTGTAAAAACTTCAGCAAGCTCCTTTGCTGCCTCTGTTGATAGTGCAGTTTGGTCTGGACCTCATTGGATTAAAGGTCCTAGGAAGTTACCCCCTTATTTTAAGAGAAATGCTAATAGTCTGAGCAGAGTTAGCTCTATTTATACCCTGCCTCTGTTAACAAGTCAGAAAAAGTAAACTTGATTTCTTTGACAGGCACACGCTTCCTATGTCCTGGTGGCAGTCAGACAGATTTGTTGCAAGAAAAAAAAGCTGGAAAGAGTTTAAAAGGCTGGAACTGGCACGGTGGGACCCCTGCATGTTTCTGAATGCAGGGAGGCCTTCTTAACCCCTTTAGACCTAAAGTACTTCCCTATGCTAAGAATGGCATTTACTCCTGAAAGAGTACTTGTCTAAATAACACGGACCCACGGTCAGGGGATTTCCCCACGGCAAGGGGCTACACAATCACTTGCTAAAAGGAACAAGTAATAGGATTGAAGCAATTAAAGCTCAAATATCATATTTTAACAAAGGAAGTAGGGAAGAAATAACTTATTTAAACTTAGGATCGACAAAGCAGTATGTCTTCATAACTTCTCCCGGGGTTCCTCCGGGCTTTTTTCTTCTCTTTGGTGGGGAGATTTCCAGGATGCTGGTTTTAATGCTGCACTCCAACCCCACCAGCAAGATGTTAAAAGTGTCCCTGAATTCCTCCACATTTCCTGACAGCCAGATCCCATTGTACAGTGCATTGCTGACCCCTTTAACAGCAACAACAAAAAAATAGTAGAAGTTCAACTCTATGGAAACCTGCATAAAGGAATGTACAGCATTTTTGCATTGGGGGGCGGGGGGGAAATTCAGTCAAGCTGAGTTCCTCGTTCCCTGATTATTACAGCAAGGGGCTGATCCTGCTCGTGCTGAACATGTGCCAAAATCCAGAGACGAGTGGCAGAAGTCAGAGTTGCTCAGCACCTTCCAGGATTAGAGCCTTTGGGCTGAGTTCTGGGCTAGCTTGGATGGATCCTGCACGGTGCTAAGAGCCTCCTGGGAGGACCAGGTAAGTTTGCATCCCACGTGGGGTTCAGCAAGGCCGGACCAGCAGCACTGTGCTTTGGGAGGAGGGAAGGTTGTGCATCTGCCCTATGCCCAGCACCGAGTGCTGCAAAGCCGACAGACCCGGGCGCAATCAACTCTTACTTTAGTAAAGTTTTTCCGTTGGGTTTATTAAACCAGGGTTGTTTCTCAGGGCTGAGTTTGGGCCTAATTCTCCCCTGAGTGATGATGGCTGCCAACCAGTACAACCAGCAGTGAACTGGGCCACCATGCAGGCACTACCCCAGGCCATGGGGCTCTTGCTCCTCCCATGGGGCAAGGCAGCAGAGCGCAGTGACCTGCTGGTGTTTCCCGAGGATCGCCTCCAAAAGGAAAGGAGAGCAACCTGGAGCCAATCTGCCCTCGGCTCTGGCATTTCTGTGGCAACCCMGGCTTATAAAAGAGGCTCTAGCCGTTTTGATTTGTGTGACCGCATTAACGATATGCACAGTATTTGAATTTCATATGACGTGCAGAGAGAAGTTGTCCAAATTAGCTATTTATAAGGAGAGAAGTCAACCGCCAGGCAGCAGTTTGCAGTTGATTTATTCTCTCTGAAACTTTAGAAACCTGCATGACACTTGTACAAAGTGCGGCTGTGCGCAAAATGTTTTATTCAATACTTGTTTACAAAGACAAACGCAGCACCCTGTGATGCCTAAAAAAGCCAACCAAAAATGACACATTCCCAAGAGGTACTTAAAATTCTTACAGCTCTATTAACAACAAAATCACATGTATTAGTGGTTCTGTTGACTAAACAAAGACACTTTATATTGTAAAACTGACTACAGATAAGCTTTGAAACCAGTTGTATGTGGGGCTCGAAAAGCGTGGGTATCCCAGGCACTGGAGGAGCCGCTGCGATGAGTGTGGGGGTCTCACCCCAACAGCTGCTGTATGCGCAGGGAATTCGCCCTTGGTCCATGGCATTGCCACCATGTAGCCATGGATAAATCCCTACCATCCTCAGGGTCCTTTTGGGCTCTTTTACCCCATTACCCCACTGGGCCAGAGGCGGGAAGCTGCTGGGTCCATGGAGCTCTGCAGCTTCCGTCCCTTCTCCTGGTGGCACAAAGCCACCTCCTTGCACGCTTTGGCCATGCTGAGTGAGAGACCCACCAGTGTGAGCCCACCCCAGGTGGGATTCCCTTCCAAGGAGGAAGGAATAACACTATCTTGTTTTTTTCCCCCTCTAAGACCAAGGATCCCTTGCCCAGAGGCACATTTCTGCTTCAGGGAAGTGGAGTGGGACTCTGAAGAATCAGACACTGGTTTGCATCAGACAGATGGAGCAGTCTTCTGCTTTGCTATGTCCTCCTCCATCCAGAGGGATATTCTCCAGGGACAGGTAAGTCCCACCGCGGCCTTCTGCTTTCAGCACCCAGATGTCATGTTCCGTGCGCGATGGCCAGGACAGCGGAGCTCAAGGGATGACAGGTTAATGGCCCAGCTGAAGGAGCAGTTGCATGGGACATGTAACTCAGCTGATTTAATTGTGTCCCTGTTGTAGGTCAGTGGGGTTGTTCAAGGAAAGGCCATTTGAATGGCTGGATTTGATGTATTGTCACCTCAAATGTTGGGTCAGCACTTGGCACAGCAGAGAGGGGCAGGGACATCCCATAGGAGCTTGGGAAAAAGGGCAAAGCAATTATCATTAATGACAATGATGGTTTTGTCAGGTCACTGTACTAGCATTATAAATGAGGCACAGGAAACTTGTGTTAACTGAGAAATCAGGCTTTCAGCAAAACTTTTGCATAGGAAGCCTCTTAGGGAATCAAATCCTGGCCTAATCCAATGGAAACTGGACAGACGCTGTGCCCCTCCGACTCCCATCGCTCCAGGAACTGATCCCATAAAGGATCAGTACTTTGGCCACTTGAACACAGCCAGGAGAGAGAGGAAAACAGCACCATAAATCTCCCCATGAATGCGGGCAGGCAGCTCCTGAGGTCAGAGGAGGCAGTGAGGACTCTGAATAACCCTCGACAGCTGCCCTGTCCCTCCCAGGACATCCCAGACATGCTGTTACCCAACCTGAGAAGCACATCCAGGAGGGGACACCACTATGCAGGCTGCCTGGGTTGGCTTGGGGACAGTGGGGACCCCAGTTGTCCCAGCAGGGATAGCCAAGCTCTGCCTGACTGATGCACTCAATATCTCCTGGGTTTCATTGAGGGCTGGTTTCTCGCCTGGTTTAAATTAGTTTAGCTCCACTGACCTCAAATGATCTGACCAGGTACTCCAGAACACCACCAGGGTCTTTGTCAAGGTCCCTGGACATAGTTTTTCTGTTCTTTCTTGTTTATAAAGCATCGTGCATTTTTTTCTTTAATATAAGAAATAAAACAATCCTTATTCTCCATTTCTATGAACAAATCTATTATGAACACCAAATTTACGGCTTATCTTGTCTCATTCATGTCAGATACTGATGTGATAAAGATCTTCCCAAATGAGTTCAAGCCTTGGAATAAACCCTGCTACTACCTCAAAATCCCCTTTCTGATCAAGGTGTTGATCTGAGTCTGTTGGATGGGGAGCTGGGATGAGCTTTCTCTGGATCTCAGATGGACAAACCTGAGCCCTGATGGCACAAAGCAACACCCCGGATCTGCTGCCAGCAGTGGGGACACGCGGCCTCTGACCAGCCTGTGCTCCACAGATGTCCGTCCGACACTGCACCACAGTCCTGAAAAGCCCTCCTAGGATGCCCAGGGTCCTGGTTAGGGCTGTTGATCTAGAATTGGCTTAACTGTTCCTGTTTTTTATAAATGACAATTTCTTTGCCCTTTTTTCTTACTCTTCCCAAGCTCCTATGGGATGTCCCTGCCCTTCTCTGCTGTGCCAAGTGTTGACCCAGTGTTTGGTGTGACCCCTTCTAATCGAGGAGGGAAACGGGATTCTCTGATGCACAGGAAAGTATAATTGTGTTGGTATTTTTTCTTAAACCACTGTTAAAGGAACAGCAAACTGTTGGTCATATTTATTAGGCAAAAAGAGCAATCCTCATCTGGAGTTACTCAGCTCCAGGATGGTGGATTGATTTGCTGGTTTTATTGTGGAAGGGCTCTTGGCAGGAACCGTCACCCTGCGATGTTAAACCTCCCATCTCCCATTGATCTCTGCCTCGGCAATGGGGCCCTTCCAGATTCGGCCTCTCGTGCTGTCTGGGCCTGCCGCCACTCGCAGCCAGTTTTGCCAACACAAACACAAACCACCCCCTCTCCAGGCACGGCTGTGATTCATCGCTGCCGGGTGGTAGCTTGCTGGCTGCGGCATCGAGAGCCCTAACGCGAGGGCTCACGGCTGGAGCGGGCACTGGTCTGTGCTGGGGGTCCAATGGATGCCCGCAGCACCCACCGCCAGGAAAGGCAAGCCTGGGGGTTGCAGGTTGAACCTGCATGCCTCCGCTGGACCTGTTCTGCCTTTAAGCTTAGCTTAAAGCAAAGACTCTGGTCCTTGAGACCTCCCTCCTCCTCCACGCAAGGCAGCCGGGCACAGCAGGACCTGGTATGAACTCCCTGCACCACCCGGGCCAGCGATCTGCCCCTTCTTCCAAACAGGGCCCTAAAACCTGCCCTGCCTGCAAGGGACCCTGATCACGCAGGCAGCCCCAAGGACACGCTCTTCTTCAGCCCCACCATCATCATTCAYGCTCCTTAGGTGGCTCCTTGTCACTGCACAGATGAAAATGTAATGCCTGAACAGAAAAGTACTTTAAAAAAACCTCTGTCTCATTTAGAAAGTAACGATGTTCCAGTCTGTACGTAAAGCCTATTGCACTTAAAGCTGATAGCCAGACATTTGAGAGGGAATGTCACTGCCAGATCCCTTTTGGAGTGCAGCTGCCAACCGCTTGCCTCAAGCAGTAACGTTGCTTCCAAACCCCCACAGAAATCCAGATGATGCCTCGGGACCTCGGCTTTAGCTTGCTTCGGGCTGCAAAGGGCCAAATCTTCCCCTTCGAGCGATGCCCCGCTCCCATGAACCTTGGCAGGACCTGCTCAGAGTCTGGGCTGTGGGGGACAGCCAGGAAGCCCAGCCTGGATGCCTTTCCACACCCCTTAGAACGGTGAGCGTCTCAYGCTGGCCATGAGGTTGGCTGAGCGAGCAGGATTTTTTGGCACCATGTAATGCTCCTCCGCATATCAAAGCAAAGGCAAAGGCTGCGCTGGCCACATGCTTTGGAAGCACATGCATACGAGCAGGGGCAGATTTGGGCTGAAGGTATGCAATGGTAATTGAGTGCCTGGGTCCTATTTTCAGGGCCAGTCATATGCATAATTAGCAGTGGAAGCATGTTTCAGTTTCCCCCTAGTTAAGATTTTTGTCAGGGTTCCCTGTAAGCGCCCATAACTAACAAGTGCTGGTTTTGACTTCTGAAATAACCCATCTGAGCAGATAACAGCGTGTACGGACAGGCTCGGGGAACAGGGGGCATATTTAGAGCAGCGATTGCTCACCGAAATGAGCCACTGTTTATGTGCATTCTGCCTCACGCGCAGATGCTCAGTAAGCAGAAGTTAATGTAGTTAGACAAAAGGGCTCAGTTTGGGGGGAAAAATCAATAATGTCAGGGACTTTATTACAGGGTTATGGGCCACCTGCTAGAACTCAGCATTAGGCCTGCGTTATGTTGTGTTTCGGTGAGAGCTGACGGCATTGCACTCAGACAAGGCTAGCGCCAGAATTATTATTTTATGCCTCGGCAGATGGCTTCTGCTCGGGGGTTTTATCTTTGAGTGCAGACATACGACTAATCATCATTTGCTTTCTCTTTCTCTGCTAGCGTAAGCTGGGCCGGAAGCAATTGCCAGTTTGATGACGGTTCATTATTGCTAGGTTTATTCCGTCTGAAACAGCACAGCAAGAGGCAAAGAGGGTACAAAGGAAGATAATCAACCAGTTATCAGTGAGATATGGGGAAAAGCTGGGCTCAGASGCTTGTCTTTCACTGCCCCATCTCTTTCTCTCTCTCTTTCAGAGGCAAAGCCTTAGATATCCCATCGATAATTTGGGGAGGCCATGGAGTTGGTATCTTTGGATTGTCAAGATTGCAAAGGTCAAATGTTGGGAATGAGTTCATCCTGCTGTAGAGCAGGAGGGTCTAAGTCACTTCCCAAAGTCCCTTCCAGCCCTGTTCTTCGTCACCCTCAATGTGGAGCAAGACCTGCTCCATCAGTTAAGCTTTGAGTTAGGGAAATCTGAGATCTGTAGCGCAACCTGGAAAGTCAAGAAACAGAAATCACAGCCACAATGGCATCATTGCACGGCCTGCACTTTTCATGTTAAGCCCTCTCAGTTATCTACTTGCATGGTGTACAGGCTGGACAAGGGTACTATCACCCCACACAGACGCACGGCTGCAGCAAAGAGGCTTGAGCACCTCACTTTGCTGCAGGTTTTAGTAATTAGTGGTTAGTTTCATGGCTAGCTTCAGTAACAGAACTTTTGGAAACTCTGGCACCAAATCCATGGTGCGCAAAGGGAGATGTTCCCATGTCTGGCAGCAGTCCTGTGGCTGTATAAGCCATAGCATGATAACCTCAGTGTTGAACCAGTACATTTGTTGTTGTTGATCTCCATTTGTTCTGCTTAGTTCCAGCTTGATTTGAATGAAAGCTCAGAATAAAAGCAAGGCGCGGGCATGGCGCATGTTCAGGCTGAGTGCTCGGCACATCTTTCACCAAAGCCGGTGATGTTTCTCCAGGAACGTGAGTTAATTTAGTTCCACATGTACTGCTGTGGGAGGCTAATGAATATTATAAAACCCATTGCACAGATTCACTTCAGTCTGCAAATGACCCTAATTTAACCTCCCTTATTTACTTTTAGGAATTTAAAGCTGGAAAGAAATCACTTGCTGAGTATCACACAGCAACAGCCATGAAAGGCTGGAGTCCCGAGACCCTGCTTCTGACCCCACGAGCACCATTTGCTTGTCAAAAACCTAATTCAATATACAAATGTCAAGTTGCTTTTGTTTGTGATGTGATTCAACTTAAATAAACGGTAAAGTTTTAACCTGCTGTGGTAATTTAATTTAAACCCCTCCCAGCTCTCATCTTTCTTCCTTGAAAACCCAGAGCTTCTCCTGGTTTGTGCTATAAGACTTAATTCCTTGTGACTTCAGTGTGAAGGTATCATCTCACCGTCACTCTGAGCTGATCCTTTTAGAAAGTTTATGAACCTTTCAGTGGATGTGGTCTGAGCTGAGAGTTTGTAAGGTGAGATAAAACTGCTGCAGATTTGCCTGGTTTTGTGCTTCGTTGTGAGACTTTACCAAACCACTGAATCTGTCGAAGTTTGGAAGCCCTTGTTGTGGCTGGGAGCCTCTCCAGGAGATGCAGAGCAGCTCCCAGAGACTGGGCTTTTCATCAGGCAACGAGCATTGGCTTCCCCAGACAACCTGGAAGTGCCAGAGCTCCTCCGAGGGTTTGGTATCCAAAACTTAGCTATAAACAATAATTAATTTTCATAAAATGGAACTATTTCCATTCCTGCAAATATCATGAAATCCTTTTAGCGTCAATTCCGTCTTCTTGGAATTTAAATCTAAATTAGGACAAAATTCTTTTTAACTGAAGAGTTATTGCCTTCGTTTGGCTTTGCTGGTTGTTAACGTTCCTGGCTATTGCACAGCGCATCCTCTGTCCATGCTCAGAGTGTGACCTCTGCCAGGAGCAGTCCCCTACCTGGTCAGTTGGACATATTAACAGTCTTTCCAAGAGGTGAACTATTTTGTTTCAGTTTGCCCTGTGTACTCTTTTACCACCAGATGCAAGACATCATATGGTCTGCATTGCTTGAACCCAGATGATGGCCATCAGAAAGAGTTAGTAAATCTCTTCTGGGCCACTGACACCGTTACTCAAAATGCCCAGAGAAGATTAAGTGCAAATCTGGTACAAACAGGGTGCTCCTCTCCTGGCATTCGTTCGGCAGCAGATCTGAATACAGGCTAGAGATGCAAGTGATGTCTGCAAAGCAGTGATGATCTACTTCCATTGATCTTTAGAGTAGCAAGCCAATCCTGCCTGCCCTGGCAATGGAATGTTTGTCTTCATTTAATGGCTTTTTTTCATTGTTGCTTTTTCTGATTTCAGCTAATTCAACATACATTTTTATTTTGGTCTTTTATTGCTTGCAGCGTGAAGAGTCCACCCGCAGCCTACATCATAGCAGGGTTCACTGAGATGTCGCACTTTCTTTTCCACGGCAGTTTTGAAGATAACCAGTCCTTGATTGTCTGACATGATGGTGGCCGGCAGAGCGATTGTAGGTAATGTTTAAGAGATTCACATGGTTTAATCGTTATCGTTTTCCTGTGCCTCTAGGGCCTGCACGTTGGGCTCATTGCGTTATCTAACCAACTGCTAGGATTGTATTTTAATGACAGACGCAGCAGGCTGCCTTTGAGCAGGGAGGTACAAAGGAATCGGAGCATCGTTAGAGGCGAGTGTTTCAAACACGCTCTGTAATGGCCTGATTTTTCTCCGATTGAAGTCGATGGTAAATATTCTGCTGACTTCAAAGGGGAGCGGGGTGAGGTTACAGCCAAACACTCTTGGAAATCCCACCCAGCGCTTGATTTTTCTTGACCTGAAGGCCACTTCAGTCAGCTCTGCTTCCACAAAGGAGCTTTCAGGAGTCCTGTAAAAGCTGCCGGAGTGATTTTAGCCCTGGGTTCACATGGTAGCAGCATGTGAATTGCAGCAAATCTAGAGGACGATTCAGCCCTCCCAAGTTCTGATTTCTCTTCTGCAGATGTCTGGCTGGCACYGCTCTTGCTCTCTCCTCGTTGACTGTGGGGAAGTTTAGGGCAATAGGATTCCTAATTAGGTACTTCCGTTTGGTGGGGTGAACTCCTGCAGTGACATGGGAGGATTTGGGGTACCCTCAGAAAACTTTTGGCTTTGCTGTGCATCAGCCATGAGAACAAGCTGGCCTATGTGCCTGGAAAATCTTTACATCATCTCTGCAACCCATGGCATGAGCTGTGACTTTGTCTCTTCCCATCACAGAGAAAATGGTCTTGAATTCATTTTTCTTTTGTGTTTCTTCTTTTGTAATTTTACATGTTTTTCTTTTGTGTTTCTGTAACACCGTAGTTACAAAGTTCTATGCAGGGTGGAAAAATCAGACTTTTCCATACATTTCCAAACATTTCCATAAACTAATTTCCTTTTAAAATCAATTAGATTTGTTGATATGGAATTGTTACCTACACGGGACCCATTCCTACCTCTGCCACTGACTTATTCTGTGAGAATAGGCCACTTAGTCCCTCCATGTCACAGCTTGCACCTCTCTGAAGGGGAACACAAAGCTCACAAGTGAGTCAAGTGACACCAGTTTGTCTTTTGAATCCCTACTTCTTGCCATTGCCGCAGAGGTGATGTGAGAGTGTGAGGTGTGATTTGCTGCAACCCCAAAACTGCCTGAAAAAAAGGACAAACACAAAAATTGTATCTACAGCCATGTTTGCGTGTCTTAAACTGCAGCTTAAGCACAGCCCTTTCTAGCTCACACACACACATACTTTTTTTTTTTTTTAATTTTGCCATGGCTAGAAACCTAATACTATTACTGTTTCAGAACATATACTTGGTTTGTACTTTCTCAGCTCCTTCCTGATTTCTTTGAGGAATCTGGCGTACCAATGGCCATAGAAAACCAGGTTAGTGCACAGTAGAGGCTTTCATGGTCACTAATCTTGATGACAAAATTATTCGAACAAACACTTCTTGTGTCACCAATATATATTATGTAAAACCTTGTGACTTTGATTATGTGCCTATAATACAGATTAGTCTGTTTGGGTGTTTGGTGCTGACCTCCAATAAGCTCCTAAAGTATTAGCAAGAATTTACAAGTGACAGGCAGGCAGAGGTGCTGTTCTGCCTAATCCCATTCTCGAAACTCTGACTATATATGTCTGAACAGTTTCTGTTGCTTTCCTTAAGGCACCAGGTTATTTCTTTCTCTGCCCCCTCCCAACTGCCTTTGTCCTTCTCTCCACTGCTTTGATGTATCACAAATGTTGGAAGATTTAGCTAACCTTATGGATTAGAGCCAGGAAGACAGCAAGAACAAATTTAGAATAGGAGGCAGAGAATGTACCAGCTGGGAGGTGATGCTGTCAATCTCCATGGAGACCTCTTTAGTTACAGCTTTGCTAATTACTCTGTTGAATTGTATAGCGTCTGGTTGAAAGCCCATCCAAGTCAACGGAGAGTTTCTAATTGACTGGCCACATCTCAGGACCATGAAGAGTGCACAGGGCATAGCCCCTAAGTGTAACCGGTTATGATTTGCATTTGTGGCTTTCTCCTTGATGGCCAAAACACAACCTAAGGAGAATCCAGACACCTTGATCCAGTCTTCTGCATGGGTCCAGCTTCTTCTAAAGAAAAAAGCCTTGCAGAAACAAACGTAGATCTTGTCTTAGCAAAACAATTTTTTTCTTGGGAATGCAGGTGAACCATCTCCATCATCTTATTAACAGCATGTGCACTTCCCACAGGCATCAGCTCCTGCAGGAGATGAACTGGGACAAGATCCACAGAAGCCTTTTGGCTGCGAACGCCTAGACAGGACATGGCCCTACGCAGGAGTCGGGCAACTACATGCATTTGCCCCACGTCCCCAGGATGAGCCTGTTTCATGGCTTGGGAGAGCAAAGTGAGTGACTACAGACCTGGGCAGAGAGGAATGCAGCCAGACGTCTGGAGAAAAAGCAAAGGCGGCCCCTTGTCTGCTCAGTTTTCTGGGTTAGGACATCTCTCAGCTCAGAGGGGACTAGGCTCATGCCAGGGGACCCTACCCACAACACAAGCAACAACAACCCTCAGGGGGAGAAGTTTGGATCCATGGCACTGCAGCTCAGGCTTGTCATTACTTGAAGCCAAACTGGCTTTAGACGCTAATCCACTGAACAATTTCCAGTTGTTATCAAAATCTATTGGACTTCTTAACCACGAGTCCCTGAGCTGATGTACCACCCCCCTCAGGTTCCAGTTCTCTGACTTGTTTGTTCAGAAATTATTTATTTGTCCTACAAATAGGAACAATGTTTAATTAACAAATGAAAAAAAAAAACAGCCGCACACCATGCCTGATTTCTAAACGGATTTGGCTGCCTGAGCAGATCCTTCCCCTGCAGATAAACATTCCCCCAAATATCAATGCCATTTTCCAACTCCCCATCAAATTTCACTCTGTGCTGCAGGCGTGTGCCCCTGTGTGCCTGTGTGTGTGCTCACACCTCCTGAAAAATCTCTTTCTTAGGCACCCAGCTTCCCCTTGAGCACCTGCGGGATGCTCAGCAGGGCTGAAAATCCATGGGATAGCTGGTTGCACTGCGATTCAGGGATGCTCCAGGCAGCTAAGACCTGTCCTAAATCCCAGCCCTCTGTACCACTATCAGTGCTGCAATTCCTGGCAATTTGGTGCAAAGAGCCATGAATTAAGGTCAAAAGAAAGGTGATTGGCGAGTTCCCTGCAACTTAGCAATTCACTACAAGGTTTTATTTATCTCATCAAGAATAGAGAAGCTAAAGGAAGGGCCCCAGCCACCTTGCCTCAGGTGCTCATCTTGCCTGACACTAGACAGCTGGAAATTATTGGGTTCAAAGCTCGTTACCTTTGGCTCCTTTGATAGTAGTTAGAACACAATAGGCATCTCCAGAGGATGATTTGTCTGTGCTATTCTTAGACACCTGCCCCAGGATGAGATGAATCAGCCTCTGTGCTGCATGTTTCTTCCCATGGGCACGAAGCGAGCGTTGGGTGACGCAGGCTCAGACTTGATAACGTGGAGCTTCGAATTTAACCTAATTCACCTACAAACTCTTGACACGGGGACTTCATGGGGCCAGCACAAAACCTGGTATAATAGAAACTGCTTCTCCCTTGTGCCTTTGACTTCTCTGAGACCGCCTCCTCCACATTCAAAAACTCAGTGAAAGGCCCAAAGTAAGCAGTGTAAATTAGTTTAAACCTAGATGAATATTGGGCTTGACTTTTAATTCATTCCAACTTTATTCTCCACCAGTCCTGCTATTTCCCTGAGCCTTAATGCCATAACAGCTTTAAATCTCTCTCTGTGTGTGTATATGCACATTAAGTATAATCTCTAAGGTTTCTGACTATCCCTAAATCTTATTTCTAATACGCTTACACAAGTGCAGGGTTGGTTAAAATTGCCAGAAGCATTATTTTTGTGGGTTGGGTGGGGACTGGGTGTTTCAAATGTGATTGTACAGCTGTATCACTGTGTAAGTGGGAATTAAGCCTTTAAAAAGATGTTTAATAATAATATTAAATGACTCAGAACTTGGTTAAAGGAGTTGGGGAATGAAACCTAAAATGCAAAGGGAGTGAAAAACTTCATAAGCCTTAAAAAAAAACAGAAGCAAAGACCAAACAGACAGACCACAGTTTCTCCAAAAAAGGAGAAAAGAACCAATCCAGAGGTTCAGTCACAGTCGGAAGCTTGCAAAAAGACAGATATTAAAACTAAACCAATAAAATCTGGAAAACTTGCTCTGAGGACAAAGAATGGCCCAACTCTCCCTTGTGGTTACTCCAAGCAGCAGCAGGATGTCCAAGCACGTAACAGCTAAGCGCTGGCTCTGCGCTGCCAGGCATGCCTCAGCGTTCCCACTGGTACCCGCAGGCTGTCAGGGCTGCGCCCAAGGCTGGTGGATACGATTCCCCCTCAAGTGGTGAACACACAGGGAGCACTGAGCACCTGCAAATCACAAAGAAACCAAAATATCACTGATCTGGGCTCCACACACACACTCTCGCTGTGGCTCAGAGCTCAGCGTGTTCCTGCTGAAGGCCAAGGACATTTAGGAGGCACATTTGGAAGGCAAAGTGACTGTTCTCTTTTGTGCAGCCGAGCCATGAGCACACAGCAGCAGGTGCGATTCCCAGCAGCTTCCAAAGGTGATGGTCAGTCCTCTGCCGGCACCTGCCTCCGTGCATCCGGATCCACACAGCCCCTGCTGCTCTTGGTAGGGAGATGTATGCATGTGTGCCCTGCACAGGTACAGGCACCGTGCGGGCTTGCCAAGCGCGGGCACAAACCCAGCTGCCATATGGGAAAGGGGAGGGAAGGAGCAGGAAAAGAACATGTTCTTGGCTTAGCTCAGTTTTGGTGTGTGCAACGCTAGTGCCAATAAACGGGGAGGGGGCAATGCGTGCAAGGGGGTCTGAGGCTCCACGCGTGAGGCACGAGCAGGAAGGCTAATGGCGGCAGCGGGGAGGTTTGAGTCAAGTGAACTCGCTGCTAATCCCTCTTCTACACAGTCTTTCTTGCGGGAGGAAAGCTTACGACTCCAGGGAGAAGTACATTGTGTAACTAAGCAATGGCGAACCCGAGTTGCATTTAACAGGGCTTGGCACAAGCACGAGAGAGTAGGATACTCATCCCGAGAGAGCGTGAGAGAGACCATCTCAGTGCATCGCCTGCCGGCTTTGAGTCCTTAAAAGCCCTGGTGTGGCCTTGGGAGAGGAGCTCAGAGGAAAGAAAAAAGAAGAAAAGCCCCATAACCCTAAAGAAATCAGCTCACTGTGAGGGGCTTCCCTGTGCTTGTTGTTGAAACATTGCATAATGTCCCTTTGCACTGTGCAGAGCTTTGAAATCCGCAGGATCAAAGCTGTATGGAGACACTATGGATGTGCCGAGACAAATTTAAAGGCATTTTACAATTATAGCAAGAAGCACAAAGCCACACTTCGGGCTGCTCTTGCTGTTCCACCCTGACATCTAGTGGCACAGCGCAGTTTTACTGATGAGCTAGGGTCTGTGTTTCTGTTTTTAGGCCTACTCCTGGACTCGTCTCCTGAATAGCTTTTCCCCATCGGTCTGAGAGATACCATGTATGACTTTGGAAAAGGCTTTTTTGCCACTTTATGCTATTGGATTTTTCCAGATTTAACAAGTTGGGATTTAAAGCTTTCACAGTGTGCAAGAGAGCGTTCTGCTTCCTAGAACATATCACCAGGTCTCCACATTTGTGTGCCTTGTCTGTTTTACAACTTTATGCCACAGATGCTGAAAATAGACAAAGGGATCACGGGTTAAAAAGTGTGATCATTTAAGACAGCTTTTACTGAAAAAGGAAGCRAGTTAAAATAAAAAGATCTCGGTCATAGCAGCGTCCAGTTGAAGGCCGGTCTTCCAGGTCTCTGAGGTCTGAATTTGCAGTTGTCACTGGGTAAATCTTCTTTGCAAACCATTCTCTAAATCGAATTCTTTCTCATACAGTTGGTTGTGTCTTTCGGTACGAGCTGGGCAAAATTTTTGCTCAGCCTGTTGCAGTCTGTTGTGCGAGATCAACAGCATGTGACCCGGTGTTAAAAAAATGCCACTAAGTCACTGTGTAACCTTTGTCATGCCAGTTAAAAATGTCACTGCTGTTTGTGTGTCTCCCTCCTGCGTTCACGAGGGCGGTTTGCGGGGATGCTGGGCACTCAGAGGAACAGAAAGGTCTAGCCTGTGGGCCTCAGCCTCTCCCAACTGATTAAAAGGAAGATGATGGACTGCAACCCAAGTCCTAAATTAAACAGCAGGTTAAAAATAATGTCACTAATAAGAAAAGTAAGCAATAAAAGAGAGGTCATGAGAAAAAAACCCAGCTTAGTGCAAAGTTCTCACTGGTGGCAGACACTGACGCCAAAATAGAAACCCTGGAGTTAAAAAGAGCTCCCCAACACACGCCACTGTGATTTAATTAAGAGTGTGAGCAACGCGCCAGAGAGGCAAGGGCTGGGAATTAGGGGTGCCAGGGCTGGGGGTGCCTGGGGAAACCCCGAGTGAGTTTTGCTCCCAGCCCATGGCTTTTGAACCTGGCTCCGTGGTACCTGCCCGGCCCCAGCCCATGGCGGCCTCACGGCTTGAAGGCAGGAGCCAGGCTCCTGCTCAGCCGCTTAAAAACGCCCCGAAGAAGGCAAAGCCAGTTTGATGTGCCTTTGCCGGGCAGGCAATTTTGAATCGCAGCTTTTTCCCTCTTCCCCAGGAGCCGCCTCCCCTCAAGCCTCCGCGCAGGGCTCAGGCTGTTCGCTGGGCAGGGCGGCGGGCGAGTGTGGAAAGAGACCTTCAGCGGAAATGCTTCAGTTTTGGTGTTTTCACCCTGTCTGGGCCCCTGCGTCACCCCAACGCTTAGGCGGTCGGTTCCCTTCCAGGCTGGTTCGCCCTCGGGCATTCCCCTCGGGAAG
>JAYKAV010000822.1:203882-228124 GCA_035582835.1 Phoebastria nigripes | reverse complement strand
CCTCCTGACGGGCTCCCGCGGCCCCGGCGGGGTGGGGCTGCAGCGGCGGCCGCAGCCGGGCCGAGGAGGGGGACCCTGCCCGGCGTCTGCCGGCCCCGCGCCCCGGCATCGGCGATGAGCGGCGCCGCGGAGGCGCGGGAGCTGGAGGAGCGGCTGCGGGAGGCGGCGGCGCTGGGGGACCTGGAGGAGGTGCGGCGGCTGCTGGGCGCGGGGGCGGACATCAACTCCCGCAACGAGATCAACGGCTGGTGAGGGGCGCCGGGGGCGGCCGGGCCGGGGTCCCAGCGCGCTGCGGGGCGTACGTGCGTCCTCCCGGGTGGGTCGGGCGGCCAGTGCCCGGAGGCAGGCCCTGAGCTCGGGGTTGCTGCCGGGCCGGGCTCCCTGCTGAGGAGGCTGACGCTGCCCTTGCCTTGCACCGGGTGTTCGGCCAGACATGTACGGGACTCGGGGCTCCCCAGATGGGGCTGGGCACCCCTCGTTAGACGTAGGGGAGAGCTGCTTTGAGGACTCAGATAGTTTTCCTATTTACAAAAAAGGAAATGCTAATCTCCGGAGGCTTTGAGATTTACTGCTAAAGAGGATCATAATAAAAGGAGGCCATCCTCCTTCCACCTGTCACTACGTGTTTTGTTTGCTCGAGGACCTCTTCTAAAGTTGCTCATGTCCACCAACACGGCTCTTTAGGACAGCAGTGGAGAATCACTGATTAAAAGGAGGGTCTTCCCCCGCAGAACTTACAATAGCATCATAACTTTAAAAAAGTGAGGCAATGAAGGAAACTTTATTCCCAGTTGTCGTCACTCTACATGCAACTCGGGCAAATTGGGACGGGCATGTGAGGAGGAGCTGGGGCGACGGATCTGGGGCTGACAGCACAACCCCTCTGCTTCCTTCCCCTCAGGACCTGTTTGCACTGGGCCTGTAAGAGGAACCATGCTCAAGTGGTCTCCTGCCTGCTGGATGCTGGTGCAGATAAGCAGATCCTCACCGCTAAAGGAGAGCTGGCTGCACAGTTAACTTCGAAACCAGACATCCAGAAGATTTTGGGAGGTACCGTTCCCATCTTAAAAGTCATCTAGAATTCTTGGTCTAAAGACTAAAGCATTTTTAGTGCTTTTATCTGAGGCAGTAGATTGGCAAAACTTTGGCTAGGACTATTGCATCTCATTAGCTAGCTCCGATTTAGGACTGTAATTCATACTTGGGCAAATAGACTTGGGGATTTTAGGTAGGAAGGCCTTTTATTCTGAGCTGTGTCATCAAGAGATTGAAGAGCTGTACACTTTGGGAAATGTGCTGCTGCAGTCCTATTTGCTGTCATTAAGCAGAAGCTAGCATGCAGGCTGCAAATGGAGACTTTCACAATTGTACAATCTGACTGTTGTCTGACTGTAAGAAATCTTATAAATCCACTCAAAACAACTGCAGCATTTCAGAAGTTATGGCTTCTGCGCATTTTGTTATACTGTGACTTACAGTATGATTAATTTTTGCCCCATAATTCTGTCATCTTACACTTTTCGTATGCACAGCAAACCTGGTTAGATGTATGTGACACTCCTGAAGACCGCCAGTGCCTATTTCCATCAGCATCTAGGTACTGTGCTCCAGATTAAAATTTTTAAGTGCTTCACCTTTGGAAATGTTGATGATGTATCTTCTGCTAATAGCACTTAAATTGCTCTCTACAGTGATATGCTCTTATGTCAACAGTGCAGAGTTACCTTAAATGAAGTTGCAGCTAAATCATGACTAAGGTTACAACAGTCACAACTGAAGGAATGGCATGTTCTTTGCAYGAGCATTTTTGTTTTCTTTTGGGCAAGGTGCTCATCTCTTGGCCTTAGGTCATGGCAAATGACTTGCGTTCTGTTTTTAACACCTAAACTGTCAAGTGTGCGTAAATGAACTCTGTTCATGGTTGCCTTATTTTTCTGTCTGTTAAGCTTTCATGTGTTTCCTGGGGAATAAACACATGTCGCTTATATTCTCCTAAATGGTTTTTATTCTGGGAGTGTAGTGCTATTGAGCAGATCTTTCTGAACTGCTTTGACATTAGCATTAATGTCCTGTAATCCTCAGTCAGGCAAGAATGTCATTTACTGCAGTACTTTTAAGCAAGAGAAGAGTTGGCTTGGGTATCATTTCAAATATTCACTTACCCAAAGAAATACGCAGTTTAATTTGTTGGCATGGGTCATAATAAACTATTTACAGCAGTGCTATTAAAAGCATTGCAAAATGAGATTTAGCGAAGAACTACTGGTCAGTCAGTTCCTTTGAAAATGCTGGAATAACACTGCTAGAAATGACGTATCTTTCAACGTGGGTTTTTTTTTCCCCACTTTGCTTTTAAAAAACACAATACATTGTAGAAATTTGTAGATTTTTTTTTCATTTTACAGCTACTTGCCTTCCAGGTGTTACATGCTTATGATACATTACTATCATCCTTTGATTACCTCAGAATGTGATGTAGTTTTAAGACACAATAGGAAAACTAACTATATTCAAAATGAGACAGATCTATCCACTAACATGGTGGGTTTTTTTTCTCTCTCCATCCCCTACCCCTCATTTTTGAACTTCATTAATAGAGGAAGAAACTGAATGTCAAGGAGTGAAGGATTTAAATTTGCCAATTGTTGCAAACTACTTGGCCAACCCACCGTTCCCTTACGTTTACACTGAAGAAAGCATTCCAGACAGCTTGGCGGAATCCCAGAATGAAAGTGCTTCCATCTCTTCTGCTTCCCAGTGTGAAACTAGTCCTTGTTCATCAGCAACTCAGGTTGAAAGCATATGCACACCTACATCGTGCAACAGCGAAGATGATTTTCCTGCACTAGACGCTGCAGAGCAGCTGCCCGCCCCGTCAGCAGCTATCACAGCACCAAAATGCATCGAGCCTGAAGTGCAGCACGGCCCCATTTGGCAGCCGTCCTTGCCTCACAGCAGAGGTCTGTTCTCTCCGGTAGCATCCAAACAGGCTGTACCTCTGCAAACCGACAGCTCACCTACTGGTCCCGCACCAGCATTTCAGCCCTTTTTCTTTACTGGAACTTTCCCCTATAACATGCAAGGTAATGAAGTGTAATTTCCCATCCTTCTATTATATTCTGTTCTGTTTTTTTGTTACTGCGTAAAAGATGAAGTTAAAGAATCATTCCACTTAGACTCATGTGGAATAGAGGCAGAGATGTTGAATTCTTTGGCCAAAAGTATCCAGAACTTTTTTTCTGCTCTGCTAAGTAAAATAACTATTATACTGTATTTTAAACATGGTAATACTTTGCAAACCGATGGAAATATCAGTCCAAGCAACATAGAAATTCAAATTTTGCAATATATTCTATAGTATCAAATGTATCTCTGGTAGTTTGGTGACAACTTGACTTTGTGACTGGATGGATTGGATCTTTAACACTGTAAACATGGTTCCCCTGTGTATTTCTTTCTGTTCAAATGGAAGCTTCCATTAACTGCACAGTATTTCTCAGATAATAGGTATTGTATTATAAAACCTGAATTCAAAAGATAATGGTAAATACTGTAGTGTTAGGTTTKGGTTGTTTTTTTTGAGGAAAAAAACCTTTTAATCTTTTTTTCAATCAGAACTTGTGCTTAAGGTGAGAGTCCAGAACCTCAGAGACAATGACTTCATTGAAATTGAACTTGACAGACAAGAACTGACCTATCAAGATCTGCTCAGAGTGAGTTGCTGTGAATTGGGTGTTAATCCAGAACAAGTAGAGAAGATCAGAAAATTACCTAATACACTAGTAAGAAAGGTAAGAATTCAAATCGGAGATTAATTTGACTTTGCACTTTGCAGACATCAGAGAACGTATTTCTGTAAMAAGATCGGCAAAACATGGATGGCCTTGTGTTAAAAAACAAAAACTGACTTAAGCTCACAAATTCGAAAGGATATTGGACTTTTCTTAAAACTTYATCACAACTTACTTAAAAATATTCCTGTCAAAATAGGCAGAGTATTTCAGCTCCTAAAGCACATGAAACTATTACAGCTTGACTTTTTTTTAAATGTATCAGAAACAGTGCATTAGTGTGCTTTTAACATAATTGCCATGTACTATTTCACTGTTTGCTTGCCTAAAAAGAACAAATAGCAAGGCAAAAAAACCCCACAAATTGGCATGTGAATAATTTAAAGATATGCCATTAACAAATGAACATGCTCTTCTGTTCCAAAAATACCTATTCTGGAGGTCTGTAAATGAAATGCATTTGGTCACAACTCTTAGTTCTGAGTGACATGCACAAACACAGTCAAATCATGAGGTTCAAGGAGAAAAAAATGTATGGTTCAAGGAGAGAAAAAAACCCAAACGTGCTTTGAAAGAAAGAGTGTATACCGGTAGGATTTTTTTTCTTCCATTATTTATTTGTATCATTGGGCATCACCTCCCTGGAATTTTAGTTTTTACTTCCTTTAGCTATTATTATAAATATTTACAARTTAAGACCAGATGTGTTTAGAAGTAATGCGTACTTCTGTCTTGTCTGTTCTTTAAAAGGACAAGGATGTTGCCAGACTTCAGGACTTCCAAGAGCTGGAGTTAGTTCTTGTGAAAAGTGACAGCTCTCCTTTCAGAAATGCTGCATCAACTTTGACTGAGAGACCATGCTACAATAGCAGAGCATCAAAGCTGACTTACTGACTCTTCTAGATGCATCTAGAGTATGAAAACCTGGTAATTATATGCTGCTGCCTTTTGAAGGCAGTGAATTAAGSGTGTGTAAAACCTTAAGTTATTGTTAGGGTTACTATTTTAACTAATAGCTTATCTTTTGTATTTAATATCCCCTTTGCTTTTATTTTTTTACTTGATACTGTATTCAGATAAGGGATACCTCATTTGTCTACTAAAATCACATGCTTCCAGTGTATTTCAATGAAGTTTATTGGTTGTATTTGGCAACAGAGGGCAGGAAAGACTTAATTATTGATATGAAAAGTATGTTGAGTACTCCCACTCTTTGACCAAGTAAGAGTCATGGAAAAGAGATTCAGGAAATTGTGTGTGTGTGTGTATATATATTTTTTTTTTTAAACTTCCTGATTAAGTTAAATGTCAGAAGGTATTTGGCATACGATGAACAGTTGCTCTCTAAAAATGTAAAACTTCCAAGTCCTTAATCTCTTGCCCCTTCACAAAGACTTACCAAGATGCATTGTCTTGCCTGCTGGGGATATAAATATTTAATGATCTGAAGTGACAGGAGAAAAATTTTCACCAGGCTGAAAATAAGTGGAGTAAGAATGTCGACATTTAAATGTTTGTTTCTTTCCTATATGAGAATATTGTAACTTAAGTGATGGCATCCCTCCACCTCCACAAAAAAAAAAAAAAAAAAAAGGAAGCCTCTCTTCATTAAGGAGCATTTAAGTTACAAAGCAAGTTAACGTGCCCATTCAAAAGAAAGCCCTTATGTTTCAGGAGCTTGGGAGGGGATCACAAATCTGTGTCCATGGTTTTATTTACTTTCCCAACGATGTGAGGAGACTATGCATTACTCACACCAGAAGTCAGTACTGTTAAGTCAGGTAACTTCTTTATGGCCTACCCTCACAGACCAGTTACAGGGTGTGTGGTTAGTTTCTGCTGCGTGAGGAGCAGGAGAAGCATAACAGTATACTCTTGAGGTATCACAACTGTTAAGGAGCATACCATGCTCTTGATTAGCCATACTAAATTGAAAACATACACCATTAGCAAATAAATAACCTGCAACTTTACATGTTGCACAGTCTACTATCACTTTCACATAGTGTCTGAAGTTTTAGGCAGATGAGTACTGAAAGGGCTGAATGCCTCCAGGTGCTTTCAACTGAATTTCTGGGGGGAAGAAAAACCCCAGACTCTGGTTAAGCTACAGACTGCTTAACTTGTATTTAAGCAAGTCAGTAATGAAAACATCCATCTGGGGTTTTATGAATGGCAAGTCATCGCTAAAACACACCCTGAAGTCACTCCCTTTCAGTCCGAACAAAGTATTTAAGTCGCAGCACTGCTGGAGTATTAACAGCCTGAAGCTTTTCCTGTTAACATGGTAGTCTGCAAAGTTATATGTTAGAAGGCTTTTTGGTTTTGTTTGTACCAAAAACTATGATGATGACCTTTGCACCAAAAACCTTAATTGGGTACTGGGGTGGGTGGAGGGGTGAGGGAGTTGTTTTTTCTGGACATGAGCTGCTTCTGCCCGCCCGCCCCCCAATAGTATTGATTTTCCTTCCATCTCTGCTTTAAGCTGCACTAGAGCAGAGTTTATGCACAGCTGATGCAGTGTTTGTTGTTGTTGATCTGGATTGTAATGTTGACATTCAGACCATAAATAGTACAATCAACACGTTTTGGTAGGAGCAGCATGGCTGCCACCCTGTCTTAGCTTCCTGCAGCACAGCTGCTTTGTCCTTGAAGTGGCTCCTCCAAGTGAGGTTAGTAAAAGCATGCATGTCAAAAGAATATAGAAACCCCTTCTGCCAGCAGAAGAGATGCTTGACTCTGGGTTCAGGATTTCATCAAGTTACTTAGGCTTAAAATTCTTGCTTAGTGCATTCAAAGTAATTATCATCCTTTCCCACTTGCTCCATACACATCACTTAAAGTCTGCTAACTCCCCGTTCTCAATCCTGGCCCTTCTCTATCCAGGAGCTGGGCTACTTTAAAGCCCGATTCAATTCCTGGTAAGCTCAAGACTGTGACACAGTATGAAGTAAAATTTCCTAACTACGGCTCCCGCTTTGTTTTTCTTGTAGGACAGGAATGGGATTTTTATTTTAACAATTGTATATTTATCTTTTCAGCATAGCTTGGAGGCTAGCTCAGATTATGTGCAATAACTGTTTGAAAAACAGTAGTAGTTAAATGGCTCAAAATTAAGAGTATCTAATTTCTTTTCAGTTCCTTCATTTAGGAAATCAGTGTAATGACTGCCTCCACTAATTACTGAACATTCAGCTATAGGAGCAGCTGGTTTAAAAAAAGCTTTATTTGCTCTAGTTTCCACAAAGAATAACTGTTAATGTGATAAGACTAAACTTTAATCATGATCTGACTGTAATAATAGCGGTAAGTCTATGCATTCAGAGAAATATTTTTGTATGTTTTATGCAGTTTGATAAACTCTAAGGCACACTAGTTATGTTAACTATTTTTTGTTGGTTTTTTTTTTTTCTTTGAACAATAAACCGTTGGTATGACAACTGAAACTAAGTTTACAAAACTTACTGTTCTTCCAAGGACAACTTTTGTTTGCACTACAAACTTGTACTGAACTGACATTGCTACTCTTCACTTATATTAAAGTATCAGTTGTTTCAAGTACCTAGATCTCTTCCTTTTTCAGGGGGTGGGAAGTATGGTGTGCGTGGGGGATGATACATGGCACTCTAGAGTGGACAGATGCTCTTAAAATTTTAACACAACTTTGAAAAATCATGGGCCAGTATATTTTTAACACCTAATAAAAGACTGTCAGGCTGTCAAAACCAGTACAGAGAAGCATGTAGGAGGCACTTAAATAAGCTACTTGCTTTTTGCATAGCATTCCTAGAAAATCTGAGACGATATTTATCTTGGGCTCGAGCTCTGAAGATGACACTTTTCACATCGATGAAGCTGTTGTGGAGATGCTCGTTACAGTCAAATCTGAAGGTAGTTACTAGAAAGGCACCATGTTTCCTATGCTCAGAAAATAATTTTTCCTTCAACTTCAATGCACTAGAGAAAGACTCCACTATCAGACATGTCAGAATCTGAATCCCAGTCCAATTTACTACAAGTTACCTCATTTTGTCATTTATACCTCTGCAAAATATAGGACTAGCATTTTCCCTTCCTTAACGAATATGTGCAATGGAAGGTGCAGGACAAACATTTTAGCCACTGAAAGAAGTAACACATCCAGGTAGTAGCTGAATCATGTCTCTTACACAAGTCTCAAAAGGAATAGGTGTTCATGCAATGTCCATAATTAGAACTTAATTATAATTTTACTTGCTCCCACTTGCATTAATTTTTCTTGTTAAGTTTTTCCAAAAAAAACCCACCACCCAGTGTCAAGCCCCTGTGCCCCTGTATGGCTGTCTGCTTTAGAACGATAAAAGTCAAAAAGGGAACATGGCTGTCTGCATGTGGTATCCCTCCTTATCAATAAAAACAGCACTCATTTCACCAGAGGGACCAACATGCAGGTCCTTTTATGAGTGCACTTCCAAACAGACAATACCAGGCACACCAAAATTAGAAGCTGCAAGTTACAATAGTGCTTTGTCCATGTATGACTTCAGTTACATGTATGGTCAAGTCCTGAATACTAATATGAAGGATAATGCTTTTTTAAAAAAATGTAAATTCAGTGCCTTACAGACACAGCACTGAAGTGCACTTTACTGTCTCTACTGCCGACTAGTACACATTGCATTTCTTTTCCAAGAACAACTACGCTTGCTTGCACTACAGCTTCACAAGAAAGCATAAGGGATGTCTCTTTTCCCCTGTAGCTGTTGTAACATGCAGACTGTGCAGGCTTACCAACCGCATACAGTTGTTAATTAATATTCCAAACTGATACTACAATGCAAATATAAAGGCAGTCTGATGGCCAATCTCAGCAGTGGCATCTTTATGATAACGCTGTAAAAGTTTAACTGCTTTATAAAGGCTTAAGGCCTACATTTTTATTGCGAGATTTCTTAACCAACTACAGCATAAGCCGCGCTTTTTAGGGGACACAGAATCCAACAGCCGTCTAACTGCTGAAAAAGTAAGCTTGAAATGAAATACTAACTGATGGCACAAAAAACACCCCCAAACCCACAAACACCACAGAATAACTAAGCATCCAAACTAATGGACTAAGCTTGAAGACATAAGTAGATTTATTAGGAAAGAAACTTATTTAATATTAAACGTTCAATGACAGAGACAATCAAATTTGTAACAGAAATTCAAAGATACTTTATTTCCATTTCTCGTATATCAAGAAGCTAGGAATAGCTTAGTTGTAAAAATGGGATTCATTTTAGTTCGATTCACACAAATACTAAACATTTATTCTTGTGTTTTAAAGTCCAAGAATGAAAACTTGCAATTAAACACTGAGCAAGCCATGTGTTCAGGTTATGTTGGTTTCTTATCTTAAAAAGTCTTAAAGAAAAAAAGGATACAGGACTTATATTCTCAGTAGCATATGTGCTATTATCAACACATCTTTCTGAACTCTGGGAGGAAACACCAGTCCTGAATTAAATTTTATAAAAAAAAATTTCTAACTCAACTTTATATTTTTCTACGTCACTACAGCTTTCTTTCACCTCATTTTAAAGCAGATCTTCAGTTTAAGCTGTCTTCCGCTGTCTTCGCAGACTCTTCATGTAGTAGTCCTATAATGCAAAATTTTGGGAAAACAGACAATTAGACAGCATTAAGAGCATTTAGTTTACCATTCCTATATATTGGCCCAGTTGTTAGCTGTCATCTTAACTCTACAAAAATGTCAACATTGAACATGACTGGCTTTAGGAGCAATAATGTATCATTAATGGTTTAATAATCAACATTAAGTGTTTAAGAGTTCCTAGCATAAATAATGAAACTACAGTAACAAATTATGTTGCAAGAAGCTCATTTATCAGCTGTACTCTCCATTGTTAGTTCCTTATTTCACGAATACAACTAAAGACCTTCTGTAAGAGTAAGAAAGCTATGTCAAGAGTGGGGAAAAAACTTCCAAGTTTTCCTTTAAATACAGTATTTGTATTTCCTATTGTTTAGCTGTTTCATTTCCAACAAACAGTTTTTCAGCATACATTCTTGCCATGAACATTGTAATCATTTGGTGGCATCTGTCTTTGTATTTACATTTGCCTTAGAAGTCTGTTATCAGCCATTCCACTTCTCTGTACTATGGCTGACTGCAAATTCTCCTACACAGTAGGAAATATTAAACACATACCTCTTAAAGACTTGAATTGCATTGAAAGTAACAAGGCGATTATTATGTAGTGTTTATTGCATTTTAAACTCTTTAAAGATATCTAATTCTGGGCAGCACTGCATCCCTACATACAGTTGAAAGAAAATTCCATTCTGTTAACATCAGATTTACAGTATTCACACAATACACAAAAAGTCCTTTTCACTATCTTGAAAATCAAAAACACAACAGTAAGCTTAAAGATTACAGGCAACAGCATTCAAACATGGATGTGGGTAGAGAAAGGAGTACCTGGCATGAGTACCTGCTTAGTTTGACTGAATCCTTGATTTTTAATTTGGCTTTTCATGGGCCGCTCACAACACCAACGCTGTGTGAGGTATGGTAGTCAGCTGCAATAATTCATAAACCCTACACTTCCATCAATCCAATGCTACTGGCTCTCGAGTTACAGAACAAACTGCATTAGAATGCAAGGCAATAAAGCAAAAAAACTAGAAACATCCTTGACAAAGAAATACTAGCAGTTTATATGAAAACAAAGTAGTCCAACATGTGCCTCAAATATTAAGTATTAAGCAAAAGTTTCTGCTGATGTACCAACACAATATGGACTTAAATACAAAAACAGTTCAACTTTTTTAAAAAAACGATAACAAAATCCCTAAAAATAAAAAAGGATAATTAATTTTTCTATGGTGGCTATATTACAAATATGTCCCAAAGAGGCACACTAATGGGGGCACGAGTCTGCTACAAAATAGCTGAGACAAAACAATGTACCTCAAAATGTTTTGCAGGACTACACTGTCTTTTCCTTCAGAAGGTGCTCTAGTATGTCTTCTTACTTGGCTTAGTTCCATCTTCATCTGTGCATACTTACGCTGCACTGTTAAACAGTAACAAAAAGCCCTAATCAAAGTTTGAAATAATGCACTTACCTCTGTCTGATCTGAGGTCATATCAGATCAGTTTTAATTGGACTGAGTGTCACCTTCAGATTTAATGTCTTCACTGGTCCCATTGACCTCATTCTTAGTATCACTCTCCTTCGAGTCTGTATTTGTGTCTTCACTCTGTTTTTCTCGACTACTGGACTTCATACTACTTTTTTTATCATCAGATCCCCTCTTTTCTGCCATGAAAGAAGACATTGACCATGGATTTCAAAGTAAAAACAAACATTGCACATGTGAGATATATATTGCATACAAAATGGGACAATTACTTTCTATAGCAGTAACAGTAATACTCAAAAAGTTACAGAAATAGGCTTCAGGCTACCATGCTGGAATGGAGAGGGTACAAAAAAAGGTCAAAGGGGACAGTACAGGGTGGGGAAAAGAGGAGAAAGGACAGTCCTCCTAACAGAGGCAGCTACTCAGCTGTCTGTTGAAATACACAAATTGGGGGTAAAGAGGCAGTCAAGAAGTTAGGCAAACGTGTAATTATGACGCATGGCTTCCTTACTTATCATGGGACTCTTTGTCCCCAAGTTTTAATTTATGATGTGTATGGCCTTCTTTGGTTTACAATTCTCATTAAATACGGTTCTTGAAAAGAGAATTAGAAAAGAGCGATGGGACAATGCATCAGTGCATTATCAAATAAATCAATACTTGCCAATTAAAAAAAACTAGCAACCCCAAACAATCAAATACTTGGGGAAACAAACAATATTAAGCACTGCTAGCTTTGAAGGTGGGGATCACAGTGACAATCAAAATTAACTTTACTGTACAGTATGTCACAGAAGCTGCACGCTTGACAGCATTATCAATTCTCAATTTTACAAAATCAGCAGTCATTTATAATCCACTCATTAAAAAGGCTTGGGGAGAGAGTTTGGATATAAAAAGCACTATTTTCCAAAGGCAAAGGAACAGCAAGATGGGAAGGACCCCACAATTCCATCATGAATTGGAAAGCTGACTGAAGAGTTTGCTACACAGCTTTTCCTCAATAATCTTCAAAGAAGGAAGGAAGCCAGAAGTAAAAATATTTCCATGGGAAGAAAAACATTCAGTATTAGAGCTGCGTGCCTCATCCATAAATTCAGTATTTGCAAATTTAATAAAAATATCGATTCCTTCTGTATTATTTCACACCATAATATTCAACCTTTGATCAGTAAAGACACTTTGGAGAGAAAAAAAAAATCAAATCTGAAAAACCAACCTCTCGGATGTCATCATACAGAACAACATTCATGCTCTTTTTTCTGATTATTCCCTGCTATCCGGGCAATTAAAATAAATAATATAAATACATATATATATCCCCAACACAGGAGCACACAGATTGAACACTCTGAAAAAGCTATTTTAAATAATGTTATCACCTAGACTGGCATAACACATTTTTATATTCTAGAAGACAAAGTAGAAATTAAGCTTTAAAAGAGAAGCAACATCCCAACTTCTTTGTTTTAAAACAGACCACCAAAGGGAGGGGTAAAGCCCCCACACAGAAATGAGGGCAACTGCCTAATGAACACTACTACTGAGGTTTCATCTGAAGCAGCACATCCAGTGCACGGTGCTTGGAGAAAGCACGCAGCGATGTCAAAAAGCTAACTGAAGAACTAATAATTTTGTATCTGTCTGCCCTCGGTTTTGCAACTCCGCAGGTAGATTGCACTCTAACTAACCTTGTTAAAAAGTCTTCTTTTTGTGTCTTATAGGTATCTCCGATGCACACGTAGATCCACTGAGGAATAGTAGTCTTGTTTCCCCGCAGAGGACTAGTAGTCAGTCCAATAATCTTATCTTCTGTCCTATGTAGATATGGTAGATCTTAATAGCCCTATGGATGTGCAGTGTGCAGGGTTTTGTTCTGTCTTGTTTGTTTCTTGAATTTGGTTTGGTCAGGAAGGATAATTTTGTTTAAGGTGAAAAAACTACTATTAAACTGGGGTATGAAAGATGAAACTCTTCAAAAACTTTAATAATAAAATAGTTTTACCATAGCAAACCTCCAGTTTGCCAAGCAGAACTGAGAAAGCATATTCAACAAACAGTCCAATAACTGAACTTCTTTCAACTCCTGGAGTATCTGCAAGCAGTTAAGTTCCTCCACTGTATTTTCAATCAGTAAGATTTCTTTCTTTAAAAGCACATACAATTAGCTTGCTGTTGAAACTCTGTATGTTATTTCAGCTGTGATCTATTAGGTATAATCACAGAATATTGACTTTGCTTCCTGATTCAACACATGCACATTTTTCTGATTGAGTTCATTTGGGCAACTGAGATGTATTTTGTGAGAATTCTTACCAAAATAATGTGAATGGTTTTACTGTTCAGAGAATGCAAAAAATCAGTCAAACATAATATCCAGTATTACTGAGGGTTTGGGTGTTCTGACAGTATTTGCTGAGGTTTAATCACTAACATGAAAACACAATCACAAATATAATTATTTTTAAATAAGTATATGAATCCAGATAAAGGCAGCTAAAGAGCCAAGTTAAAGCACTCTGGAAGCATGTTCCAGTATTAACCCCTCATAAAATGAAGGTACTTGCAGAACAGATGTTTTCCTTTTCTTTAAAAAACAAAACAAAACAAAACAAACAAAAAAACCAAACAACAAAAAACCAAACAACTATTTATTCCCCCTACTCTGAAGTTAGTTTACTTGAACAGTAGTTGTGTTCTGCTGGTTTATATTAAGCTAATGCTCAGCTGGTGTTTACGACTGGCAGGCTCCCTCCTTTAGCAAATGTATTCCTGAAACTTGAGTCAAAAATTAAGCGTCCCCGTTTTTACATATACTTTTTTCTTACAATCTTAAAGGTCGCTGTATTCCACAGTATTTTAGTGAACAAGAAGCCAGGACTTCTGAATTTTCAAAGTATGGCGCTAATTTAATGTCAAACAGTAGGCAAGTCTTGGGCAACTGCGCCTTCCTTTTTTTCCTGTTAAGATTCATGTTTATAAAGCAGTTTGAGATTTCAAGATGAAAGGCACTACCATGAGTAGTTACAGCCAGGCCTTTGCTGCTTACTTTTATAATTGCAGATCAAGTGTGGATATAAAGACAATTAGATTCTGAAGCCAATATTCCCAATGGAGCAGTAAATGTAGTAAGTTAAGACTTAACTTCTACATTACTTCTTTTTGTGCAAACAGTAAAGCAGGTAGCCAGCCACACACTTCAGATACATGGACCTCTAAAGCTATTGACTTAACTACCTACAATGCCACATTGCAAATATGAGGATGAATGGTGTTTACAGCTTCATCATAGAGATTCAATGCTTGCTTGTTAAATACTACTGGTTTGGTTTTTTTCCTTTTTTTCCCTCTTTTTTTTATTAAAGATTTTCCCAACAAAGGGAACACAAACTTCTTCTGCATTACAGTCCTCCTCTAAGGCCTATTTGTGTTTCCACAAATGTTATGATTACGTAGTCAAAAGAAGTAATTGATTTTCCCAGGTGGAATTTTCATCACAGCTCATAGCATCACCTCACTGTTCTCATTTCTGGAGGAATAAAGTAGCAAGCAGCAAATAAAACGGCCGGCAAGGAAATCAGTCAAGTTAAAACTAAAAATATTGAGATGCTGAAGAAAGTCAACTAGCTCTTCTATTTAGGGAAGGATTAAGGAAAGAACTGAAAAGCCATTAAGCTCAAAACCAGACCAAAATTGAATAAATAAGAACACAGTTATTTATATGCATAGATACACACAGAATACTGAATAGGACATTCTTGACTAAGTACCAGAAAGCTGTTCATAAAGTAGGCAAAAAAGGCACAATGTCAGGTAGGAATAAAGTAACAARTGGACAGATAGAGGCTACAATACTGAATCTGAGTTTAAACACTACGCATCAGTTCCACTGCCAATGAGCAAGCAGCTAAAAACCACTTGCTTATAAAGGGCAAAGCAAAATGAGAGAAGAATCAATACTAAAGATGCACCACAGTATAAACCAGAAAAATTAAAACGGCCCAAGGAAGTCAGGCAAGAAAAATACACGAAACATCACCAACATTTTGAGAACTAATCTGCTGGATAAATATGGAAAAGTAAGTGTAGGGCAAACAGGCCTATGCAATCCAGAGACATGCACATAGCACCTTTCATTCCAGAGAACCTCAAAAGTACCTTAGAAACATAACAGAATTGTTTCATCCATTACTGATGGTCAGCTCTAATAATGAAGTGGGGTGGCTGTTTCAGTCTGGACATTAGTCAGCACCCCAACAGAGCCAGTAGTATAAGCCAGAAGTTAGTATTACATTCCTCCAGAAGTTTCAAAAGACTTTTAAAGGGGGGAAATTTTGCAATAACAGTGAATTAGTATCTTTTCACAGAATGTGAATCTGTAGTGTTCTTTCTGTAGCTCTTTTTAATCCTACTTAAAGGTAAAGCTTCTGAACACCAGCCTTTGATGAAGCAGTGAGTCACCATCAATGCTGTTGTACATGGCATGTACTGCTATAAAAACGTTCCAAGGACTAATACAGCATTCCTTCGAGACTCACCTGAATACTGACAAAGCAAATCTCACTTCATTTAAAAAACAAAACAAAACAACAAGGGGGAAGGATGGGGGGAAGAGCAGGAGACTGGGGAGAGGGCATGAAACTTTAGAGCATTACAGAAATTCTGCAAGATTTATCTTGGACTGCATTCATAGATTAGAAAAAAGCTTAAAAGCACTGTTAAAGGAAAATAAAGGAAACATGATAGTATAGAGAAGTAATAGATGGTACAGGTGAAAAACCAGCTACCAATCTCCCACAAAACATGTACCATCAAAGGGTAATTTCAAAAATATCTGCTAACAGTAGGAATAGAAGATATTCACTCGTATGAAAATCTGACTACAGGCTTATGTTTTTCTAAAGGTAAACAGTAAACAGGTCTTCAAATACATCAAAATCCTCACACACTTAATTTGCGGACAAAGTGGTAAGCTTTTAATAACTACTGTTAACAGATAAGAGGTGGACACTGGAATGTATGTATGTATGCATGCATGCGCATTAACAATAACTGGAACAAACAAAACGCTTCAAATTGGTTAACAGCAACATATACAGCTTATAAAACCAGATCTGATTTGATGCTAAGAAGAACTTTCAGTTACTCAMTGAAAGACTGAGAGCTTTTGAGACTTTAGGGAAAGATTAGTTTCAGAACTTGATACAAACTCAGTCTTCACACAAACATACCTTTTTCTTTTGACTTCCTGTCTTGTTCTCTCTCTCTGCTTTTGCTTCTGTGCTTGTAGGATTTCCGATCCCGGCTTTTTGATCGTCTCCTGTCCCTACTGCGAGACCTATGTTTTCTTTCTGATCTATCATGACTTCTGCTTCTTCTTCGGTCACGACTCCTTAATTCGGAGAAAATTTCAAAAATGTAAATGTCAGCTGGTATTTTCTAACTCAGAAGATAAAATAGTAAAACCGTAGCACTTTCTAATACATTGATTATTTGCAGAAAACAAATATTTAAAACAAGCCTTCGCATACTGTATATTTCTCAGTACGTTAAGACCTGGCTTCATATCGCCTTCTTCATTTACTCAAACATTCAACCACACAGCTTGGTTTTTTCCTCCCCCCCCCCCCCCCCCTCTTTTTTTTATTGAAGATTTTCCCAACAAAGGGAACACAAACTTCTTCTGCATTACAGTCCTCCTCTAAGGCCTATTTGTGTTTCTACAAATGTTATGATTACATAGTCAAAAGAAGTAATTGATTTTCCCAGGTGGAATTTTCATCACAGCTCATAGCATCACCTCACTGTTCTCATTTCTGGAGGAATAAAGTATCCACTACTATGAATTAAAGACCAACTTAAGGAAAAAACAAGACCCTATTCTTTGGGAGCATTTGTCTACTCAAAGACCACTTCCACCACAATGGTGTCATCTACTTCCAAAAATGGAGAGAAGACAGTGAACATGCAGCAAAACTTGCTTATCCTTAGAACCAGTAAAGTATGTCTTCACTTAGAGATAAGAACAGTGATAACAAATCAGTGATGTGACCGAGGCTGACAGATGAAGTCCTCACAAGACTTTTACATTTTGGAAAGTTACATGAAAATACTCTCACACACACACACACACACACACCTGCTTCGCCTTCTTTCTCTGCTTCTTGACCTTTTGTGGTCTCGTGAACGGCTGCATCTTCTGTCAGAGGTTCTGCTTGAATGTCTACTCCGTGAACGACTCCTTTTACGTCTCTCTCTATCACGAGCCCTCTCTTTTTCCTTTTCTTCTTCTTCACGTCGTCTCTTCCTTTCCCGCTCTTCTCTTTCCCGTTCCCTCTCTTTCTCTCTCTCTTCTCGTTCTTGTTTCTCTTTTTTTAACCTGTCATCACGGTCAGGTTCTTCTGTTCTTTTTCGTAACTTTTCCTTAAAAAAAAGTTCACAGAAAGAAATGAAGACTAATCAAGATAAATCAATCAATACAACTTAGTTTACACATTCTGAGGATGTGTGAGCTTAAGCTTTTAAAATATTTCGGGGCTTTTTTCCCAAAGGATGGCCTACATAGAAGCACTTTCTAAAATCCCTGAAATGGAAATCCTTTGTCTTGCAGAACTTTTTTGCTTGTCATTCTCAAAAGAACAGAGGCCACACTACAGTTCTTTACAAAGGCCACAAAAAATTCCCACCTGAATTTACATCTTTGCTTATATCTAATGTAATCACATACGAAAAAGAATGTCAGTGCAAGCACAATGCTAAATGTGCAGTGCGATTCCATTTAATTTTTCTATATCATCTTTGGAGTATTTCACACACTTGAGAAAGTCCACTGGACAGTCTTTTTGTTTACCATAGGAAGCCTCCAAGCAATTTTTTATATTCAGTTACTGAAGAGATGCTTACTTTTAAATCTTCTACAGTAGCTTTTATTTTGGCATAACCCATGTGCTGCTTTCCCATCAAGTGGTCATCTACCCTGGACTGTGCATCTCCTACAATTAAAAAGGCTCCACAAACTTCACAAACTTCCATTTGCTTTTCTTGGGCTGCAAAGCTCTCAATTGTCTGCAAAAGAAAAATATTCTATAAAGCAAAAGAAAAGTTTTAGCCAGAAGCCAGTGAAGAGGTTTAGAACTTTACTGTTACTGTTGTCAAATCCTAGGCACTAGTGAAAGCTGAAAATCATAACTGCATGCTTTGTCTTCAGAGCACTGCACCTACTAGGATGAACAGGGCAAAAATAGGCTACATACGCCCATTCATAAGCCACAAGGAAAGAGTCAATTAGAAAACACAGGAAAACAAACCCTGTTCCTCACTGCAAAGGATTAATACGTATATAGCCACATCTGCAGTTTCCTTGCAATCTTGGGATTAAGGAAAATAATAATCTTAATAATCTTAAAATGATTTCTTTGGCATCAACTGAAACGCCTGGAGCTGCAGAATAACCATGGAATATATCTCAAGGAATGAAAAGGCTAGAATATCCCATGAAGAAATACAAAAAGGAACACTGGGCTTCTATTTAAAAGGATGGTGGTGAAATTAATTCACTGTTTCAACAGACATACGAGAAATACACGGGAATTTCAACATAAACCCAAGTGATTATTGCTATGCAATGTTCATGAAACATATAGGATGGGCACAAACACTATTGCCTGCAACATTTAAGAACTTTTAAAGAATAAAACAGGATTCACAATTTGAGCATATTATTAAACACTGAAATATAATGTTTAAACATATGCTCCTTTTTGTTGACAGGAACTTGCTACTTAACACATTACCTTTGGCTTCTGTAGCTCTCAAAGTCAGACAGATGCCTGTCTCTAGTCACAGCCCTAACAGAAGGGCTTTCTGTAACACAGTCAGACTGGTAACTCAGTGAAATAATATTGCGGAGGCTACGYGGCAAAGTTTAACTGAGACCTGAACTAGAGTAAGATGCAAGCTCACCTCCAGGACTGCCATGTAAATCACTTCATAATTTGTGTGCATGAAACCCACTCTCAAGGTAGCATGCTAAATCAACATATTGGATTAACACATTTAAATGTCATGTTATTGTCTAATAAATTCTGCACAGAACTTGCATGCCTTCAGCRTAAGGATAATATTATTAGCTACTGTTGCACCAAATTTTGAAATATGTTTGACAGAACTACAAACACATTRCTTACTGAAGTTGTAGACCTCAGCAATTCTCTCTCTTCCTTTAACTGTTCAACAAGTTTCATCATTCCTTGTGCCTCTTCCACCTTCCCTTCTGAACCTAGTTCTTCAATCTAAAGGACAATAAAAACATTCAACTGTAATTTTTAATCAAGTAACAAAAGCAAGAGATCTCTCTTACAGGGGGTAAAAAAAAACTCACCTGTTGTAGAAGTACATCAATTTTGTCAGTTAACACCTGAATCTTCTCTTCATTTTTACCGGTAGGTCCTGCTCCCTGCCAAACAGTACAAGTGGTCAGGTTTTTTTTGTTTGTTTGTTCTGGTTTTTTGTTTTGTTTTGTTTTAGTTAAAATAACTTTAAAACACACGGATGTATATCTTCTCATATTCCAGAGACACTTCAGGAATAACCTCCTCCTGCCTCTTCTCCCATGAAGACCTACTAGTAATAGTCTAGTCTAACATAAAACACTCAACACAGCTTACTCCACTCTTGCTGAGCAAAGCAAGTTCTAGTCACACTAATTCCTCCTAACACAACAAAAACATTCAAGGCCCTGGCCCATAAAAGGTAAGACATCTGAATTCAAAGTCCTAAATTTAAACTCTGAAACTGCCATGCAGCTATTACGTATCTTTGCAGACACTCAAGTGTCTGACTTAGAAGTTCAGTGGGCTCTGAAATTTAACTTCTGAGCATAAATGCAAAAAGAATCTCACTTCATCCAAAATGTACTTGTTAGTAGTGTCCTCTCTGTAGGCTGCTGGAATAGACTTATATCTGCTTCCCCCCCCAACCTTTGCTCTACTCCACAGCCAATAAGCTCTCTTGACTGAAGATACTGTCCACAGCTCTTTCTGAAGCAACTGGACTTTGCACAGAACAATTAATTGGGTCAGCAAAAAGGAGCAAGGCTTCCCCTAGCAGTCACGAAACTCAGAGCACAGGCCACAGTCACTGCTCCAAATCAATCAGGGGACAAGAAAAAACGAGTTGAGTGAACATGTAAAATTTTTCTCCCAGTCAGTTTAAGCTTTTCATTAACAGCTGTCTAGCGTGCAGCTTGGAACTGAAAAAAGTTGCACAGAAGTACTTCTTTCTCAAACTCCTGTGAGTCCATCACTGCCTGCCAATGGTGGTGCTGGAACAGAAAGAGGCTACTGCCTAAAGGTGGCAGCTGACAGGGGGATTTAGCTCCATCAGCTGCTGAAAGACCCAGTACTTGCCTACTTCAGCAATATCACCGTGATACAGCTCATAATGGAGGTAAGGAGGAATATGCAACTAAAGGAGAGAAGGTAAACTGAGGTTAACAGGATAAAGACAACACTTGACAGGATTAACGTTCCAGGGCAGAGAACAGATACTGATTCTGAGGAAACAGAGATAGGGAGAACAGAGAGGGACTCTTGCTGACTGTGGAGCCACTTGGCTTTTCCGTTAGGGCTAGATGCAACCTGCTGGCCAACAGATGAAGAGACTTATCTAATGGGAATATTCTGGAAAACAATGTATTTTACCTGAAGAGGCAAGGTAAAGAGAACATGAAGACGCTACCTAGAGGAAAAATTGCCTCAATGATTCTTCCAGACTCACCCCAGAAGACTGTTGATTCTGTGACAGTGCCAAACGAGCATGGCCTCTTCGAATCCTGCGTTCTACCTCTGCAAGTAAGCTTTGTAAATAGCGTAAGAAGTCTCTTTCATAGCCCACTTTCATAAAACGAGAGCTCTTCTCGTACCTGGTAAAATATTTTAAAAATAAAAGCTCACGCCACTCCATAACATATGAAAAACAAATAATAAAACCTCCAGTGTTATAAATTCTTGCTCAAGGTAAGAGAATATTATATATTTAAATAAATGTTTACATAAATAAATCAAAAAGCAATTAGTTTCTCATGGTTGGGTTGCTTTTAGGAAATTTCAAGCATACTAGAAACACTATTTGCATTAACATATCAACCAACATACTTACTGTTTACGTAGATTTTCATCATGAATTTTTTCACAAGGACCTAAAAAGATCACACAAAAAGTTTAAGCTTGCATTCTTGAATGCTGTATTCACACTCCATCAGCATTTGTTTGTACACCATGATAGAACAGAGCTACACACACTTCCCAGGGACTTTTATGCCTGCCTTTCCGATTCCTTTGCTTGGAGTTTGAAAGACACATTAAAGAAAAAGAATGCCAATATGGTTTAGTAATTATAAAACCAAAGGAGATTCTGAATGATACCTTAAACACCTGGGGCCTAAAAAAAAAGAAAGAAAAATGACATATGAAGGGTAATTTAACCAAGCACTTTCTAAACTCCAGACAGTGTTCTTTGTAATAAACAACTGGCTACTTAAAATGTTGATCTTCAGAGTAAAATTAGGTATGTGGCCTGAGTTCATGAAGGCAGTCATGTTAAAATTCCCCACCTTCCCCAGCCTATCAAACCCTTCAATGGACTTGAAAATTAATGCTAAGACAAGAAGCCTGTTTTTCCTAGTTGCCATCTCCCAAACTACATGTTGTCCGCATACCATCACTTGAAAGCTACTAGTAATTTAGAGATGGTCTTCAGTAATAACTATTACAGTAAATAGGTCTCTAATGTAAAGAAGCTCAAAAAGGTACACTCACACAAAAATAAGTTAAAACCCTGCCCAGGTAGAATAAACCAAACTAGAAGCCAGCACTCCAGGAGGAGAAAACCACCCCACACCCAATAATTTAGCTTACGCTGTAAGAAAAATAAATAAATAAAGTTTTTTCACTTAGAGGAAGTAGGATCTGGAATAAATATTGATTTTAACATACTAAATCACTGGCAATCCTTTAAAAATAAAAAAACCTATTTTCAAAATGTTTTGACAGAGCCTTAAACAATAAAAATGCAGTTTGCAAACAAAAGTTCAATTGTAATTACATGTAAGTGAATAAAAGTTACAAGACTTACAGACTTACCTAAATCAGAACGGGTATTTGTAAATAATTCAGCTGGGCAAAAGCCACAAAGGTAGTATTTACAAACCTGGCAGAGGAGAAGAAAGAAACAGGCATCATTTTTTTCCTCATGAATTAGCAATTTTAGGTAATTGCTTCTGTTTTCTAAAATACAGTGTAAAAATACCCTTTGCACACTGCAAAATTTCTGAAAGTTTTACACAGGTACACCCTCTATCTTTGTGTTACTTGGTAGCAGTAAGTGCTACAAGGTACATCTTAACAACAAAACACCAAAATTCTTACTTTCCATTGCAATAATAGTATTTCTTAATTTTACTGCTAAATATTTAAGATTACAGGAAAGTGTCATCTATTTGTAAATACAATATAGTATTTGATATTTCCAAAGGAATTAAATTAAATTGGACTATTAAAAAAGTTACTGTGAAACTCCTTAACTGTGAAAACCTACAAGGGGTGAGAATGTCTGCCATGGAAGCAAGTTCCTCTTCGCTTGTCTATGACAATTTTGTGTTCAGCCTCCATTTCTTCAATGCTACTGGCTTGGAGAACAGAAGCCATCAGCATTCAAACATAAGGTACTGCCTCAAGGATTCTGATGTCAATTAAAAGACTTAAGAACACACACGATAACTATCCAAAAGCTTCCCCATTCCAATGCTTTTAAAAATCCCTACTTTAAGAATGGTATGCAAAGAGACATTGTATACTTCTTAAGGCAGACATAGAAGACATTCACTTTAACCTGGTTTCCTGCCAACTAAAAAAGGGTTTGTTTTGTTTCTACATAGCCTATTTTTACATTAGCAAGTCAGGTTCTGTTTGATAACAGAAAAATACCACCAGGAAGTTAGGAAAAAACCAACCTGGTCGCCTACCCAGTAAATACTTAACATATGATGGGATAAAACCAGCTTTTGTTAAAAAGATTATTCACCCTCACCCATGAGCATGGGCTTAGCTAGTCAAGTTGGTCAGTTCTTGAAGTTCATACACAGAAATATTTGCTGTCTATCCATCAGAACAGCCAAAAAGATAAAATCAGAAATACTTCTACCCCTAACTTCATAAGCAATCTTAAATAATTAATTCAACAGACCCTTCCCCTAGACTTGATTGCCATTAATTAACTTAAATGTCAATCCAAAACTAGCCTGGACATTCTTCTAACATCTCTTTTATGTTACACCAGTTTCTAATATTTGGCAAATCCAATAATTGCTACTGCATATTATAACCTAGTTCTAATACTCTCACATATACTGTGGACAAAGATTTGCGACATACTATTTCCTAAGATACATTTTGAAGTATTTTAAACAAACAGGGGTAAGGAGAGACACCTAAAACCGACCCCATACCAACACCTCACTGAAATGCCTGTGACACCAGCTGATCAAATTAGATCAGTCTGATTTATTTTTCCATGCTAACTGCCAGACTGCAAATCAGACTACGGAAGGTAAAACTGGACTAACTGCTTTACAGATTACACAGAAAAACAATCAAGCTTTCTACTAACAAGCCATGGACACAACAAAACAAAAGTCTCTTATTATATAATTTGAATACTTCTCCCATGATCCAGGTTACGACACTGTGGCACCTATCTGAAGCAATTTATCAAGAATAGTTAAGAAAACACCACACAAAATCACAGATTTTTTTCTTCTCAGGAAGCAACGAGAAATTACTGGACAAAATCTGGTTTCAGAATCTGCGCTCTTCTCTGAAAGCTGCAATATCCTTTGTTTTAATATCAAGCTGTTTCAAGGAAGCAGTTTCTGGGATGAACTCCTGTACTAGTCAATAGAAATATAATTTCTCTCTACATTCTCTTTCTCCTCCTCACATCCAAGTATTAGGGTCAAAGAAAAGGCATTTCCCCCMAAAAAAATTTCAGGGATGGATTAGCCAATTTCCTAAGATATAGAGAGCACAATAATAATGGTCTGACCATATTATGCTGTAAAAAGAGTTGTAGAACATCTTCTATAAGCTCAAAAATTATGCAAACTGGCCTGTAACGGTTTTGAAATAAGTAGCAACAAAAGGAGCAAAGGAAAAGTTATTAGAGGCAGAAGTATGATGAAGAAAGAAAGAAAGAAAAAAAAAAAAAAAAAAAAAAAAAAAAAAAAAAAAAAAAAAAAAAAAAAAAAAAAAAAAAAAAAAA
>JAYKAV010000822.1:146095-203862 GCA_035582835.1 Phoebastria nigripes | reverse complement strand
CAAAAAAAAAACCAAACCACAACACCAGAAATAATTAAAATGATTTCATGAAGCAGCACTGCTAGGAAAAGCCTCCTCTTATGAGCTCATGGTTACAGCCAAAAACTGTAGTGACCAGTACTAAAATATGCAGCTTAATCATGTGTCACACATTGTATTAATTATTTATATATTAAAAAAAACAACAACTAAAACCACACACACTGAAAAGTTGCCTAGCTCTGGATACAATGGTACCTAGTGAATTCCTTGATCTGCTCTCCTAAGAGGCAGCCTGCAGAGAAATACATAGATTAGAGTGGTGCAGACTAGCGTATCTGTAGCAATTTTCTCCCTTCTTTCATACCTATTTCATTATGCTCTTCGACAGATTTTGCTTCAACAGGAAAACACTACTTGAGAGAATCTTGCAGCTATCTTGAAAGGTATCATTCTGGCTTAGCTTCACGGTATGGTACATCTGCCTTGACAAGCTGTAGATGCCAGTCAGCTGCACTTACAGTCGGTCTTAAGTAATCAATGATAAGTAAGAATAGAAAGGGCCAAGAAATGGCTGAAGCATCACAGAGCCATTAAAGGACTGAAACAGAGGTGATACGCTTCAAATGGCATTACTCATCCAGGGCTTATCAGACCTAGCCCAAGTTAGAAGTAATATGGAAATACATTCCATATCTGCAGAAACAGAGCAACAGGCAGTTTAGTATGGATATTTACCTATGCAGGTAACAAGCACTTACTCCTTTTTGCCAAATTATTCCGATGACTCCGCTACCAAGAAGGTGTAACAGAGAGGAATGTTACTGTCAAACTACTGCAGCAGGATTAGCCATAGCTTGTGTCTCAAAACCTGTAGGGTCTCACATTTTGATAAGACACTAGGACAAATACAGATAGACACTTGGAACTTTGCACTGCTTCATCTCAAATTCACTAATCCTTGAAATCTCTTGGAGGTGGGAAAGTAGTATCCTTCACCTCAAAGCTGACTAAGGTGACAGCAAGAATGGCTAGCTCTTCCAGAGTTTGTGAACCAATTCAAAGCTTTCCTATATAAAGAAACTATTGACAGGTCTATATCATTAATACTTCTACATTAACATGTTCCTCTTTTGCAAGAAATTATTTACTGATGGAGAAGTACCAGTATAACTGTAATAAACAATTATATAAGCAAATTCCTTTAGGCAGACAATTCCTAATAAAAAGACCGAGAATAAAATCCTGCAGGTTGTGGCTTACACACCAAAAACTAGAAAATTCCTTCATATAGATGAGTTCTTTGAAACCATTAAAGTTCACATGCATCAGACATTTTATGAGCAATGCCCACCCACCCAAAACCAAACAAACATAAGCCCTTCTCCCAAACCCCACTCCTAGAGATAACCTTCCATTACTAATACTCTTCCAAAACAATTAACACTTAAGTCCTCCACCCCTCATCCCCTAGAGGATTAAGTTCTGAGATTCTATCTAGATGCAAACCAATTTAGGTCTTTCGCATTAAAAAAATAAGCGTGTAACACATCATAAATAGCTAATACCATCAAATCATAATTTAAATACAGAACCTACACTTTGAGAAACTGCATTCCTATCAGAGATAACTGCTCACAGTCATTTGTCCGTAACAGCTCTCCACCCCTCCCCACCTTCTGAAAACACTGAATTTACCTTGGAAGGAACCACCACAATTTCAAAGCCTTATACGAAGCATGGGTAGTCAATGCTGGACTTTCTTGTGCTACTGAGCTCAGAACTCTTACGCAATCGCTGTTTCCACATGAACTTGTTTTGTATAGGTGGCATATTAAAGCAAGAATGCGTGAATCAATAAAAGTTACTGTTCCAGAAATATAGCAGAAAGACTAAAATATATGATACTAATAATTTCCTCCTGCATACAAAACAGAAAGCTTTTATGCCAAAACTAGCATTGATCATCTAAGGACATGCTGCAATACTGAAATATACAGCAACTGGGATTTCAATTTTTTTAAGATTAAAGGCTTTAATCGTGTCAAAGTTTTTAAGTAAGAACTTAAGCTTTGCAAAAGGCTTTACAATACATGATCAACATGTTTCATTAGAACTGCAAATAAATGCTCAGCTGTCACACACTCTGCTTCCACACCTTCAAAACAACCTACTCCTATCTAGTATTTCATTGCATCGTCCATATAGTTTTTGATATCCACCTAGATGCAATTTACAAGTGGTAAAGAAAAGAGAGATGAGCTTGTTTTGATAACCTTCCATATCTAAAACTGATGAAATACGACACAAAATCCTAAACTTTGGTATGAGTACAACATGCTTACATTGAAAAGGCTACATGTTGATATATGTCTAATTTTAAAAGAAATGAAATCAGCATATGTATTTMATCTGAAAAGCAAAATAGCAGTCAAGCAGATGAATAATGTTACTATCTGAACCTTATCTGCATTTCCTGTCTTTTAAAACACGTCAGCATTGCAAATTTGATCTTTAGGTGATGCAGGAAGTCAAACTAAAACACATGTTTTAACAGCGGTAAATTTTTTTTATGAACTCGTAAGTTGACTATAGGAATCTATGAAAACATTCCTTTCAAAGAGGTTGCATTTAATTACAGTCCTATAAACTTCACAAATAAAAGCAGGAGCAGAGCAAACAGCAGCAGTTCCTGCAAGACTGAACGCTCAACCCTAAGCCTGTAAATTTCCCACTGGCCTCAGACACAGGACAGCTCTCCACTTTCTAAATTGTCAGAGGAGGACTGGGAAGAAAAGAAAAGGACCTGTTTCTGAAACAACAAAACTCAACAACAACTTAGAAACAGATTCCTATGGTTACAGTCAATCTCTTCAGCCTAAAATTGGAAAATTTGCTCATTTGAAGATGAAGAAAGTCATCTGAACTTGATTAAAGAGAATGAGGCAAAAACCAAAAACCCCAAGGAAAAAAAAAAAAAAAATCTCTCTCACCTTAAGAAATAAATCAAAACAATCCCCTTACCTATTCTACCTGGACCAACATGGCTTAAGCCATTTACTTTCTATTTCAAAAGCTGAACAACTCCTTATTTTGAGTTCAGAATCAAAAGAAAATATGTAACTGAACACCTAACTGAACAATGGTATTTGATTAATAAGAGAAGTCTAGAAAGACATTAAGAAAGTCATGAAAACTTCCTGAACTCACAATTTACTCCTGACGTGCACAGCTTACTTATACAGCAGTATTTTTCAAACGGGGCGGGGGGGGGGCGGGGGGAGGGGGGGGGAATTTCCTTGCACTTGCAAAATTTAAGGCAAGACAGATATTTGTCCTTATCTGATGCATTCCGAGATAAATTAAAACATATATTAGCCATCTTTAAAACGACGTAACTCGTTTGAAAACGTGAAATTCCCACCTCTGTGATTCAGATACAATTTAGAACAGCCAAAAGCAAGCATTTCTCCCTCCTCCCAATTTAACAACATCCCAAGAAAATGATGGGGGGGGGGGCGGGGGAGCTAAATGCTTTTTGCAGCTTAAACCACAGAAATTCCTATCACACAGGTAATAAATAAACTATTGTAACTGTGATACTTTCTTTTAACATATACCGTAACTCAAATAATATATCACGAACGAGAAGAAGAAAAAAAAAAGCATTTCAGCAGAGTGCTCATCTCTCCCAAAGAAGCAGCCATAGGAACTTTGTAACTACCATTAATTTTTCGTGAAATAACTTACAATACGACTACGATGGATGTCACTAAAAGTCATCATTAAAGCTCAACCACACCTGGGGAGAAACCTCACTCCAAAACAATGGTAATAATAATAATAATTTTAAAAGTCTTGTTTGAGCTATTTATTGCAGCAAATTAATGAATCACCACATTAACAAAAAATACATAAGTACTACTAAACAACAGTACTGTTTAGGTTAGCCCCCCCCAGCAGCTGCGGAACTCCTTTGACTGAGAAAGAACGGAAGGAATCAAGCTTTTCTTAGCAAAATCCTCAGTTTCAAAAGTCTTATGGTTCCTCCTTGTGCTACAACCTCCAGATAGTTAAGTCAGTATGCCTGTACCCTTCTGCTTCCTTCCCCAATACCACACTCTGGAAGAGATCCAGAGACACTTGTCTTCCAAACTACTAACATCTGTCTCATCTCTCTTCGTGCAAGCCAGCAGGCTTCTACTCAGAAAAGCAGAATTCCACAGTCCCCGCCCCCCCAACACGTTATTTTTCTTTTTCCCCACGGGAGATCTCGGCCACCAACAGGCCTCTCGGAAACCCCCTATTCCCGTTTATCGACACTCCGCGGAGAACACGCCACGGCGAACACAACCTCTCCCCCTTGCGCCGAAACCCAAACACAAGGCCTCTCTCTTCCCAGCAGCCCAAACAACAGCGCAAGCCCTCTCGCACAGCCTTGCTATGGCGGGATCCTCCTCCCTCCCGGCCACTCGGTTCCTCCTCCTCGTCTTCAGGCTCAGTGAGGTTCCCGCGCAACGGCCCGGGCCTACCCCGCCCCGCGGACGCCATGCAGGAGCCCCGCAGCCTCGGGCTCCGCAAGAAGGGCCCGACCCGCACCCCCACCAAAGCCCAGGGGACCGTCCCCCCCCCCCCCCCGGCCGGCACCTCATCCCTTCCCCCCCGCCCCCGTTGCTGTCCCCGGGCCGGGAGATGCTGTAGGCCCGAACCCGCGGCCCGCGTCGCCACGACAAAACCCCAGCCCTGCGCGGGGGATGGGAAGGAGGGAGGGAGGGGAGAGGCGGCTCCGCTTCACTCACGCTTTCATGGTCCCACCGCACGTTGCTGCGCTTCTCATCCGGGGCCAGGTTTCTGTCCCGGCCCATAAGCTCATCTAGGAGCTGGGCGGCCGATATCATCGTGTCCTCCTGGCCGAATCCCCTCTCGCCAAACACCGCCGCCGGCTCTGCCGCCGCCTCTCCTCCCCGACCGACCGCGCCGCCGCCGAGAGTGACAGAGACAAAATGGCGGCGCGGCTCCTCGCCCTGCCCACAATGCACCGCGCGCCTCCTAACCGCCTCTGGGGCCTGGCGGAGCGCGGGCCGGGCCCGCCGGCGGTCTCGCGTGGGGGCGGCCGCCGGCGCCGCCGCGCTCCTCGCCCACCCGGGGCCTGCCGCAGCCGCGTCCCTGCGGAGGCCGGGACGGCTCCCGGTTCGAGATGGCGGCGGGGAAAAACGGGGACGGGGCTGGTCCCTTTCCCGCGGCCCGGCCTGGGGGTGTCGTCGTGTGCGCGGCCGCTGAGGGGCCCAACGGGCGAGGAGGTGCCGAGGAGGCACCACCACCGGGAAATAACGCCACAGAGAAATACCACACCCGTGCGTGGCTGGGTGCGAGGGACGCCAGGTGCTGCGCAGGCCGGCGTCCTGCCCTGTGGGGTGTCATGGCGCTGGGACGCGGCCCAGGCGCAYGGTGCTGTGGCAGGAGCCTTTGCAATGCTGTTCATGGCTGGAGGCAGAGGACACGGGCCTGGGCGGCAGCTCGAGGGTTATCGCGGTCCCCTCTGCTCCCTGGCAGGGACAAGGCACCAAAACCATCCCTGATGCACGTTACCGATTACCGACCTCCTGAGTGCCTCTAGCAGTGGGTATTCCATTAGGAATGCTACCAACATGTCGGGGGAGAAAAAGTCCCTCAGATCTAACCTGAATCGAAATGTTTGATCTTGGAACCAGTTTCTGCTCATTTTGTTGGCTTTTTTTTTTTCCTTTCTAGATGTGACTTTGTACCGTATCTTTACTGAATTTCACATACCAGTTTTCAACTATTTCCTGGTTTCTCAAAATCATTTTGAACACCCTAAGTGCATGAAATTACTTTAATTAAAATTTTAATTAAATTATTTTTTTTTTKAAGAGCTTGAACTCTGTATTCGTGCTGATCCTGTAAAACCCACAGGACTCACGGCAGCCTTGCTCAGAATCACCGAGGGCTTCCTGCAAACGCCAGCGTTACCTGCGGAGTTTCCTTTCAGAAATCTGTCCATAACATCTCCATTACGCAGTGCTGTAAGGCACCACGAAGTTGTTTCAAGCTTTGCAATTTTGTAATGATGTGACAACCCACTGGAACTGTTGGAAGAGTGTAATTGAAATCAGTGCAACACACAACTTGTATGAATTTTCAGTCTTAATATCCTACAGTTTGGGTTTTGGGGGTGGGATGGGAGACGAGTGTTTGCTTTAGAAAACGGGGGCAGAACTGGGCTGTGTTTCAGCTTCTTTATGTTGCTCCGATTGCATGAAGAAAGCAAACGGGTACATTGGAGCCTGGCTACTGCGGATTTCCCCAGCATGCCGGCATGGTCGCACAGAGCAGACTAGAACAGAAATGGCTAGGTGTCTGGCTGGAGTTTGAAATGACTACTTGGACTTTTTATAGTTGTGAAATTTTTACCAGCTCTTCTCYCTCCCGTAACTTGGTTTAGGACAAATCCACAATGACCAAAACCAGCTTTTCAAAGCAAATAATGCAAATTACAGGAATTACCTGTAATCTTTCCAGTTGCTTTGCAGGCAGATGTTGATTTTTTAATTACTTTTTTTTAGGGATTAATTGATTTCGCTGAGAATGCTCAAAGATGATGAGCATTTCCTAGACAGGACAACTGCATGACTCCAGAGGCCGCAGGAACAAGTAACAGGGCAGGAGACACTGTGTATTATGCAATTATACGTATATCGGATAACATACAGATACATACACAGATTATAACCCCCAGTGCCTTCAGGAGCGCCGGGCAGAGCAGCCGCGGCTGGCCAGCACGGCTGTGAGCCGGAACTCGATGCCTGGGCCGGGGTTGTCACCGGTAATAGAGTCCCCCAGCGGAGCGCGGCCCGGACCCCTGCGGGGGTAACACCGGGCGCCGCTCTGCCGCTGGAACCGGCGGGAGCCGCGCGAGCGCGCCGTTCGCTCTCCCAGGCCGGTTGGTCTGCGGGAGATGAGAGCTCGCCCCGGGCTGGAGGMGGTCGGGGGCTGCGGCGAGATGGCGGCTCCGGCCGCCGAGCGGGAGCGGCAGGAGCGGCTGCGGGAGGCGGCGGCGCTGGGGGACGCGGAGGAGGTTCAGAGGCTGGTGGAGTTGGGGGTCAGCCCCAACTCCCAGAACGAAGTCAACGGCTGGTAAGGCTCCCTCCCGGGCGAGCCGGGGCCGCCGGCCCCGCTGCTGTGACGGGGATTTCTCCTCAGGTTTTCCAGAGCTAACGTGAAATACAAATCAGTTTGAATTTAGAATGAAATGAAAAGGTCGATCCGCTGCCAAATACTCCTCGATGTAGATATCTCTATTCCAAAGGGGAAAAAATGGTGATGCAGCTGATAACCGCTGTTGCAAACACGCGTCCCCGTCCCACCTCCTGCTTGGATCCTGTGGTGTTTGCTGCTTCTCCAGGTCACGATGTTGTTACTTTATATTGCTTTTTTTTATTTTCCCTTTTGAGGGGCATGCTGGCAGCCCGAGACAGAACGGGCTGTCAAAACGCAAACCTCGGCTTGCCAACACGTGTTCATGTCTCACCAGAAATGTTTTTTATTAACTCCTAAATCAGCTTTGAAAATGACTTTCCCTTTCACGCAGGGAACTTGCAGGCTGTTTCAGTGGTATATATAAATGCTTTGGTTTTGACGTCCCGTTCAGATACCACCTGACGACACTAAAACCGAGACTTTTCTGTAATTAGACACGTGTACAAGTGGGACTCTATACATGAACACACACACACACAAAATGTTATTTGAAGCAGGATTTACAGGGAATGCTCAGGCATTTTTGGAGACTGTTTTCCATAAGTTCAATTCCACCTGTATTTACTGTGCTGTATTGTGCTTGAAGTTGTAATTAAAAATAGGAAGAATAAAATTAGGAAAGGAGCTAGACTTTTAAAGGTGAAAGTTCTGTCGGCAGTTTTGAGAAGCGTGGGACACTTGCAACTTGAGGTTCAAATTGTGGTGATTAAAATTAGAACTTGTGGAAATTTAAGATAACTGATTCATAAGACGTTGAATTATCTTAGTAAGATAAACAGCTGCTTGTAATCAAAATGAGTTTGTATCTAAAACTAGCACTGGTAAAAAAAAATCTGTCATAAAATAACATTATTTTAAAAAATAATGACCTGGTCATTTTTAACTATGGCCATAAATGGATCTTCGCTGTTATTTAAATTTGCTTGTAGAATTCAAATTACTACAATGAGCTTCTCGGTATGCCTGATACTAAGAGGTGCTGAGTACTTATATTTTGATGCGTGTCAGGTCCGTGGGTAGATGGTACCTCTCTGCGTGAGACCATGTGGAGTGGTCAGGATGGATCCCAAAATGAGGCCAATGCTATTGAGGCTTCCATACCTCCTCTACAAACTAAACCTGCAGATTTTGCACTCAAAGCAAACACAGCCATCCTGTCTGAGCTTTGTCCAAACTAGTTTATGACTTGGCAATGCGCTACTTCTGAATTCGTGCAGGCTATTCACACTCGTTTCACAAGGAGATATTTGTGAAAAGTCCGGAAAACACCACACAGAAAAACTAAACAAACATGGTCTGAGTTTCACGGAGCTTGTCTTAGATTCTGTGGGATCTTTGGTGTTACAAATTCAGGAATACTTTCTGCTGACAAAATTCTTTTATCCCATTTAAAAATGGTACTTTCTAGTTGAAATGCACAGCCCAACCTTGGAGAGAAAATACAGGATTTTACAATATTGCTAGCAATATCACCTCTGAAATACAGATTTTGTAGTCTATGAAGAAAAATAATATGTATACATACACTTACATTCATGTCTCTTCAGTTAGATTTAATTCTACATAACCTCTTGCTGCGGTGACTAGTCGCATTACCTTTAATTCAGAGATACTTTCTGCCATCAAGATACATTAATTTTAATAAGAAGAAAGTGTAGAACTGAGCCTTTTGTTTCTGGTAAGACAGATTTATTAAGTCAAAATATATAACAATGAACAAGGTTTTGCAAGTGACCTTGTCTTCTCTTGGTTTTATCTGATTCGTATCCCTCCAAAGATCAGATTCTCTCTTTTCTCTCTTACATCCTTCTACACAAGAAAACTTAAAAGAGCAGAATTTTGTATAGAAAGTTGGGAGTTACTGGTCAAGATACAACTTTGCAGTCTAATGACTGTGTCTCTCTCTTAAAAAAAAAAAAAAAGTGGAAAAAGCTTTTTGGAGCTAAACTTTGAACTGAAACTTTTTTYCCCTAAGTTTGTTATTTATCTCTGCTTTATTTTATTTAATTCTTTAAAAAAACCCAACAACTTGGAGAAGGGTTAAGTGTGTTCATTTTTCCAAAGAGTTTCCTTCAGCTGGAGCTAGAGAATTAAGAGAGAAAAGCTAGGGAAAGGTCAAACATCACTAGAACCTGGGATAGGGAAGAATGGCAGGACTGTACAGCGAGTTATAATGTGTGAGTCTACTAAGTCCCTAATACTAAGCACTAAATAAGCTCAGTAGCGTTTAGGATGTTTCTTTACTATGTCTCTATAGGTCAGCAACTGCAAATAATAATTAAAAAAACCTAGAAAAGTGATTAGTTCTGTGCATCAGTTACAGATTGTGGAAAACTAGTTGTCTGCAGATGAAAGCTTGGAATTGCTGGTGCAGCAGATAGCAACTGGGCAAAGAACTATGCTTACAATATTTCAAACATCATTTACTTTCCAAAAAGTGCAAGTCATTGTGCTGACAGCATTAATTAAAGAGTAAAAATAGCATCCCAGGGAGGGATCCCTATTAGTACACATACACACACACACGCAAGTATTTTAAGTACAACTTACTCTTTCAAAGATTAAAGTAGCATACACAAGCCTTCTTTTAATATTTATTTTTCCGGAAAAGTTAGTAGCCTAATAAATGACAAATTGAAAAGATCTTGAACTTTGAAAATACTACTATGGTAACTTGGTATCAAAAGCATTACAGCAAGGGAAAACTACATCAGCAGGTGTCACTGCAGGCTCCAAAGCCAGTGTAAATTTCCAAGGAAGATTGCAATTAAAACCTTTTTTATGTTAGACACGCATTAGGTCTTGTTCTTCTCATAGGCAGCAAGAATGAGTGGAAATTAATCTGCCATAATTTAGGATTTCAAACAGTGTTAATATTTTCCATGTGCAGGACTTGTTTGCACTGGGCGTGTAAACGGAACCATGCTCCAGTGGTGGCTTACCTGCTGCACGCTGGTGCTGACAAGGAGATCCTCACGAAGAAAGGAGAAAGGCCGGCCCAATTAACGTCAAAGAGAGAGATAAGGAAGATGTTGGGAGGTAAACCTATAGGCTATGCGATATGATTGTCAAAGACTGTAATAAAAGGCTGTTTAAAGCACGTATGTTCCAATCTTTATTTTGCATGTGAAGATACTGTGTTCGGGTTTTAGTAATAACTGTGACTTGATTTTTCTACTTGGTAAGAAATCAAAGTTTAAGAAAAGAGGATTACCAACAAATTCCATATCCAGCTAGCCAAACTTTTTTTCTAAACACTGAAAAATTAGAGAAACTGTATTTTGAAAAATGCAATGATTAAACCAGTGACAGATAGATGCAGCTTCCTATTTTCAAAAGGGCAATAGGAGAAAATCTCTCAAATTTGATTGAAGCCCTTATATGAGCAACACCTAATTTTCCTGATGTTCTGTGGAGCTTAGACACTGTGTTGAATAAATTGAAAATTAGCAGCCCAGAGAAACAGCTCATTAAAGGACATCAGTAGAGCATTTTTATCATGTTTTGTAACTGTTGGAGCGGAGTAGGCTTTGCTGCTAGAGGTGATAAGTAATTTGAAATGTGGTCGATTAACCACCTCTTTCCTCCCCTTTGTATTCCCTTGTCTGTTTTTGTTTTCATTATTGTCTCCCAGCTGTTGAATTGGTAATGTTTCAGCTCTCCCAGTACTGCATGTTCTTTTCCCTTTATCCCCTGCCTTAATATCAAACAATATATTACCCTTTGTTTTTCATTGCCTTATACATTATGAAGACGATAGCATTATACCACCAGAGACCATGTTACAACGTGCTGGCTACGGATTAAAACAAAACCAAACCAAACCAAAAGTATTGCAGTGTTCAGAAGGAAATAGCACCCCCAGAATTACTGGAATCAGACTCTGCTTTTGTTTACTGTATTGCAACACCTGAGCACGGTTCTGTCTACTGTAGAAAAAAGGCATAGTGCTTCTTGATTCATCTTTTATCTTGTGATGCTTTTAACACTCCACTCCCTCGCCATTAAAAAAAAAAAAAAAGCAAAAAAATAAAAAGCAGCCCCACAGTGCAATAGCAATACTTCTCTTTTTCCCCTCAAATCAGTCTTGGAGAATGTTGTTTTGTTTGTTTTACAGTGGAAGATGATGAACTCCCAGACTTGAAGGAAGATTCAGATCTGCCAATCATCCCTAATTATCTGGCTAACCCACCTTTCCCTTACGTTTATAACACCATGAGTAACAGTATTCCAGATCCCCCTGTGAATGGGAGTATCTCACACTTAGAATCGCAAGATACCGACTCGTCTTCCTCACCTGATGTGGAGACTGGCACACGTGCATCATTACAGCACGGGAATGCTGCTCCCGAGGCGGCTGATAATGGAGGCACGCCCAGAGGCTGTACTGCACCACGACACTCAAAACCTGTCCTTCAGAAAGGTCCAGTTTACCAGGGATCTGTGTCTTGGAGCAGAAGTACCCCTTTGCCAGTAGGACCAAATCAGTCCGTACCTCAGCAAGAGAACGGCTCCTGTACGGGGCCTGTGCCAGCATTTCATCCGGTTTTCTTCACAGGAGCTTTTCCACTTAATATGCAAGGTAACAGTAAAAGTCTCTTCTCGCTTTGTCTTAGAACTTCTGTCATCTTGGACAGTGAAAACAGACTAATCAGGGTTACATGTATTCACAGCACTTCCAGAGATTTTCAGGTTCCCATGCTTAGGCATTCAGGAAACATTTGAAGGGAATTAAAGAGGCAGATATCCTGTTTCTGCTGGAACTGTTATTAAAATATTGATGAAAGCATTTGCTATTTGTCTCAAACGCTATAAAAGCACGCGAACACCAGGGTAATCTAATTCTCTAAAYAGCATACTCCAAGCTTCAAATAAAGAATGTGAGTACGCAAACAGTGAGCTCAAGAGAGAACCTCACATGGCTCGATCCGCAGACCTGAGTCTGAGGTGAACTATTATATGATCTGCCATTTCTGCAGGTAAATACTGCCTGCCCAAAGAGGGAAATCTGGCATTTCCGTTTCAGTTCAGAATTCCATTCCTGAAATAAAAGCAGTTCTGCCATGAATTGGCAAGGAGAAGTTAAAAGAACCCACTTTAATCATAGTGCCTGATGACCAGAAGAATTGAAAACCAAGAAAAGCAATCTTGGATTGCTCAGGAAATTGATAACCAGTATAATCTTCTGCTTTTAAGTTAGCTTAAATCCAGTAAGATGAGTATTCACGCAAAGGTTCATACATGCATATATACACACTGCATAAGATTTGTGATGATTTTTTCATATAGGTTGATGAAAGTCAATCTAATGAAAATTGTGGTCATACAAGTCCAGTTGTTTGCTTTCTGAGGGTTCTTGTATTGTTAGAAATGATACAAACAAGGTTAATAGACCATAAAAATATTTGGAAGTTAGTATAGAGATATCTTTTCTAATTCCTTTATACCTCTGCCTATTAATGTACCTTTTTATTTCTAATAGAACTGGTGCTTAAAGTTAGAATACAAAACCCTAATCTTAGAGAAAATGACTTCATTGAAATTGAACTGGACAGACAAGAACTGACCTATAAGGAACTGCTCCGAGTGAGTTGCCGTGAGCTGGGTGTTAACCCTGAGCATGTACAGAAGATCAGAAAGTTACCAAATACAATGTTAAGAAAGGTAAGAACTCTAAATTTTGAAGTGCAGTAACTTATAAAAAAGATTTTTAGGTTACCATTAAAAAGGAATAATTTGTTGGTCACCTGCATAGGCCCATGTTGCCAAAAAAAAAAAMAACACCCAAAAAACAAAAACCAAACCAAAAAACCCAAAAAACCTCACTTCAATTTTCAGCACTCAGTAGTTGTTGGTTGTTTTTTTTTTTTAGTAAAAAGGTTCTCAAGTTTCTTGATCATTTCCTTTCAGAAACATTTGGTGTTGAGCTCAATTAATATCTGATTTCTCTACTACATTCTTAAATTCAGCGCAGTACCACACCACTGTGACCTGTCATCAGCATTTAAAAGGCCTGCAGTACTCAACTGAGTTTTGCTAGTTCCGTATGCAGTCCTTTCGAAAAACTGAAAGGTGTTTCAGAATTATTCTGAGCGCAGGTCTCTGAGTGTAACTGTCTCTTCACTTCAGTGACACTTAGTGCAGCAAACACAAAACGGCCCTGCTGACCTGTCTTACTGATTCACCGTTGACCTTTCTTTCACTCTCAAATCCCTCTAGAGCATTGTTGGCATCAGTCGTGGAGCTAATCTGATTAGTACTAGATTAATAGACTTCACTGTACTGCATCTTCACTGACCAAAAGATGACTTACTCTTTGTAAGTCAAGAAATTAAAAAGAGAGAGAGAGAGAGACATAAGCAGTTCTGTCACTTGCCAACTTAGGTTGTTGTTGAAAGGAGTGTTTTTATTTCCAGCTCCAATTACTTTAGGCTCTCTGGGTAGGACTGCAGGACACTTACTGTTCCCTGAGGTGATACAAAACTAATTCTGTTTAATGCTGTTCAGCAGCAGAGTACTGCTGCAGAGGCGATCAGAGCTCCAGCCTGTGCTGTGGGAGGGTGTCTTCCATTGCTCTCTAAAGACCCTGCCTAAGCCAGTGCCGCGATGGTGTTGGTGGGCCGCTCTAGAGGAAGCTGCATGCAGGACCTTCTTGGGTGGAGGCAAGAATCAATTCGTGAGCTCCTAAGAATTACCAAGGCGGGGAAAAAGAGGAGTTGGAGGTGGCATGCAGTAGATCTTTACAAGTGTAATTCCAGTAATCAGTTGCACTCACCATCAGTATTGCATTCCTCCTAAAAATAGCCTTAAGTGAGTAGCTGAATAGGATCCCTATTAAGGGATATAAGAATAAATATAAGATGCAACAGGATGTCTGCTTTCCAGTTTACTGTAAAGAATTGTCATCTTTATGGATAAATACATACCTTGTGTTAGTATGAGCCTATTATTTTAACTTACCTCTGCAAAATTGAACAGACTGTTTATCACCTAACAACTTATTGTATTTATTTAAAGGACAAAGATGTTGCAAGGCTACAGGATTTCCAAGAACTGGAGCTTGTTCTAACAGTAAGCGACAAAAACTTACTTTTCAGAGTCCCAACACTTTCTGAACGGAGTGGTTATAACAAGAAGGCATCAGAACTGACATATTAATTGTTTAAGGAATAAAACAAAAGATTTGTATCTCTCATTTTAAAATTTCGTTTGAAATACAGTATCTATAAGGGCTAGTGATGTGAAAAAAAAAAAAAAATCTATTTTGTTAACCTTGAAATAAACTAAAGATGTTATGCACAGTTACAGCCTCTAGTTAATCTAAGAGTAATGAGTCTGATATGAAAGTAGCTTAATGCAAAGGAAGTATTGGTAGAAGTATCTGTTAATGCAACACTTTTTTCCTTACAAAAATCTTGAAATACTGTAGAGTTAGCAGCTCTCAGGGAAAGGCTTACCTTAAACTGTTCTAATAATTTGTTTGCTATAAAATAGCAGAAGTACTCAAGCTAAAGAACCTGCCATGAAACCCATTTAATATTTGTACTGAGTCCATTACCATTAACGTTCACTTTTTAGATCATGTATTTTAAGTCATATCTTACTTAGAAGGAAAAAACCGGAAGGGTTTAAATCTGTGGAAGAAGCACAAAACTATGTCTAGTTTAAATACTATCATCAAGTGACTTACTACCTGTGATTTCTTAATCCCTGTTTACACTTTTTCCTATTTCTCAGGTTGAAAACAAAAAGTGATAGTAATTATCCAAATCATAAATATGCTTTCAACCAAAATCCCTTTTATTGTTGTCTGCCAATATGTAGTATTGACGTGCAATTTAAAATACTATTTTTGTTACAGTATTGAAAACACATTTCTCCAATGCTGCTTTAATTTCCCCTTTTAAAAGCACAAAAATTGTAATTTTATTTTTCTTTTACCTCTACATTCCTGAGAAAGATCGCATCTTGAAACTTCAAAGTTGCCTGCGTAAAAAGAAACTAGTGAAATGCCCAGGGTTTTCTGGGCTGATAGTAAATCTTGATGTTCCTATGCAATGTATTTTCTTTTTTTCCAATGACTTGTGTTTACCTGTGTTGCTTACTGAAAAATCACTTCTCCTGTTCCTCTTACTTAAAATTCAGAATTAGGCTACTTTGCTATGAAATTCTGGAATAAATAAATTGAAAAGTATGTAAGAGCTGGATTTTATCTAATTTTTTAGGATTTTAGTATTTACTCAGTCATCTGCATTTGAGGAAGAGTTCTAGTCTGGTAGCCTAACTGTAAAAGTATGTAGTATGAATGAGATGAACGAAGGGAAGTACGAGATGTAACAGCCAAACAGAACATACCAAACTGGACTGAATTTCCCACTGTTTCTTCATCTTCCCCCTCCCTTCCCCCCAGTTTCTTTGGAAGCTGCAGCAACCAAAGTATTTTATGGTCTTGTTGTCTAAGAATTTACAGCCCAAGTTAGCTGTACATTGTCTGTGGACCTGTAAGTGGGATTTATAGAAGTAGCATGCTGAGCAGGGAGCCACCCAAGCTAGCTGGAGGAAATGCTGAGGTGAGAACTGCGTTGTAAGCTCTTACCGCTCCAGATGACGTTAGGTATCCACCACAGCCTCGTCTCCTTTCTCGGAGGCTGTGGAAGGTGAAGAAGTTCGTTCTTCCCCTGCAGTCAGAGCAGTCACCTATATTACAGCTAATACAATAGGAAGTGGTACCCAAATTTACGCGTGCTCTCTCTTTCTCATCCAGTGAATAGTACTTTGTGCAAAGGGAAGCAGCTTCAGCAGGAGTGACTGAGCACACAAGAGGGAGCCCTCTCCCAATCTGCCTTGTAGTCGGATGTCCAGTGTTCACCTGGAAGCACAGATCCATGCAAACACTCAAATTTCCTGTGTGTCAGATAGACTGAAGCTCAGTCTCCTAAGGCTAATAGTAGGACATTTTGTCACAACAAAACATCCTCTTCTGAGAAGTGTTGGAGGTCAAATGTGGTCCGAGTCATTGGCAGTATCTATTTTTTATACCAAATTGCCAGTGGTGTATTAACTTCTGTATAACGGAATAATAGAGTTGTTGTTCCTTGTATCGCACCGTGTCTATCGCATTCTCCCCAGCACACAGAATAGATAGGGTTTAGGCATCGGCTGTCTAAACGCCAGCTAAATCCATGAAGGTACCAGGATTAACCAGTCAGACCTACTAGAGAAAAGCTCAGCTGTTGGGTTGATGACTTCGTTGTTACACTGATTATCTTGCACAGATGCTGATCGCTGTCTATGCATTCAGAGGAATATTTTTATACCTTATGCAGTTTATACACAGAAGGTACTATTAACACTCCTAACAATCTGATGAGTGTATAATCATTACATTACTGTGTATGATAAATAATTCATTACTTTGTGCTCCGCTATATAAAATGTTACTGTCAAATGAATGCTTGGCTGCAGATTCTTGTTTCTATTTAAGAAGTATTATTTGTAAGAATTAATAAATGATTATTTTTGTCTTCCGAAAGTTTTTCTGAACTTTACTTATGGAAAAACATAGGAACAACTTCTTGCCAGGTAGGTTTCTAGAGTGCTTGGTGGAGGAAGCAAACAACTAAAGCAAAAGACGTTCTATCAGAGTCTAGCAGCAAATTTTGTTTAAACACAGTACTTCCTTTAACTGAGGAGGCTTGGTTATCAATAATAAGGTAGATATTTATTTCTGCAAAAGAAATCGCATATTATTTCAGGTGATTAAGTGTTGAATGAGATAAATTCTATACATATCTGCTCAGCATGCATGCTCGGTTTAAGTGGAGACTTACTCATAGTGACTTCATCCATAAGAGAGAGAGATAGCAAAATTATAATACTTCTGTGCCAATCATGTCCCTGCAGGCTTATGTGGAGTCTATTAAATTGGTAGAAATTATGTAGTTAGTGATTGATTTATATTAAGCCATCTGTAGGTTTAGTTTTAAGTACACATTACTTGTAATTCTTACGCTGAAGAGGAATTTTATAATGCTAAAGTTGCCCCGGGCAGGGATACCAAAGGTCCTGGGATAGCTCACAGCCTTGAAGCCATAGCACTCAACTCCCTTGTCCTGGGGGAAATATTGAAAGGAGCAGGTTGGAACCACCCGGAGATTACACATTATTTCACTATTTTCAGCTGAGTCACTGCTTAACTGGGCCTGTCTTTCCACTTCAAAACCAAGGAATCCTTATGCAGAAAACACACAAAACAGGTGTATTTTGTACCATTAATATAATTTACTAATTATAAACCTGAATACAGTACATATTGCCCTGCGATACATACATTTTCTTGGCAGAATGTTTGGCATTCTTTGGGAAAAAAGCATATAATAAAATACTTTATAGAAAATATTTAAAAATATAAAATTCACTTTCTGGTCCTTATAATTGTAAAATACTTTGTTCACATATCACAAGTTTAGTCTACTACAAAAACTGTTTTGTAAATTACAGTACATTCACAAGTCACTTTCGTGGCAAGTCAGTAATAAAAAAAAAAAAAAAACAAAAAAACAAAAAACCAAATAAAAAACCCAAGGGGTCTTCTCTTCATGCTAGTCCAGCATCTTTGGCCATACTGTAGAAAATACCCTTTGATGCTATAAGGCTTGCAGGTGTATCGAATTCAGCTATGGTTCCGTTGTCTAGAACAAGAACCCTGTGCAAAACAAAAGGGGGGGGGGGGAAGATATGTCAGAGAATTCCTCACAAGAAATGTGATATCCCTTTTTATCACAAAGCAAACTGCTCCARTCTTTGCCTTGCCTTTGTTTTGCTCAATTATTTTCACACGTTGAAACACAACAGATGATAAACATTCTCCCTGAGCTGCTGTTTGATTTAAAAGTCACCATCTCTCAGGGGTAATAAGGGGTGGGGGGGGGAAGTGTCATACTAGTAGTTCTGGAATTGAAAATATAGTACCAGAAAGCCAAGGCGATAAAAGCTCATGAAGTATAGTAATACATTTTAAAGTAATTAATATGACATGATGTTAGTGAAAAAGTTACAGCAGCTGCTAGCTTAAAAAGGATCCATAAGCTTGCTGACAGTGCCATTAATGCAACTGGGTAGTATCTCTTGCGCAGCTCTGGGTAGAACCTCTTTCTTACGCCAACAGAGGCAAAGTCGGGTCTGGATATTCTGGGATTATATGGCTTAAACATCATTGCTTACATACTACCTGACGAGCATCAGTGTGACTATCTAGAGACAAACCAGACCCTTTTAAGTGCTGCTTCACATACCCAGTAAACTGGTGAGCCCCACCCCACCCACCACCCCGCACCATTAAGAGATTTTTACCTTGTGTAATCCATAATTGTGTTCAGCCTGTGCGCTATTGTCAGCACTGTGCAGTCTTCAAACTGGGTCCTAATTGTCATCTGGATAAGATCATCTGTCTCGAGATCGATAGCTGCTGTCGCTTCATCTAGGATCAAGATTCTTGTCTTCCGAAGCAGTGCTCTTGCCAGACAGACGAGTTGCCTTTGGCCAACGCTGCAAGCAGAAACAGGGCTTTCACAAACGAGGCCCCACTGCCCTTAGCTCTCCACTGCTCAGAATCACTTTTGCTAGAGCAGATTACTCATCAGGTAAAGTTACCGAACAAGAAAACCCCAGTATTTAGCAAACAGCCCAGTCTGTCTGCCCTCGAGCTAATAAATACACATTGCAGCATTACTCAGCTAGTTTTAGCATATGTGTTCACTTACTGCCTGACCCAGTACTGACAGAGCCATCAAATGCCCCCTTTCTATCACTGTGACAAAAGCCAGGGGTACTAATGATTACAATCTTCTGCCTGAGTTCTCAGAAACGCACACAGTTGCAACAACACTGAGCATATGCAAACTTAAAAAAAAAAAAAAAAAAAAAAAAAAAAAAAAAAAAAAAAAAAAAAAAAAAAAAAGAGAGAGAGAGAGAGAAGGGAAAAAAAAAAAAGAAAAAAGATCTGAGGCTGTAAGTCCTTTCTACCATTAAAAAAAAAAAATAAATCTGGGCAGCCCGCACCTCCTCCCCTGCCACAACAGCACCCCAGACACAGCCTCTGTCTCTGCGGGATGAGGAAGGAGTTGAACATTCATCACATAACCTGGTTATACCATGGTCTCAGAAGCCAATGCAGCACATCAAAGCATGGCATTTTATCATGCTCATTCATGTCTTCATGGGTCTTCCAAATAATAATGGAAAATAAACATTGCTAAAGTGTCAGTTTAGGCAGAGCACTCTTACTCAGCACAGCAGTTATATATGTTATCATGGCATTTCCCTTCCTACCAAATCACRTTTAAGGCACTGCCTATTCCTAATACCCTGTCATCCTGAGACTTCTTTCTTTACTGATAAGACAGGATTTTGGTTTGGGAGAAATCCTTCCCAGCAGCAAAGAAGAATCAGATCATTTGTGGCAGAGGCAGAACAGTAGGCAAATGTTTGAGCCTTAGTGGTTTTCTTGAAACAGGAATAGGAGGGTAAATCGTTTCAGACACAACAGACTACAGTGTAAACCTGTGCTCAAGTGTTACTGTTACAGCTGAATGAAAGCTCAGTGTATGTTTTTGATGTCCAAGCATTCCTTACCTAAGATTTTCTCCACCTTCTGAGCATTCATAGTCCAACATGGATGGCTGACTGCTGACAAACCTCTTCAAATGAGACAGTTCAAGAGCTTTCCATATTTCTTCATCTGAATACTTATTAAATGGATCCAGGTTCATCCTCAATGTTCCAGAAAAGAGAACAGGATCCTGGATATAAACCCAACTTTCATTAGACAAGTGCTTTAGCTGTTTAAAGTAGATATTATGAGTTACTACTTTGAAGTCTCCATTGTATTGCAGGTAGGCCACCTCCCAATCCCATCCACTCTGAAAATACATTACATTATACACACTTAAAACTTAAGTTCCAACTGTAAAGATGGTTTATCCTAAATCCTGTTTTATCACCCAGCATCAGCTTGTAAGGTGGCAGGACAGGACCACTTAAAGTATAAATAGTTTGTTTTGCTAAAACAATTTTCTGAGTGTAACAAAGTCCTCTGTGGACAAACCATTATTTACAGTTTGCTAAGCTGTTAAAGATCCTTCCTTTACTGTGATACACAGAAACGGTACCTGAGGAATAATTGTTAGCCGCGATCGAAGGTCATGGAGACCAATCTCTGAAATTTTCACACCATCAATTTTAATTTCCCCTTTTACAGCTTCCAGGATCCTAAAGAGACAGAGCGTCATGGAGGACTTCCCTGCTCCGGTTCTGCCAACAATTCCAATCTACAACAAATTACAGGTTTAACAACAAAGCATATAGTTAAAACCAAAACAAAAGCCAACAAAAAAACCCCCAAACAAACCTCCAAGATTCCTCTAAGAGGTTTGACACAAGATCTGAATCTCAGAAAGAACGTAACCATCCTTCCCTAGAAACCCATGTCATACATTGTAATGTATATATTGCTATTCCCGTAATTTGAATGATATTGCATATAAATATGTACATAGGCCTAGAGCCATCCTACATAACTTTGGGTGATTAGCTGAAGTACGCATGTTAGGAGTGCAATCACTCAAGGACAAGAAATAAAGGCTTTCCAGAGGGCAATTCAGACTTTACGGTGAGCACGTGTATCTCCATTCCAGAAGGCAGCTGTCATCCTGTCTGCTTAGTATAAGGATAATTCTCTTTTAATAACAGCCTGTTAAGTGGAGGACTTTCCTATGCTAATTGTTCTGTCACCAGCACGCAAAACCCAGAACTTTCTATTGAAGCATGAAGAAACGAATCTCCGAGAACAAAGACAATTTCCTGATTAAGGAAGCAAAGAATGTCATTTCCTTCCATGCCAAAAATTTCACAGGGAAAGCCAGAGAGCAGAAAAAGCTGGAATTCCTTCTCCCATCTGCACTGCTTCAGAAAAATGTTCTTGTCACTGAATTTTTGTCACTTGCGCTGGTGCCTCCTACATGGTGTATGGTAGCCTGTTGCCAGCCTAACTTAGAAAGTCCAGAAAGTCCCATACAAGTGGTCCTACTGCTTCCAGCCTGGAGGATTATTGTCACTGCTGGCTCCGTGATGCCAGCTTGAGTAGGTCTCCACCGCTGGGGCAAGTGTGCTTGTAGACCCTGTCCTCTACTCCGTGGTTGTCACTGGAGGCCCAGAGCAAAGTTCTAGCAAAGACATACAGCTGGTAACTCACCTTTTCTCCACCATGCACTTGGAGGTTTAGMCCCTTCAGCACTAGATCCAGGCCCTTCCTGTACCTCACTGAATAATTCACAAACTCCAGCTCTCCCTTGGATGGCCAGTCTTCTGGGGGACTCTTGCCCTCAATGATCCAGGGAGCCTAAGGAAAACAGAAGTCAGAAATGCCTCATATAGGTTTAAGAAAAAAGAATTCAAAAACTCAGATACAAACATTAACATTTGTGGGTTACTAGAAATATATCTGATAAATCAAACCTCCATTATCAAATACATTTATAATAATGGGGGAAAAACACAGGTTCCTAAGTCCAAAGACCCATTTTGGTCTTTGTTGTGAAGTTTACAGGAAAAAAAGTCTGAGCATACAGGGCCAAATCCTCAATGGATATAAATTTACATTTTTTCCATTAACTTTAATAGAACGCTGCCTGTTTCATGCCAGCTCAAGCTCTGGCTTACAACATGTACCATGCATCTTGTCTAGCTTCCTTTTAGCTTCCAGCTTAAATACTTGATCTCTAGAACTGTACACTGCAGCTCACCTCAGACCCTCCATTTCCTAATTCTTAGTCTCCCATCATGTACACAGGGCTAACAAAACCCAGTGTGTCCACAGAGCAGCAGATTTCCCAGCATAGCTCCATCTGCCACCTTTAAAAGTCTTTGGCAACAAAGGTAGATATTGGATGATTTTCCTGGCTTAGGCAGTACAGTGTTCCTAGAGATGTTCTTCTCTCATGGGAGACGAGGACTGATTAAGCTGATTAAATAGAAATACTATTGAAAACATGTGCATAGCCTGATAATTGTACTGCAGCTGTGCTCACCAGCAGGATCACAGCACCATCCATGCAGGTAGGACTATGCATCAAACACTTCAAACCCAATGGGAGCAATATTCTGATGGTGAAACTCATCTCTGTTGTGCTATAGCCACTCACAGTAGCAGAAAATGAGATGCTAAGCACAGGCTGCATGACGGCAGTAATAATTTGGAGCTGTGATAGCATAAATTACAGTTCAGAGAGTGACATTTGTTCAGGTTAAATGATAACACTCTCAGAGCAGGAACTGTCTCTCAAGAGTCTAAAGAAAGACCATGTAAATGTGTGCATTAAAATTTCGCCACGCTTGTTGGTGAGCATGCTTGACGCTTGGTAGCTGACCTCTGTTTCAGTTTCTGAATACTCTTTTATTCTTTCAACAGCCACAATGTTAGTTTCAAGTTCAGAAGTCATTCGGACCATCCAATTCAGAGACAAGGTCACCTTGGAGAAGACAAGGAACAAAATATCACCCACAGAGGAACAACAGATTTAATAATAATAACAAAACCAGACACTGCTATTAAGACACGGATTCACATTAATACTACAAATGGAATAATGACCTTTGCATTGACATGGAACAGATCCTCCTGGAAGCTATGCTAAGGCACATGGAGGACAGGGAGGTGATTAGAGACAGCCAGCATGGCTTCACCAAGGGCAAGTCCTGTCTGACCAACCTAGTGGCCTTCTATGATGGAGTGACTACATCTGTGGACATGAGAAGAGCTACAGATGTCATCTATCTGGACCTCTGTAAGGCCTTTGACACGGTCCCCCACAACATCCTTCTCTCTAAATTGGAGAGATATGGGTTTGATGGGTGACTGTCTGGTGGATGAGGAATTGGTTGGATGGTCGCATCCAGAGGGTGGTGGTCAACAGCTCAATGTCCAGATGGAGATCGGTGACAAGTGGTGTCCTGCAGGGGTCTGTACTGGGACCAGTACTGTTTAATATCTTCATCAATGACATACATGGTGGGATCGAGCGCACCCTCAGCAGGTTTGCAGACAACACCAAGCTGAGTGGTGCGGTTGACATGCCTGAGGGACGGGATGCCATCCAAAGGGTCCTGGACAAGCTGGAGAAGTGGGCCCATGTAAACCTCATGAGGTTCACAAGGCCAAGTGCAAGGTCCTGCACCCAGGTCAGGGCAACCCCTGGTATCAATACAGGCTGGGCAACGAAGGGATTGAGAGCAGCCCTGCCGAGAAGGACTTGGGGGTACTGGGGGATGAAAAGCTGGACATGAGCCGGCAATGTGCACTTGCAGCCCAGAAGGCCAACCGTATCCTGGGCTGCATCAAAAGAAGCATGGCCAGCAGGTCGAGGGAGGGGATTCTGCCCCTCTACTCTGCTCTGGTGAGACCCCACCTGCAGTACTGCGTCCAGCTCTGGAACCCTTAGCACAAGAAAGACATGGACCTGTTGGAGCAGGTCCAGAGGAGGGCCACGAAAATGATCAGAGGGATGGAACGCCTCTCCTATGAAGAAAGGCTGAGAGAGTTGGGGTTGTTCAGCCTGGGGAAGAGAAGGCTTTGGGAAGACCTTATTGCAGCCTTTCAGTACTTAAAGGGGGCCTACGAGAAAGATGGGGACAAACTTTTTAGCAGGGCCTGTTGTGACAGGTCAAGGGGTAATGGTTTTAAACTAAAAGAGGGTAGATTTAGACTAGATATAAGGAAGAAATTTTTTACAATGAGGGCGGTGAAACACTGGCACAGGTTGCCCAGAGAGATGGTGGATGCCCCATCCCTGGAAACACTCAAGGTCAGGTTGGACGGGGCTCTGAGCAACCTGCTCTAGTTGAAGATGTCCCTGCTCACTGCAGGGGGGTTGGACCAAATGACCTTTAAAAGTTCCTTCCAACTCAAACTGTTCTATGATTCTATGACATTAATACAGTTACTGGGACAAGAAGTCTACAGACAATCAGGTGCTCACATGAAGAAGCATATGCCTCCCATGGTGATTTAACAAATGGCCCTTGCAAAGAAGTTGGTTGAAAGTCGTTCCCCTAGTCATGGGTCTCACTGGAAAATTGCTAACAGCAATCCTGCACACTCATGGTATCTAAAAAGCTTCTGGCAAGAGTGAGGCCATTAAATCTGCTAAACTGTCCACAGCTTGGGTGAGTACAGTTTATCTTGCCTATTTATGAATCCTACTGATCTGCCTGTGATTACCTGGACACACCGATGTGCTATGTAGCAGGCATGATGCAGGACATGTTAAGCTCATGCTGCTCAAATGACCTGTTCATGGTGGGTCATTTGCCAGGGTGCACCTGACACTTCCTGAGCTTCCTGCATGCCACCACTGGGGATACTGGGGTACAGCACCTCGATGCTCCCAAAGTGCCCTGAAGTCCTACTGCATGTGAGCTTGCTGATGGTCTGTCAGCATTCAATGTAAATCTCTACTGTCTCCAGATGTCCCACAACTCATTTTTATTATTTCCTTATTAACTTCAGCTTTAACAAGCACTTAAATTATTGCTAATATATCCATACTATCTACAAAAATGCAAACCCATCAATGAACAGAAAGTTATAATACATACCTGTAATGCATAAGATACTGAAAGTCCTACCAGGCCAGCATTCAGGCTATTTTTACCAATCACAGCAAAAAGGGCAGCAAAAAGGACAATACAGTTCCCCACAAATTCAACTCGAACGCCCAGCCACCTGGTAAAAAGGCAGACGTAAGGAGAGTGGTAAATGGTTGCTTGGACCAGTTATGCAAACACAGGATTATCTAAGTGGAAACAAGGAGTTATATGCCTTTTTACCTGTTTGATACTATGCCAGGATAGTAACTCTTCTGATTTTCATCCATCTTCAGATCACTGATATCTACGAAGGACTTTACTCTTCTATAGGCTCTGATGACACTAGCCCCTGATACTGTTTCTGAGAAGTGTGAGTAGATAGGAGATCTGCTCACAGACTCCAGACGCTTCAGCTGGCGGGAGGTAGCTACATAGAATCGCTGCCATTTTTTGGAGAAAATTGAAGGGTACATGAAATACTTTATCTTTTAATTAACTGTGAATAATTTTTTAGGTTAAGGATTTAAAGGAGATTGCTACTGATGCACTTCAACCCTCCAAAATATTCTCTATAATTAGGAATAATTTCAAGAAAGTTCTCTTTGCTTCGTTCCACAGGAGAGTATTGGGTAACTGCAATTTCCATAGACTGTAAGTTGAATTTATCTATGTCCCTTTAAATTTAGTTAATATAGCCAATGAATCCATTTGTAGGAGCCTCATTTTCCAAGACAATGAAACATGAATTTGCACCTCCATTATCAGGTCTCTATTTACGGTCTATAAAATAAGCTTCATTTTTGCTCAGAAGTCAGTAAAATTGATGCTTTCTATTTTCAACATTTTAACTCCTCACCACCTTAAAAACTTGTCAATATGTCAAATATGTACACACTTCAATATATTGAAGTGCACTGCAGCTCTATCTCTAGCAGTAGGCTTATTTGTTGTTACTTAAAAGCAAAAAAAGGTTATGCCTATATTTCATGACCACATCTCACAGGACATTTCTTTTTCTGAGAGAAGTAAATAATGTTTTGTTTACATAAACATGTAGTTATTTCAGGTATTTCAATTTTCCCCCAAATTCATGTTGTTTTTCCTAAAAAGAAACACAAACAATGGAATAAGAGTCATTGCAATGGTAGTCAGATATTTTTCCAGTTACCTGAACAAAGAAGTACAGAATTGCAAGTGGAACTATAACCACAGCGAAGAGTGGAGTACTTGCTATGATTACAATCATCGTCGATAAAGAGGTGAAGAACGTTCCAAGGAACATCAAGATGGTCGGTGGGATTACTTCATCGATCACATAGATGTCCTTCGAAAAGCGGTTGATGATTCGGCCAGTTGGGGTGGTGTCATAGAAGGACTGCGGGGTGTGAAATTTGTTTTCCAGCAGAGCAGCGTGGAGTGTCCGGGCTGCATTAATGCCTCCCATGGCCAGGGTAAAGGAGCAGATGAGTACTATGAGGCCTAACAGATGAAGAGGAGACGTGATAACCAGTGAACATAATGTTCCCGATTCACAGCTCTTTGACTCTCAGCACTTTCTGTTGTGCTAGAAGCTTTTTTCCCTTTACTATATTCCCTGTCCACCCTTCTCTTACCATGCACATTAGCACTACGGCATTGCGGTCACTGCTGCCTAAGGCACAGGAACATGTCCTGTAGGATTTCACCATGCTGTCCACATAAGACAGATGCACAACCGTCTTCCCTCTGCTTTCTGCAAGCTTCCATGAAGTCCTAATGCTACAACTTCACCCCAACCCTTCAGTCTCTTCTGCACCTAAGTTTTCATGTTTTCTCTCCAACTTACCTCTCTCAAGCTTCCATGTCACCTGTTCAGCCCCCTCCAAGGGCTTCACAAAAAAATTAAAAGTGTTGGGCTGAGCTCAGACTTTGTAGCTCCAGGTTACATTACTTCCCTTGCTTAGGATAAGATTTGGGGGGCAATTTGGGGCCACAAGCAACTGGTGCCATGGCTTTCCCACCTAAGTCTTCTTCTCTAAACATTGAGACATCATGATTTCATCTGGTCTCACCTTGCAAGAGGCCCAAGGCAGCATAGACTCCAATTCGCATAGCTGTGTTGTGCTGAGTCCCGTTTATCACCGGCTCGTTGGTCCAGTCACTGAGCCACACATTGGCCCCAATGGCAGCAGCATTTTGACAGCWATATAGGAAACATATCACTAAAGATATGACAGGGCCGACAGCCTTCACATATTGCCAGAACACCGTTAGCTTTACCTGCAAAATCACACACCAAAGCTGGTTTGTACAACTTAAACAATCAGGAGTTTAGACAGAAGAAGAGAAAAAAAATTCTTCGTCACAGGGACTGCTAAGTTCAAAACTGCCCAAACTCTAACATACCACAGAGAACAGTTCATCTGCCTGAGCTCCATGTCAGGGCGATGACTTTCAAAAMAAGTCAGAAACTTCTCTGAAATACTCTTTTCCTCCATTTTGAGGAACTGTATTTTATTAGTTTTGTGGGGTTTTAGTTTTTAAGACTATGCCGGGGAGGGGGGGGGAACCCAAACCAAAAGAGGCTGATCAAATAGCAGCAAAGGATGGGTAACAAGAACAGGAGCCAAGTTTTTCAGCGAAAAGAAGCAACTTGGCAGGCATATCGAGCTCAGAACTACTGTAAATGGCCTATTTAAGGAAAAGTGCTGAATAGGCCCCCATTCAGGTGTCTTTACAGCAGCTTAAATGAGGTAACAAATGCTAGTGCAACCCAATAGAAACATAAATAGATGATGCTTGTGGCAAAAAGTAAAGATGCTATCTCTAAGGTAGTGCAAAAAGGCAGAGAAGCAAAGAGACAGAGACTCAGGACAAAATTCAGTCTCTAAAAAAGCATAAGAAGGAATAATTAGAAGAACAAGTGTTGTTGATTAGGGTCTTTGAAAGCTAAACTAATCCACAGAAACAGTTAGTTACATGTCTGTGCCATGGACCATGTACATCAGACTAAACAGGACACACTGAACCTTCTGAAGTGGAGGGAAGGGGCTTTCTTTAACAAAACCTCCCCACTCTTATTCCATCTGCTGCTCCTTTCTGTCCCTTTCTTTTACATTTGTATTCCCATCTTCTCTTTTTTTCCTTCGCTTCCCTTTTTCCCTGTTCCGATTTCACCCCCTGGCCCTGCTCGGGGAGAGTACAGCCCCTTTTGTACCTATAAGCATAAAATGCTCTCGAAGGTGGAGTGGCAGGTATCACTTGGACAGAACAGATCTGCTGATACACAGCAGCCAGTTGGCTTGTATAACCCACTGCTGCGGTTCATCAAATAGCCAGTGCTGCAGCTGGACTCAACAGCAGCCAAACAGTTTAAAGACCAACAGTGCTGAAAGGTCTGCAATGCAAAGACAGGGCTGATGGAGCGCAGTGCTACATGGTATCAGGTGACTGTGGCAGGAGCTGGAAGGGATTTTTTTTTTTTTTTCTTCTTTCCCCAAGTACATAGCCCTTGCCAGGTGCAGAAAGCTCTGCCAAAATCCCAAATTTGAATGATCAGTGGCCACCAGACTAATGCCCAAAACCTGCAGTCATAGTTTATACAACACATTTAACAGAACTGGATCAAATGTAAAAATAAAAATTATTTTTTCAAATAGGAAAAAAAAAAAGGTAGAAAAAGGGAGGGGGGAATCAAACCATACCGTTCCCGTTTCAGTGGTTTCAGCCTGAGTAAGTTTCTCGTTAGGATTTTTTCTTGGCAGAGGATGCTCTGCTGGCTTCTTTTCACAGACTCTTCGTTTCGTTGACATTTTGTTGGGGCATTCTCCTCCCTCAGAAGATATTACACTAAGTTGCCTAGTCAAAACAAAAGAGTCATTAGGAGAAAAAGGGCATATTGTGGCAGTGCTAAGGCAAGACCGGGATGCAGCAGATTGGACTTATCCCCAGCTCTTCTGCTGAGTTCCCATGCCAGCCTCACTCACAGCTATGGGTGCTTGTACCACCCCTCTGAATGTTCAGTGATGCCAGAAATACAGTTCCTAACGAAGGCTGAGGCAGAGCCTGGGCTCTTTGGTAAAGGCCTTTAGAGGCTTCATTGCGAGACAGACATTTCAAAGCTAACCCCTGAGCTTCTCTGTTTTCACATCAACAGTAGCTGAACAGCATCTGTGGATACGGTTATGAAAACTTTTAAAGATTTCCAAGATTCCCAATGGAAAGGCGCGATGCAAAGGGTTTATTTATCATGCAACTGGTAGCAGTTTAATGTTGTGTGGGTGAATACATACAGTGGTGTTACCTGAGAACTAGAGAGTTGCTTTAAGAAATTGGTTCAGTTAGGATTAAAAAGAGGCTTGCAGGAATAGATATTTGATCTTCTTTGCATGTTCTTTCACATTTATTTTCAGAAGGACACTAAACCAATTTATTTATAAAAGGAAACTAAGAAAACTAAAGCCCAGACTGAGAAGCAGTATGTGACTAACGTCTTTCAGATGTGTTTCACCCCAGACACAGACTATAAACACATGAACCTGATGTTTACCTAAGAAACTGTTTGCGGACCTCGTTCGTTACTGGTTCGTTATCTGCCAGATCGGTGTGGATGCTGAGGGTGTCTTCAGCTAGCAGGACTTCTTCCTCCTCCAGCACTGCAAGACAAAATCACACCTCAGATTTTCTGCTGAATAAAGCAGAAAGCAGAGAAAAAGGTGGCTATACAAAGCAAGAGTCATGAAAAACAATACCACAGCAGGAAAATCATAGTGCATAAACTCCCCAATAGTTTTGCTTACATCCCTTCTGTGCATCATTTCTCCTAACTAAATTGCAAAGATCTGGTGAGGCAGGTTGGCTGCCAAATGCATTTACATCACATTCCTTTAGTGCATCAGAAATGTTAAGCAATAGTGTTATAGTTGGTTCTAGCTAAATTCACTTCTAGGGCATGCTCTAGGCATGATCTTGGAATGGGGGAGTCATGTCAGGAACTACTGCAAGCCTCTGCTGTTGCTAAATGATGTCATACATGTTCCTCTCTGCCTGACTGGAGAGAAGCAGTGCTGCAATCAAAGAGCGTGGGAACACTGTCACACAGAGGAAACATTTACCAAAATGCTTTAATCTTGTATCATTTTATCAGAATCAAACCAAGCTAAAAAGTAACCCGAGATTAAAATGTCATTTGAACTTCGCTATATGAAAAAAACTAATAACGTATAAACAGAGAAAAAATACCAGACCAGTTTGTTCTTGGCTACTCCATTTTCCTGCTGAGCTTGACCTTGCTAATTGTAAAATAAATTCCCAACTTTAAAATAATTTCTAACACAAGAATTGCTTTTTTCTAGGACAAACCACATGAAATTTTGAAAGAAATGTGTGAAAACATTTATCAATAATACAGACCTGGCCATAGACAATAATTTTCATGGTAGTGCAGAAAGGCAAATGCCAGGTTGTCATGAAGAAGCAGAGGACACTTTATACAGAGAAAATATCTGTAATCTGGTTGACAGAAAACGACATATTTTAAGAAAAAGCAATACTGTACTTGTTGGGTCGTCCTCTTCGATGTCTTCATCAAGTGCATAATTTCGCAGGAATTCTGCAAAGGCCTTGTTTTGTTTCAGAAGGTCTTGGTAAGATCCCATTTCAGAGATTTTGCCATCTACCAGGACAACTATATGGTCTACCTGAGGCAGGAAGCTGATGCCATGGGTCACCAGAATTCGGGTCTGGATAGGGAAAAAGAGAAAAAAACCGCATCTCTCAGTTGTCACTGCAGGGACTAACACTACTCAGCAAGCCAAATACTACCACATTTTTCAGACAGGGAGTGAATTATCATGTCAAGGTGAAATGCCAGGGGAAATACACTGTTCTTGTTAGCTTGGAAATACGTACATGAACTTACTGTGCTTCCTATTGCATGCTGATATAACCACAGAAGGAAGTAAACCAACTGAATTATCATTCCCCTTTTCTTTGCAGCCCTTCCCTTTTGAGCTCTGAGATAGTCTGAGAAGATCATAACAGGAGTAGAAGGGGAAGAAAAGAGATTGCAATTTGGTTGCCTACTGCCAAATACCTCTGTAAAATCACTAAGCTGTTACAACTTCCTCACTGCACTGCCTCCGAGTAACAACAATCAATACTAAGCTGACAACCTTTACAAGTTTCTGCAAATGTCCTGTTTTTGGAGCTCTCATAGTAGGGATTTTAAAAGACAGACCAAGTTTCTGCCTCTACATGTTCTGACTAGATCACATCACTTCTGGGCATGCCTAAATAGCAGCTCAGTGCAGAGTCTGTGCTGTGGAGAAAGGGTGTCCACATTGCCAATTAAACACAGAAATTCAGGAATGATTCAGCACTCAAGCCTCGCTGGTGAAATAGCTTTCCCGTTACCCATCAGTGTTTCTGAGTTTGTGTGCATTTTTAAGAGGATCTAAATGCCAGCTTACTTTTCCTTTAAGTACCCCATCTGGACCAATAACTTTGTCAAAGATGTGCTTTGCAACATGCGAGTCCACAGCAGAAAGAGGATCATCTAATAGGTAAATGTCAGAGTTGCTGTACACTGCACGTGCGAGGCTCACTCGCTGCCTCTGGCCACCTGAGAGGTTGATGCCCTGAAGGGAAAGAGGAGAGAACAAAACATATCACACCACTTGGTCCCAACAACAGCTATGACTTTTTATGGCTCTCACCCAGTCAAACACACGGATGCTAAATTGAAACATGAGACACTGAAGAGAATAACTCACTCCGAGCCAGAGACAGGAACAGAACGCCTCTAAATCTGTTTGTTCACTGCCAAACTTCCACTCACCCAGCAATCTGGAGACAGAATAAGCCTCTTGCTTAATAAGCTCCTAAAGGGAGCTGTTAAAACGCAAAACTATAAAAAGGAAGACTGTCAACCAGGATGTAAAATGCAAACATTCAAAGCAGGGCTGTGGCACCTGGAACATCTTCCACATCTCTCATCTTACATACAAATCCACATAGCTACCCCACTTCATGATATCCATCTCAAATTTAGTGGCCTATGAAAAAAAAAAATCTTTGTTGGTAATCACAGATGTACAAGTTTCTCATTAAAATGAGGTGTTAAGGGATGATCATATCACTTTTTCACTTGACGCACACCATATGTTCCCTCCCTTTTTATCCCTACAGGAAAAGGAAGGACTTTAAGTATTCCGGACAGATGCACCTTTACAATTGGACAGCAAATGGAGGATGCTCTGATCTTCCAGGGCTAGATGTGCAATTATGCATCACAGTACAAACACATGCTTAAAGTTAGGAACAAGTTTAAGTCCAACTGCCTTTCCCAAAACTGCCCCGCATGTTTCAGTGTTGATTGTAGCAGGGATGCCATTGTAAAGATCAAACAAAATCAAGTGCTGACTTTACAGCATTCTCTCTTTAGCTAGACAGAACAGGAATCACCAAGCAGGTCTGACTCGAAAAAAAAATTACCTTCTCTCCTATCTCAGTCTGATCTCCTCCTGGCAGCACTTCCAGGTCAGTTTTTAAAGCACAGGCCTCCAGGACATTTTGGTATTTTTGTTCATTAGGAGCTTGGCCAAACAAAATGTTATCTTTCAGTGTGGCATTCTGGATCCAGGCTTGTTGAGGCACATAAGCAACAGAACCCTAGAACAAGGAGGGAGAAAGGAAACCTCTGACTTGTAACAAGCAGCAATTCATGCTTACAACTCTGATTAGCTCCTGTTTGATATACATTCACATTATACAGATATGTGTGCTAATTGCTGAAATATAGTTGATAGAATCAGGAAAGTCATTTCATATAAAACACAACGGAACAGGTGTGGGCAAACCCAAATAAACACACAGACAAGTTGGCATAGGAGCAAACAGAATTCCCTCTCCAGCCTGATGTACATTATAAGCAATGGCAGGCATAAGCAGCACGTTTCTATACCATCGTTAAATGGTGTCGTAAACAATACCAACCTTCACAGCCACTTCTCCTTCCAGCTTTTCCATTTCACCCAGGAGAGCAGACACCAGAGAAGACTTCCCACAGCCAACATGGCCAACAATGGCAACCAAAGCACCACTGGGGACCAACAGATTTATACTGTGGAGGAAACAGGCTGGAAATTAATTAAACATTAGTTTACTAAAGACATTATGGGTCTTTAAACCAGGCCTGACATACACAGTGGCAAATCAGCCTGACCTCAGCCTGACTGGATATAGTAACCATAGCTTGGTCACTGGTCTTCTCCTCCCTTTCTTGTGTACAATCAACTGCAACCAGAACTGTAGGAGTAAATGGAAACCCAGCATTAATCTATCTTGTTGGTTGTTAAATCAGTAGGATTGGTAGCAAGCCTTCTAAGACCCCTTGCTGTGTCATATCAGTCAATTAGCAAGTCAAACAGGGTTAATAAGCATTTTGAAAGCAGACAATCTTCCAGAAGTCTTTTGGTTTTTGATTTTAAAACCAAGAGCAATTGTACGAAAGTAGTGAGTGAATACATCCCATCTAAAAATGTTCAGACCACTTTAGTACCAAATTTCCAGTGCTAGTAAATAGGGTTCACAATGACAGAAGAAAAACAAAACTTTCCCAATTAAAATCCTTTACTGTTTTCCCCACTATGTTCTTAAAGGTACTGCTTTAGGTCCTGGTTTTGAAGGTGAACTGATAGGGAAATGACTCATAGACACAGTCTCTTTGCCATCAAAGTGTCTTTCACTAATGAAATCAAGCCAAACTTCTGTTTGCGCTGATCCTGATGCAGAACTAGGGCTCTAATTCTTATGCAGATTCTTACCAAGCAGGTGGTTGATGTTTTGAACCCTGCAAGAGGTTTTTTTGTTTTAAAAAAAACATTAAAAGCAGGAAAACTCAAAAGCACTACAATTTTTTTTTCATTATTCTTTCCCTCTAGCTGAGTTTTGCCTTACTGCTACTTTAGGAAGTCACCGGGTAATTTTTAGGCCCAGGTGGCTAGCAATTTGAGCTGGAGATGCATGGTTCTTTATGAAATAAACCCCAGAACACTGAAGTCAACCTGGCTGCAGATTTGGTTGCCTGAACCAAACTGGCTCCTTTGAACTCTAAGCCTCTTGCTTGCAGGTTATCCATGTATAACCTGTTAACATAATACACTCAGCACCGCAGCACAAGCTCCTTGGACTGAGAATTCTAAGAATACTTATCAGGTTTCTGTGATTTTGATCTGACAACAAAGCATAACATAAGGAAGTATATGCTTCCAGGCAAATTTTGTTTGTATTCATTCAAATAGGCAAATGAGCAAAGTCTGGAAATGACCCATAGTCTGGAAATGACCCATGTACAGCCACAGCAATGAGTCTGCCACAAGACTCTTAAAAGAACACGCCCAAGTCCAAACCCAGACATCTCAACTGTCCTCATAATCCATCAGATCAATTTGATTTGTCCAAAGCTTCAGTTAAAACCAATGTCTATTTAAGAAATTTACATAGCCTTTCTGTCCTTTAATAGGTAACGGTTTTATGCTAGTCGCTGTGGAGTTAAAGCCTTACAGCACTGTTCTGTAAAGCCTAAATACCATGAGGCATGAGGATTAGCTCGATGTTTTAAAGGCAGAAGAGATGCACATATGGGATGTGTGGAAACAACCTTTCCCAGAAGTGAGCCTGCAGATATTACTAGACATCTTTCAAACAGACCTCCCAGGAGCCAGAAACCAGGAAGCAGGTAGATGATGTACTGCAGTTGCATAAAGAAATCTTACTCTTTCAAAGATGGCTTAAGCTCCTTTCCCCAGCTGAACGTTGCATTTGTTACACTGATGGCATTGCCTGTATGACAAAAACACAACAATAGAGAAGGCAGGAAATGTATTACACAGAATAGTACGGCTGAGAGACTGGCAGACAGAGGAATCTTTATTTATGGGTGTTTCATGCACACTGCAGTTCCCTTTTCTACTGGCATGGGAAGCCAGTAGACTCTCATGACTGTGGGTCACAAGACAGGCTTGTTCAGAGTGAAAATAACTGCAGCTTAAGCTCTAGACTGTGAGCTTACAGACCTATGAAGCTGAAAAGCTGTCCTGCTTCACCCTGCCCCAGTGAGGCTGGTTCCAACATTTGCTGCTCAGAATCCCCATTCAACTGTTAGCACAACTTTACTTAAGAAACCACTTCCAAGTCCGTAAGAGACCACTGCATGCTGTTGACTTCGATGTATCAGATTAAATTTGCTTCTGCACAGCTTTTTGCTTGCCACGCTATCAAGTTACAGATCTGCAGGCTTTCTTTACCTCCTGGAGGGGTGGTGTATAACAGTAATCGCATGACAGTCACACAGCCATCCCGCCTCCTCCTCTGTCTACGGCATCACACACAAGAGAAGTTTCAAACCACAGTATCACCAAAGTGCATTACATGAGAAAACACATTTTTTTGAGAACACCTGGTTTGCTCATTTGTTTTGGGATACTGTTTCCAACAGAAGAAATCAAAACTGTTTACAATGTTCCTGAGCATTTGTGCAGTGAGAAAGGTTTGAGCAGGTCTTGCTGTCTCTTGTCAGTGGATGCACTTCATTATTCAGTGCTGTTAGCATCCAATACATTGCAGATGCAAACTCAGGCCCAATAACTCAGCTCAAAGCTCAAAAAATGTAGCCAGAAACTTTTGTAATTTCCACATAGCCTGAACAACAAACACATACTTTTCAAAGCAGCAGCTTCTTTTTTTTAAAACCAAGATTATTATTGTTATTTTCTTTTTGTTTTTTTTTCGTAACTCAACCAGTCCAAAACAAATACAAGGTGTTTGTTGTATTAGCATAGTTTAGAAAAATACTGATGTCTTTACCTGGTGCAATCACTTTTGTTTCCACACAATTTGGATCAAGTTCATCATGACTCAGGAACTGCTGAATTCTCTTTAGGGAAACACTTGTCTAAGAAAAGAGCGCAGCATTATTTTATCATTCTTTTAATGGGGACTTAATGCTCTTACTACTGAAAAAGAAAGCATGCAGAATGGCTTAAGCTTTCACCCCATTGGCTTCCTGAACAGTGACTCATTCTTTCCCCACAATCAGTCTTATGCTGAAATTCAAGCTTTTAACTGTGAAATTTCTCAGACCAAGCTGAGTTCATCTGAGTGAAGCAAAATTCACACAGACAAGCTTACTCAGATGTCAGGCTTTCCAATACAGGGCAGCAGTAGAGAAAGGAAACCAGGAAAACGAAAAGAAAGAAAACCAGCTAACAGGCAGATGCAAGGGATCTCTGCATTCCAGAAATCAGGGACATCTGGGGTTCTTTTTGTTCAAGTTGTTCAAAGCAACTTATGCACCAGATCCTCCTTACCTGCGCAATGTTGCTAATGACTTGTGGAAGCATATTGAGGGGGAACTTTAAGATATTAAACAAGGAGAGGGAGACAAAAGCCTTTTCTGCATCCAGGATATTCTTCTCATCCACTGAGACGTATACAGCAAATGTCGTCAATGCTACCTGAAAGCCAGAAAGTGAGTTTACTGCGAGATGTAATATTTTGACATTTTAAAAAGCTGTCAAGCCTGATAGGCATCTTTGAAATAAAAGTATCAACAACAAAATTGGGCAAATTCTCCGTTTCTGACCTTTTCAACATGCTTTAAGAATGACAAGTTATATGAACAAGTTGATACAAAAAAGGGCACGTGGAATAAAATAACTTTCAGATTACTGATGGCTACGTTTAGTTGAACTAGGAGATTCAAGAGGTGAACTACAGAACTCGGGTAAATAAAAATGAGAAGCTGTTATCTGGCTGTGGTTTGGCTGCTCTTCCAACTCTACCCAACTGAATTTTCCCATTGTAAACTGCAGGCTAAGCAAACAAGACTTACTGATCAATAGGAAAGGGAGTAAAATCCAAGTTATTTGCTGGTTCGCTGTATGACAGGGACCATCCACTGTGGAGGGACCATCCTATGCAGTAAACTAACAGTGAGCAGGAACGGCAATGTGTATTTAAGCAAGTGCATTAACTTGAAGGAAACATGAAAGAGGCAGGATCTTGAGGCCATTAAGAATATTTCTGCAGGGTTGGGCCTTTGATCTCGAGAACAGTTGGCTAAGAATATTTTTGACAAAGCACTATCTGAATGTTTTTATTCACCAAAACCAAAACCCTTTCTGCAGTAGGGATCACAGTGCAATGAAGTGGAAAATAGAGGGAAAGAGAAAATTGAGGAAAAAGCATTTCAGAATTGGCAAGGTATCATTTGGGCTTTATTTTTTTACATCATTAGATCAATCTTTTTTTAGGTTGTAGAATAATTTAACAACTCCCTCTCCCACTAAAACAAGCAGAGCACTGTAACACGAAAGGTAGAAATGAGAGCTTAAGACAGACGTTGTCCTGACTGACTCAATTAAAATTTTTTTTGCTATTTTTGCTATTCACAAATATCTCTGAGGTTTCAAATTCTAGTTTCAATTTGTTATGGGAAGTACTTTGAAGTGGTTGGAAATCCTCCTGAGACAGCTATTCCCAGCTTCCACTGGCAGGCTTTATCAAGAAATACTTTAATACCTATTAACAAAAAGGCTCTAGAGAACAGGGAACTTTGCTTCAAAGCATGTGAATAAGTTTTTTAAAAAGTATTTACATTTTATTCCTATGTACATTTAGCAGGCAGAAAGCCTCACCCTTATCCTTCAAGGATGTACTTGTACAGCTTAGAAAGTCATGCAAATTCAATTTACCAGGAATGGTGCGCTGATCCATGCAAAAGTGGACAAAGAATTGAGATAGGCAGATTTTTTCAAAACTCGCAGCTCATTCTTTCGTATCTCCAACACTTTTTCTGAAAACGATGGTTCCCAAGCATACAGCTTCAGCACCTTTATGCCACCCAGAATCTCATTCATTAATTTAATGCGGGAGTCTTTATATCGCATTTGTTCCATCTAGGTTATTAGTAAACACAGGAGACAGAGTGTCACAGGAATGCCTAAAAGAGAGCTTTCAACATGTTGTCTCACAGCTGTGACGGTCCTTGGGCTATTTCTAAAGAGGACGCAAAAAGTAATTAAAGCCAGACTGTTATCAGTAAGCTTACTGTGCAAGTCTATACCTCCAAAGAAACCAAAAATCAAAGAAAATGGCTGAAAAGGAGAGTATAAAAGCTTTCCACTTATCTTCACTGTTAGGGGTTACATTTTCAAAACCACCTTAAAGAAAGATTCAGGCAATTCACAAAAATACTACCCTACTTCTTCCTTTGATTTCTTCAGATTTTTTTACTGATATGCATAGTTGTACTTCTTAGGGCATCCCTGGAAAATTGTGGTTACTCCTAGTTTGTTTTTTTTTTCCTATACATTAGAATACAGCGCTTCATTCAGTTACTTTAAAAAAAAAAAAAAAAAAAAAAAATCCCTGCTCAGCTGTATAGACAAAATGAAAAACTGCGTTCACACACACATGCACACCAAGTTATGCTGCTCTGAGCATCTTATAATGAGCAAGGGAGAAAAGGAATGTTAATACTAACATGTCAGCATCCAAGAGATTTAATGGGAAGCCTGGATGTCTCTTAAAGGCACRTAATAATACCACTCTGTTACTGTTAAGGCTGTGCTTAAACATCAAAATTTATATTCATTTTCCAACTCTTACCTTTTTTACATCAACAGCTTGATTTTTTTTTAAATCTTCCAAACAGTCACTGATAGGCTGCACAGCACAAGCCACTTATTAGATTTTTCTAGCACAAAGCCAGAGGGCACTATTATATTGGTTTTTTCAGCATTCCTTGACTAGAGACGACTAAGACTACAAAGAAAGGAATAAAGGATCCTTTTACCTTAAGATAATAATTCAAATTTAGCCCAGCTCAGTAGCAGTGAAAGTCAACACTGGCTACTAGCATAAAAAACAAGCTGCCAGGTTTCAGTTCCCATCTCTGAAAACAGTCATTCACAGCTTAAAGAACAGCACTTATTTGCCCTTTCTCTAGACACTCCTAGAAGAAGCTACCAGGTGAAGGGATATGGAGACAAAGAAACTTCYTTCTAATCCCAGAAGCTGCTCCAGCAGTATGAAGAGCCACTGACTCAATGCCACACCTTTCCCTTAAATAGCATCCAATTCACTATGGAAAAACTCTCTGAGAGGATACAGTTATTAAATATATCAGTACAATCTTACTCATAAGTAAATTGATGCAAATGGCAGCTCATTAATGGCCAAGAAAACCACTGATGCCTTCATTTCTCATAGCACAGCTGCCAATTCAGATAACATCACCTTCTCTGCTGGTACCTTACCTGGAATGTTCTGGTTTTCATTGCTATTGCAGAGTTAAATGGGATAAGTAAAACCATCACGGCAACTCCTGCCAGCACAGAAGGCCCTAAAGTCTTGATTGAAAGAAAAAAGGTAAGTCGTCATTGTACCCAAGTGCTGCTGTTCCCTATGGTGAGCATTAAAACAACAGTAGGTTATAGAAACAGAAATGAGTGTTTTACATAGACAAGTTGAACTCCTCCTAGTGAAGTGTTCTGATTCCACAGAACAACTATGAGGAGGAGACAGAAAAATATGACAGCATCCACCTTGAATTATTATTATGCTAGTATTGGTGATAGCAGAGCGCTTTGTGATTTACCTGTTCAGTGGTTCCCAGTGGGAAGGGAAAGTAAGTTTGAACTAATGCAAATACAGAGCTATTGAGCAAATGTAGAAAGGGAACAAATAAGCCACACAGAAGGAGTTTTTCCATTGACTTCTCTCTGACCTAGGGAACTGTAATTACTGAATTAACCCAGTACCCTCAATGCGAGTAAAAGCATACCAACTGCCAGCTACCAGAGTTCAACTTACCAGCGGAGCAGTAACTCATAAAGCTGCTGCAACTTAATGGCTTTCAAGTCTAAATCTATATGGTTATGTTGGTGCTACTGTTCTATGCAGTAAAACAGATTAATTGCATAGAAACATTTTAAGGATGAAAGCCAGTGCTCAAACTGAACCTGGAATAAATCAGAAACAACTTCACTGTAGCAAAGGAAAAATTATGGTTATTCCAGGTGAGATTTTTGTGCAAGTCAACATGAAACAACTTCTTTATATGGCATGATACAATCTTTATACATGGCTTCCATTTCCTATGTCCAGAGTTTTTTTTGTTTGGTTTGGTTTTTAAGCCATTTCCCTCAAGCTCTCATTTGTATCAACTACTGGGAACACTGTGATGAGTCCAAGACTGATCCTATCAAAGCATGGTAGGGACAGAGGAGACATAAAGGCTATCTTTTGCTTCAAATGCCTTATCTTGCCTACCGCTAATTAAGAGACTAATTGATCGTGTACACCAGTACAAGCTATTTCACTACAAGGCAGAACAATAAGTTTCTAAAAAAGCAGTGGTGGGTCAAATTAACAAAAAAATAATAAGCTTGCACATCATTTAGATGAATTCTGAAAAAATGTGACAATGATTGTACCTGCCAGAGGAAATACAAAGCTAGAAATATCTGGAGTGGTGCAGACCACAACATGTTGAGGAAAGTCATCAGGTCCATGAAACGCTGGGCATCCACTGACATCAAGTTGACAATTTCTCCAACAGTAGATGAGCGCTTCGCTGAGTTTGTGATGACTAAGGACTGAGAAATAAGACAGATTCAGTGAATTCACAATCTTGATACGTATGGAGAAACACAGAGAAATCCTCAATTCTTAGCAAAACAAGACACTCCCCGAGAACGTGCTTCTCCAACAAGGATAAAATAATTCACACCTACATCAATTCCTAATCTCCAAAGAACAAGACTTCATGAAATGGTTTGCTTGTGAGCACCTCTATCTCAAGCAGTATGTAGCATTCTGAAGAAAACCTAGTTGCATCTAATCAACTTATAGCACAAATGCGCTATTCTCCTGGATCCCTTTTCCAAATATTTAAAGTGAACCAATATTTGGCTGTGATATGTCTGGTGACATACCAGTACACCCACATTAAGTCGCTGATCGCTAGAAAATTCTGTGAAATATGATAGAGGTACTCCTAAAAACTCACCAAAAAGCCAATCTTTTATTTTCCACGAGGTTATTCTTCTCCGATATGCCTGCTCTTCCCTGAGTATTTGAGAACTGAGGCCACTTGCTTGGCTATACACTGGTGTTCTAGCCCATGAAATGCTTCCAGTCTTACCTTTCGGTATATCACTCCAGTGATCCCAGTTCTCAGCCTCATCCCAGTAACAAAGCAGTACTGGAAATGCTGGTGAAGTATGAGTGTCTGCAGCACAGCACAGATAAACATCAAAGCCGCAATCAAAAATCCCCACCAGGCTGGGGCATCTTTGTTCTTAATGAAGCCGATTAATACACTAGTTTTTCACAAGATTAGGGAAGGAAAAGGAAAAAGAAACAAAAATAAAAAACATGCAGCAAGTTTAATGGGACATAACACAGCTTCTCTCAACTATGGCATCCTGCCACATCCTCTCTCTAACCACAAAAAGTAAACAGCTCTCCAGGATGCAAGCTGAGTTACGATTTCAGTCAAACAACATTGCAAAGATACAACAGCAAAACCTTAGGCTTTGCCAGTGAGAAAGTCCATTTGCAAATGAGCCCGTAGAAAATGAAATATGACGAGAAACTCTAGGTTTCCCCCGAGATCCAGCATTTAAACACATGGCTCACTGTCTGAGCTCTGTTAGGCAGCCCCTCAGGGCAAGAGGTGAATGATAGGACACAGTAGGACAGTGTAGTAAAGCAGGCGAAACCAGCTTCTTACCCAAATCCCTTTCAAGCAGCCCGAGCGCTTCTGCCTGGGGTGTTTTCCCACAAAAAAAGCTAAATTAAAAGACATCCTCCTGGATGGATGCATAAAGAGTTCTTCACTCCTACTTTTTTGGTAAAATGGTAGTACCATTAAACTGGCTATATCATCTTTTATTAATAAGGCATTTCTTACTACGCCGCTGCTCTCCCTGTGAGACCTGCACACTGTCATATAGCAAACAAGCAGAACAACATATGGCAATGTCCAGTGTTCTCAAAAATCACATCTGTGATTTCAACCTACTGACCAGAGTATTGAATTGTCAAAATATGGGAGGAACAAAGATTTGACTCCATAGTTCAAATAACCAGCAGGGGGAAAATACACCTGGAAATTACAAATCAGGCCCCAAAGCCTTGCATTAGAAGCATGAGGTTGCTACATCTTTCTTCTTCCAGTCCAGAGAGATCTTCCTTCTGCACTGCACCAGTCATTCATGCTGTAAGTGGACAGCTTCAGGAAAACCTCTTCCTCGTAGTCCCAGCATGGGATTCAGCAATCTTTTTAGAAACATGAAACTATCCTACGTGCAACCTGCCAGACAGCCATGGCTTTTTCATTTTCTCTTACCACTAGCAGTGCATTTTCCAAGACTACAGGAATTTAGACTTGAGAAGAAATTCCCCATCATATGCCTTGAGATATCATTGACAACATATCCAGGAATTTATGCAAATTTGAGAAATTCCCAGAATAGATTATACTTAATGTGTTCTCAGAAGGAAGCCAGCTGCCTCCTCTTCACCAGGGACTCTGGAAGAAGACAGACTGTAAGCTATTAAATGTCACCATACCAGGTCGGACCCTCTTTTTAGCAAATTTCTGGGTATGTCACAAACCACCCACAGAACAATATGATCTCAGAACACAGCTCCACACTGGTGTTATTTTAAGAGACACTCATATAAGAGCAGGGCTCTATCTTCTCCCCTTCCCCACATCTACCTGTTGCCTCCATCCAAACTCCATTCCTCTCTCACGCATTAACAGGGCTATGTGCTTTTCCATTGATTTGGAAATAAAAAATAATTGTTTGATAGAAATGCTGGTATTTCCACTGTTACTTTCTTCTTAGTTAATGATTATCTGGTGAAATTCTCACTTTAAGAATAACACTAACAGAGAAAAAAATGTGGGGATCATGCAAATTCCTTTATGGATCAGGCTGAGCAACTGTCCCCCTGGAGATGGGAGATACACGTGTTCCTCATACAAGGAGAGTTTGAGGACATACCGCTTCTGTCAAGATATCTCTCTCTCTCTCTTTTTTTTTTTTTTAATAGAACCATAATTTTCTTTCACATGGAAAATTACTGCAACTGTGCCTCACACATTCTCAATGCTGTGCACAACTAAGACGACATGAACTCATCTAAATGGTCCAAAATCTTTCCCAGATGAAAGCAGCACAGCCAAAGCACCACATACTTGAGCATCACGCTTCATTTGTATATCAAGACACGCTACAGCTGCAACCACCACCAACACATGTGGGTATCAGATGTACAGAGACTACTGGATCCAGCAAGCAGTGCTTTGCTTTGATTTCACAAATAATCCTTTAGAAATGGGGAGAAATTGCTTTGGACTGCTGCATGGAGCAACAGGTAATTTGTAATTCAAAGCTGTCTATTGGTGATGGGCGATTTACGAATCTTGCATTTCTGTGAAGCTTGCCCAATTTACAGCTCAGCCCACAATAAAGAACTCCTGTCTTATGGCATTTCAGTGAGAAGGTGGGGGAGCGTACACATGCAGCACTGTGAGGGAAACTAGCTATGCATTTCAAAAATAAATACTCCGTGCCAAAGCCAAGCCTCCATAGGGATTGCACATAGAAACTACTCATGCAGTAAACCAACCTTAACAGCTGAGGGTTGATGAAAGAAAGTAAGTCTTGTATCAGCTTGAAGAAGGAGCCAATTAAGAAGTATGGCCCAAAGGTCCTCAACAAAGCTTTGAGAAAGGAGGGCTTTCTATTGTGCTTTTTGTCTCTTATCAGAACTTCTGCTTCCTCTGGACCATCACCAACATGATTCAGCACATGGTTAGATTTCTTCATATATGTCATATCTTCTTTCCTAGAGGAATGAAACAAGCAATTAGAGACAACTGACGAGAATGTCGTTGCCCTATGTGTACAGCACTGCAGTAACATCTAAAAGTCTGCTCCTTTCTTTGCTCTGCTACTGATCAACAGCAAGACTTTCAACAAGATCTAGAGGCACTCAGGGATAGGCCACTCTTGTGTACTGAGTCTTGTCTTGTCTTTTCTTTTTCTGCAGTACTTATGAGGTGTACTCCATAGGCCAGAAAATCAATCACCATGGGACGAGAACGTGGCCCAAAGGAGTAGGAGATGACAGCTTGACTTCCTTTGGCAGAGGACAGAGTTGACCTTGAATCTCCAATTTCTTGTAAAGGAATCCTCTAACAGTTGTTATTTACATACCACAAAAGGCACCCTCACCTAGTCCTTCTGAGACTGTATTCGTTATTCAGTTAGTAGCTGTACTAAACCTTTAGCCTTATCTGATCACACAGCTGCTTTCAGAGAAGTAGTCTGAATCCCTCCGGGGAGACAGGCATTGAATCACATGCCAAGCTAAGAGAGGAAGCAGGCACAGCCCTCTCAAAATACAGAGTTTTGCATTCCTGGAAACTTGAAAGACTACAAACCATAGTACCTCCAAAGCTGAGCCATCTCTGAGATCTGGGCCACAGCTGTCCGAGGTTCTTCCAGGACAGAAACTTTGGGTTTAGGTAACTAAATTTTACTCAGATGACAATTTAAGCATTTAAACCCTGTTTGGCTGTATCCCTTTCTTACTTTGTGCCTCTCTTTCTCCATCTGCAAAATAAGCCAACGAAAGTGACCTCTTCTGCAAAGCTCTCTGAGACTGACTGATGAAAAATGGACCCAACAGGTCTGTGCTGCTCTCCAGGGCTCTAGGTGGGTTTTCTAGAAGCACCTCTGGGGTTTAGGTGCCTGACTTCTGTTCCCCATCAATAAAGAGTGAGTGCTCTGGGAAATTATTTCCTCCATGAATTGCTCTCAAAGAGCAGCCTGGCAGCTTTTCTACCAGCAAATACTGAATTGCTGTGGGGGGCTATGGGACCTAGAGAACAATTTCCTGAATGTCAGCCAGGAAGGTTAAGTCCAGGTGGAGCAGGGAGAAGGAAATTAGTCTGGGGCACATAAGCCTTATAAAAAGGGACAGATGGAAGAGAGACCCTAGAAACAGTGAAGACTTACAAGAAGGCATTTGAAAAATAAGTTGTAAGTACTACCAAGTGAGGTTGGATTTATGATTCTTCATAAAGAGTGTGCAGATTTTTTGGAGCTGGCTGGCTGCAGAGGCAAATAATGCCAACAGCCTGTGAGCGTTCAAAATGATCACTGTGGCTAACAGTCCACAGGTAGAAACTAGTTCACATCCTTTCAGACAAAGGCATGTGCAAACCCCAATTTCTTTGCAATAAAGTTTAAGGGCAGGGGGAGAACCTAAACCAGACAATTTATTTGTTTTTCCCCCAAGCAAAAACAAACAGTGTTGTCTTTGTCCTTCCAGATCAAACCTGGAGAGTTTATGAGCAAAGTCTTATTTTTCTGGCAACCAGGCTGTTAAACTCATTGAAGAATTGAAGAAACAAGACTACTTGCCCCTGGCTTTGTGCTATTAAAAATGTTTATTACAGTGAGCTAACAGCAACTCAATAGTTCTCTCACAGCAAAAAATCCCAAAGGGAGAAAACGCACTTCTAGTGTTTACTACGGGTAGCTAGGTGAAGTCAGGTTTTCAGCAGTGTGTGGGACTGCTCACACCCAGTTTTTTATCAAAGCAAAAAGCATGTGCCTGGTTTCCATTATTTATAGCAGGGCAGATAACAGATGCTGATTATCTCATGGGAAAACACATAGCTTTCTCAATGGTGATGACAAGGCCCTGCATCTTCAATTCGTCTTCATAAACATAGTCTCTAAAATCAGAAGCTAACTAAAAATGAGGCAAAATAGATTCCAGTTCTCTCTTCTCCATCCAGCAGAGCTCTATCTTTCTCAGAAGCAACTGCACTTACCAGTAAAGTAAGCGAGTAGAGACTTCAGCCATACATGCAAAGAGAGCAAAAGCAAAGGAAAAAGACTCTTTGCATGCTTTATTATCTACAATAACAACTTAAATCCACACTGATCTCTCCTGTAACTCATTAGTAGCAAATGAATTATTAGCAATTATTTAACAGTAATTCACAAGACAGCTGTGAACAAAATGTAAAAAAGGTTTTGTAGGTTTAGGAACAATAGAAATGTGATAATCATTACTATAAAAGAAGTTTAAAGCTTTAGCTATGCCAGAGTTGCAACTAATTAAGTTTTTAAAAATAAATTACTACTATGTACACTGCAAATATTTTCCATGACACTTTCAACATGCACACAACTTGACACAGCATTTTTAATACCATAAAAGCTTGCTCAGGGCAGATTTAATGAGAAGAGTTTAAAAAAAAAAAAAATTTACAACGGCTCCCAAGCAACTACCACTAATGTTATTTGACATGAAGTAATTGAGAATACCTACTTATAATTGAAGAATAAGCAGAGTCATGAAGCTTTTAGAGTTATGTGAAACCCAGCAATCTGGAGTACAGTGATTTGCTTTGGTTTTGCTCTTTTCCCCACCTCAGAATCATTAATATAGTTGCCACAAAATTTCACCTGAGCTAAATACAAGCCAGAATTTATGGTTAAATTCATTGCCAGCTGGCCCCAGTTTGTATGAATAATTTCCAAAATGCAATGAATCCCATGACAAAACTCCAGGCACGGTTTCTGGTTTCCTAGCAAAAGTTTTCCTGGACCCTAGGCACTTCTGCACAATGGCTGGGCTCTTACTATATAAAAGCCTGGGGCAGTAAGATTTATGTCTGTGCAAAAAGACCAGAACCCAGACAATGCACGTTATTCCACACCATAAAAATAGAGACATTAAGAAAACAAAAAAACCCCAAAGGAAAACCACAACACACATACACACAGAGCACTAGTGGACAAGCTGCTGGTGTTAAGTGCTGGAAACCTTTCAAATTTTAGCTGCGAAGTGGAACTCTCCACATCATATTTAGCCTTGCCAAGAACCTTACAACTCTCTCCTGATATTATCACATAATAGGGTCTTTCCAATTTGGCACAGATATGCACAGAAGAGAACAGAGGAAAGCCTCCACATGGAGAAGAAATCTCCACAATGAAAGGAAGTGGAAGTGCAGGCCTCCTCCTTATTGACATTTTTCATTTGAAACACACTATTATCACATCTATTTGTTTGGAAACATTTTGGACACTAACCAGTGGGAGAAGGAAATACAGTTGCACAATAGATAATTTCTTAAGATTAGATTAGGACAGAACATGCAATAAAAAGGATATCCTCTCCAGCATGGATGTACTATATGCAAGGTCTGACCTTCATCCCATTTCYATCAGAGACTATGAGAATTTTGCTGCTAACTTTCTAGGCAACAGGAGTAGGGTCTCAGCTCTTAAACTGGGATATCTCTTCCCCTCCTGCCTTTCACATGTTTTGAGTTTCGTATCTTTACTGCTAGGAAGTGACAAGTTGCTACTGCTAAGAGCCTTAAGGCTGAAAATAGCGTCAGGCCAAAAACTCACGATGGGGATGATGAGGAATTCCTTTTGGTTTATGGTGCCTAGAAGTCGTGCTCTAACATGCCTAGGAGGGATGCAATTATGGGGTTAGACATCTGCCAGCTCAGTGATGAAAGTTGTTCATTTTCTACAATCCAACCAACTCAATCCCTTCTGCTTACACATCTTCAGCCCTTCTCCACATGGTAAATGGCACTACCTGACCATGTGGATTTTAAGCACCTAGTTAAAAAGTGTGTCGGTGGTACACAAGCCCCAGAGGGCTCCTGCTTGCCTCTGCCTAGAAATATTAAAATAAGAAAATTTGACTGTTAATATAAATGAAGAACAGATAGGTTCAAGAGGTAGGTGCCATTTTTAGTTGGCTCATTTTCAGGGATGAGCAGCTTATTAATGTTGAAACGACTCAGATCAATCTCTGTTTGCAGACTTGTTCGTATACTTACTGTTTGCACTCTGCTTTTTCTTTGTCCCACTCTTTACTTAGTTGTTGCACAATAATTTTTGAAGTATCATCTTCATTCAGCGACCACAAATCTTTATCTTCGAGGGGCCTTTTGTACCCAAGAATTGCCATGCTGCACATATGGAGAAAAACAGTCCAATTCAGTTCGGCTAATAGTACTTAAACCATTGCTAGTAACTGCGACTATTAAGCTAACAAAAGCAAGAAGATACATCTCCACAGAAAGGGTGATAATTATACCTCCATCTCCCTTTGTTCCTTATATTGATGTTTGCAATTAAGGAAAGGACATTACGTAGTTTTGATTACATGTATTTTATTGAAAACATCACTTCAGAAAAAAAGGACAATAAAAACCAACTGCCAGAAGCATTTGAATGAAACCGTGGTGTTAAATGAAAACAGTGAAGCTTTAGAAGTGAAAATAACTACGTCTATCTGGAATAACTGTCAGAGGTGAACAAAATGCAAAAGTGAAGCTCACATAAGCTAAAGGAAAATCAGATTTCTCTGAAAACTGCAGTTCCTCAACTGTAAGAGGAATTTTGTCAAGGGATACAAACATCTAGCTGCCAAGAATCTCGATGGGGAAGCTGAACATTCAAAACTCTCAAAGTTTAGAAAGATCTCACTCTCTCACTAAAAAGAATTTTACAGGGCTGTTGCCACGACAGTAAAGTTACATGGATGGAAGAATGAAGATCTCAACACCCTCAACCACTATGGAAAAACTGGGTCTTAACATGACCTTTGACAGCTGTTCCACTTCTTTATCATGGAGTAGTAGTAAGCCCAATCTCAAATTTGCATCTATAATACACATGCCTTTTGAGAGCAGTGTCAGTTGGTGGTAATCATTTGTATATATAACCCAGTTTACTTTCCCTCTTGCATGGAAAATGTCCTTACAAAAAAGCATTCACCCATGAACCTCAACAGGAAACAAAAATGCATCCTCAGGTGGGTGAAAGGCTGCCACAATTAATCTTGTGGAACACAGTCTTACATCTGGGTTTAGATTATACTCCAGCATGCGGTAAGAACAACCAGGCTGTATACCCTATTAGTCATGCCACAGTTGTTGCCGCTACTCTTCAGAGAAGAAATTTGGGCAGTATGAGCACTCTGAAAGCTGTTTCTAAAAAGGCAAATACTAGAAGTGCTGACACCACTGTGGATGAAAGAGCATCCAACATCTACTACTTACAGAGGAAAAATCTCTGTATTGCTAACTCTGTACAACACCTATCACAAGCAGAGTTTGGGGTTGTCAGCTGTCCAACAGCTTGAAAAGAGAAGCTCACCTTGTAAACCACCAAAATGTCAATCTTGACAGGAAGCCTGAAGTTAACTCTGGACATGGATTCTATAGTAAAGTTATGGGGGGAAAAAACCCAAAATAAATAAAGCAAGACATTTACCATTACTTTAATAAGAAGACAGTCTATTTTGATCTGTTTTGGTATATTATATGGTATATTACATGTATGTACCTATGTCCTAACGAGACATAAAATTGATTTCTTTCATTTCCCATGTCATGCAGAAGTCTTTTTATCTTTAAAAATTGCTTCATATACTGCCTTTAAATCACACTTCTATAAAGTGAAATGTCATTCTATAGTTTCTGAAATGTTCATTTTAAGAAATGAACTCAACTTCTCTCTCAGCTTGGTTCAAACATAAATCCAATTATAGAGACCATTTTATGAATTGGAGAAGAAATTTAACCTGTGACACCACTAATATCTTCTGTTATTAATGTTTTTCCATATCAATTCTCAACACATATAGAACTCGTTTATTAAGACAACCCTTATTGACTTTAGCTAACTCTAAATGAATGTTAAGCAAGTAGACCACCATCTCCACAAAAACCACTCTTGAAATAATTAATATTACACTTCAGGGTTCATAAATGTAATTTAAACTGCTGTGAAGCAGCAAGTAGGAGAGCTGCTTTCACTACATAGCTTCCAGTCATTACTGACGGCACATATAATCAAAAAAGGCTTTAAACCCCAATATTACTCTCCCATACCCAGTGTTTCGTAAGGACGTCACTAACTACTGCAATCTCAATGACAATCCAAAGCTGTTTTCAATGACAAGTATTCTCAGTGGAACTCTCAAAGCATGACATAGTCTGTAAAATGCAAATAAAGCAAAGTAAAAATACTTACAGGATCTGTATTAACAGGGGAAAAAAATGGAGGCTTTTCTTTAAAACATGAAAGGATTAACTCAATGATTATCAAAGCAAAGTAGATGTAAAACGTGGTAAACCTGAACCTTTCATTTACATGGCCCTAGAGGGAAAAAGAAACACAGTAAATGACTGTTTTTATTGTACTTCCCAGCCCCCCCCAACACTCTCTCTCTCTCTCTCTGACTTCTTCACAGCTTCTTTTGGCAATTCCTTTCCTCCTCTACAGTTGAACAGTACAAAGCAGTTGCTAGCAGGAATTATCTTACAAAAGTATGCATGTACTCTGTAAAGTGCCCAAGAACATGCTTATCTCCAAGCTTTTCATTAAATTATGCGAAGTTCAAAGTGCTTATACATCTTCACTGCATGCAGACACCCTCTGGAATCAGGGCTACATGACATCCTTTTAAATTACGTCCAGGGGTTCTTGCAAGATCATGTCTTAAGCATAGGAATTGTCAACCCAGATCAGAGACCATCCATTTACTTTAGTATCTTGTCACTGACAAGCAGTCAGTGTCAAATACTTTCAGAAGAAGCTGCAAAAAACCACTGTATTGCATAATAACAGTTCCATCTGCTGTAGAGATATCTCCTTTCCTACTCATATGAGTCTGCAGTTGACTTAAAACTTCTTGCTGTGAGGGTATGTCCCTTATACAGTTCTTTCATACCCTAATGTAGTTGTGAATGCTCTCATTGTTCACTTAAAATGTAAACCTTAAGTGCAAGAGAAGGAATATTTGGTCCTCGGCAGTTGCAAGAACAGGAGAAACGTTACCCATACCCGATCTAAGACTCTGTACCCATAATTTTAAGTTGATTAAGGATTCAAACATTGATAGTCCAATATTTGTACTTATTCACCACTACTACGGTTTTAAAATTGACTTTAGGTGGTGTTTGAAAGGATATCACCAGGATTGCAGCTATTTTCTGAAGAAGTTCTGCACAGACTGTCATTTAAGGTTTAATTCAATCTCTGCTGGAATATTTACAACAGCCTGGTATAGCAAAATCCTTGCTAAAAGGATAATGCTGCTAATAGTTACAAAAAAGTAAGTATAAAAAAAAAGAAATCACCAAACAGAATCAACACTGATTTCACTGAGGAGAAGCTATCACCTTAATGTTTTTCAAACACTCTTTCACTCCTAGCCTTTGACGACCTAATCACTGAAGCAATCTGCTTTGCCCTACTTAGTGAAATTTGTTTCTGTGAAAAACATAACAACTTTCTTACTGTGGGAGAACCTGCTGTATTTTCAAACAGGAATCATAACAGCCCAGGTTTCTTTCCTCTCCCTCCAACTTTCTGTTCTCTATTTACAGTCACAGTTGGAGTCAAAATGCTGTCCTCAGCACATCAGGCACTGAGAAAAGAAAGCCTGTGGAGCTGTATAATGTGGCCAAGCTGCCTAAGCAAAAAAGGAACATTACATATTAAAATGCATCACCTCCGATTACTACCCATCCCTATTTAAGCATGGCAGGGGAAGGGGTCTGCAAAAGGGAAAAGGGAAGGAAAACGAAAAAAAAAAGAATCTGTTCTAATATATATACAGTGTTGGTACAGCCCTCACATGTCTATCAGGTTTCCAGTATAGCCTTGGGCTAAGCAAAATCTGCTTTTTGACATTGCATGAGAAATCCCAGTTCCCTTAAGTTACACAAGTCTGAGTCAAGGCAACGGAACCAAACTTCTCTTTCTCTCTGGCAAAAGCTGGGCTCAGATCTGACTCCAAACTCGGTGATTCATTCCCTTCACAGAGATGTTAATGCTACATTTCCTGTTCTCCAAGTGCTAACAAGGATGGCATGTTACCTGTACTGTTGTAGTCATGATCTTAGACCGGAAAGGCCCCACGGCACAGAGCACAGACAAAAACCAGAAGATAATGAGCACTCCAGAGGATTGAACTCCTCTCAGCCTTTCRTATTGAATAAGCAATGTAGCTAACAGCTGTAAAAGTAAATACAGGAACACGTGAACACACTCCTGTCCCACTGCTCCTCTTATTCACACTCTCAGTTGGCAGCCATCACAGTAACCATCAACACCAGGACCTCTTTGAAATAAGGCCTCATCATAATTTCACAGAAGTCAATGGCAAAACCTCCTCCAAGGAAAGCAGCGAATAACTTTATGAAATAATTTGTTTTTACTGTTTTCAGAGCCTCATCTCCAGAATTCAGTTTTTAAACCAGACTTTGTACCTAGGGCTAGGCACAATTAAATATTAGCTACAAACATTTTAAACAAATGTAAGAGCTATCATTTCTCCAGTCCAGATGGACAATCATGACTTGTCTACGAAACAAGACTTAAAAGAAATCTAACCAAGGGAATTAAAAACTTAATTTTACTGCTTCATTTTTCATACAACAGCCACAAGCCTGTTGTTATCCTAGGCAAAGCAAATTTGCTTTCTGTTTAATGGAGGAACAACCACCAGATAAGAGACACATTTTCACAAACAATACAACACTGAACAATGCACAAGCCATGCTCTATCATATCTCCCTGTTTAGGCAAGGTCATATCCAAATTCTCTCCACACCTGGATCACAAGCCTGGAGAAATAGATGAAAGCAAGGTGGGAGGCAGAACAATCTCTCCATTATAAAGATTTTAATTTACATAGCTGAATCTACATGAGAGAGATATCTGTAACTGCGACCTTTTCAGTAAGCAAAATTTGCTTCAGTAATACATATACTAACAATTCAGTTAAAAGAGTACAGGATAAGGCAATGAATGCAAAAGAACCCTTTTCCTCCTTCATCTGTCTAAGAAAGAGTTATTCTTATTGGTCACAATAAACAGAAACAGCTACGAACCACAGTGATGCCAACGATCAATGGAGTTACAAAATAGACTGGTGGAGGCGTTCTCTTTTGCAGGAGCTCGTGGAAAGAGTAGAAGAGATCTGCCCAGCTCACGCACCACAGCAGGACACCAAACAGCTGAAAGTAGTCAAACAGAAACAGCATTTGGTAAACCCATCTCCAGGGGCAGTCAGAGGGCTAGCAAAACCGTTATGATTCACATATTCCCAGCAAGACAAAGCTGTGTAAACAGAACAACACTGCTGCATTGATCAGCTGCAGTCAGGCTAACGGAACTGTCCCACTGCACTCAAACCAAGGATCTTGTCTCAACTGCTTTACAAGGGATTTGCAAACACAACCAGTAGAAAGACTAATGTATTTACCTGTTTTTTTCCCCATTGTATTCAGTTTTGATTGGAAAGACAGGCAGCATCCAGATTAAAGGCAGACATGCCCTGAAGCAGAAGCCTGGAATTTTTCTCCAGGAATAACCCCAGTTCTCTCATGGCCTATGGAAAGTGACTTGCTTGCTTTCCTTAGACCTAGCCATTTATAAACCAGAGGTGCTGTTGACACCAGCCATCTCTTAACACAAGATGCAGACGAAATCATACAGCTATTGGGTGGGTAGAGTGGCTTGAAAAAATACCTTCTTGTGCTTACTTTCACAATGAGATGAAATTCTCACTAGACCTACCTTAAGGTCTTTGTTTTGCAGCTTTCAGTGGTTTAAAGCTTAAGTAAGGGTGAAGCAGCATATTTTTGGCTCAACAAAGGGGTGAACTCCCTTCTGCAGAGCAATCAACTCCTCTCTCTACCCAGAAAGGTGGGCTCGCAGGATGGATTTCCTTACAGATGAGCTATCCTTTGGTATCCTTCCTCAGAAGTCGTACATTCACTGTTGTTTCCTATAAGCAAGTTCTTCAGTTCCCCCATAAATCAGAGAGAATTTTGTTTAAACCTTACTGCAGCACTTGCTTGGATACTGAACTAATGCTAACAAACTCAAAACTGCACATTACTCCTGGAACACTGCAAAGAGATCTTACCGTCTTGAACCTGCTCAACACAGAAAGCACGATGTACCCTCTTTTGTTGTGCTTTAGGTAGAGAAGATAAAAGGGTAATGCACTCCATAGATAAATGCTAGGGATCCATGCTAGGATGGTATTCTGGAAACATGGTGTCAGGTCTGGATTATCAGTGTGTATCGAAAGATTTGAATCCTGGAAAAAAAGATGAGACATTTATTAATAAAGAGGCAGAAGTGCTGCCAATTGGAACATTTGCTTGAAGAAGCTGTATCCACATTCTGCCAGAGTTAGCAAATGGCCTTAGTAAAAGCTTTCCAAAAATACCTATCCCAACTACTTGTGGTTAATCTGCTATAGTAAAAGGGCTAAGTACAGTTTTAAATACTGGGCAAAACATAGAAAGACAGAATTCTGCCCTCCTGTATCTCAGAGTTGGACATACATTTCGTAGCAGACAAACCCCTGGTGTTTCTGTCTTTGCTAAGGCTTAGTTACAGGTGCTGATACCATGGCATTTCTCAGGCATTCCCAGCCTGGAGTGCAACTGCTAAACAAAGCTCTTGAGGCAAAATGCTCAACTTGAGAACTCATCCAGCAAGAACGTCCAGCACTGGAGAAAATGATCAGATTTAGATCAACCGTATGCTGACCTGGGAAAACCCCCTCCATTTATGACTAAAATTTTGTCCTTCTTACTCATATGCCTCCAACTGTAATTAATTCCCTATTCTAAACAAAGGTAAAAGGAATGTATTGTACATGGAGGTAGGAATAGGGGTTTTCTTGCAAACACTGCCAGCAATGCTTTCCATCTGTGACCTTGGACACCACAATTCACATATGCAACTTGTACCTAAAKATTTCAATCCACCATGTGCAAACACAGTTACACAAGTTCAAACTAAAATAGAAATTTCAGTACAGTTAAGGGGAACTTGGTTTTAATGAAACCTACTGGAAATTCACAACTTGCATTTCACCATCTGATGTGTCATCTTAAATGTGGTAGATAAATACTTATTTGCAGGAAACATAAAATTACTTTGTTGTACTATCATTAACAAGCAGATGATAAAACTAAGATATCTGTGGTTCAAATATGCCTTATCTCTGCACTAGAATCATTTACTTGTACCTAATTATTTTTGGGTATGAGCTCTCAGTCGAAGTATGTTTCAGTTAAGCTGAGCCACTTCTCCCCACCCCTTATAAATGAACGACTGACTAGTCCGAATATAAATTCTTCAAAAGTATTTCCAGTCCTGCTTTTGTTTACCAATACAAAAGAGACCGAATGCTGAAAGCAATGGTTGATTTTGGGAGAACAAGAGCCACAATCTGCTGACAATCTTTCAATTTCGGTGATGATCTGTCAGAAGGGACATGCATCACTGCATCATTCCACATACACACGAAAGAGCTCGTAAGTGTAATGGAACTACAAAGCCTTGGCAGGTTGCAGGATGGTTTGGCTGAACTGTGACAAGTTTGTCACTCAGTACTTCACCTTTGCCACAAATGAAACCTCTGGCAGTGGTGAAGGGTGGCACAAATCCATTAGCTGCGCATCTGAACTGCGTCCTTTACTGCCACAGAGTTAGTGCCTCTCCAGCTGAGAAATGGCTCTGTCGGAGGCACGCAAGCACCCAGAGTGGGGGGGAATAAAAACATTCCCATTTACCTAAACAGGTTTGTCCAGACCTAGGGGAAACTTCAGCCACAAATCAACAACACAGGGGAAATTACGCTGCAATTCAAACACAAGATCAAAACCAAACAAAACTCCAGCCTCACATTCAAACTATTTCTGTGTTTTCCTCCAGTGAGCAGGTCTCTGGCACGAGAAAGGAAGATAACGTTTAAAGGGCACCCATTTTTGGCTCATCATCGAAACATTTCAGCATCTCTAACATGATAAACTCCCCTAGCAGCTACCCTGCCTGGGGCAGGAGATGCCCTCTAGAAGTTTGGAGCTGAACAGCTCTTTAGTTCCAAAGCAGGAGCTTATCTACTATCATTTATTCAACAAAATACTAATTTCCTCTTTAAATTACATGTGGTTTAGCAATGTCTTGAGCATGTTTGCAATTGTGCTCCTTTTGCTTGCTGGAAAAAATCCTGGAAAAGGAAACCTGAGGAAGAATAGCAATAACTGGGCACAGAATAAAACAAAGATTCTGTTTAAGGGAAAAGTTATGGTGGGGGGGGGGGGGAACCCACAAAACTCTTAATTTAAACCTTTCCTATAAGACCAAAATGTCCAGAAATGGCTTTTTGTCTGACAGCAACCTAGAAACTGCCCCAGATGTCCATTAACTTCGGACTGAACACAAGCTGACTATTGTATCCAAGACACAGACTGTATGGCTGCCAAGCCATTTAAAGGTTTTCATTAACTCTTATTTAAACAAGGCAAAGGACTTGCATTTCTGAACGTATAAATACAGCTGGCCAGAAAACAAAAATTCTGTCCTAAAAAAACACGTAGGATTTTGAGATTCGGTTGAATTATCCCTGGGAATAAAAGGGGAACCTTTCCAAAATTAKGTGAAAGTACAAGCAATGTACCACCCAATGACCAACAAGAGCCTACTACTTCCATGGCACATGGGAAACGGGGATGTGGGCTGAAGGAGAAACCTACATCCAAGGTGACAGACCTGACTACTGGCTATCTTGGTAATGTTCTCCCAGGTCCAGTTCCATCCTGGACCAGATAAACAAGCTTTCCTGGAACAGATCTGTTTCTGTAAAAAGTTTCCCTTTCAACGAATTGGGTGTTTTCTGAGAGCAGACTCTTTCCATCCTTGAATACAATGAGAGGGGTTCCTGTTAGAAGACACAGTACCTAAAACATTTAAGTAGTGTAATTCCATGCAAATTACTTGCTCTCCCTAAGACCAGACCACAGTGGACTAATGCTGCTATGCCATGTGCCATGTAGCAGGGGCTCTGCTATGAATTATTATTATTATTACTTTTAAATCTGGGAATCTGAAGGTTGCGTTTCTTACCACATTTCTTACCAAGCTGGATCCATTTTCACGGAGCTGGCAGTTCCACTTTATGGCTTTATAAATCACCACACTGACAGCATATATTCCAACATCCACTCCAACCCTAAACAACTCATTTTGAGTCAGAATATGACATGAAGTCTCAATACAATCTGTCCTGACCAAGCCAACATTGTTAAATATTGCTAAATACCCTTCAATTCAGCAGTAAAGTTTTAGAACTGCACCCTTGAGAACAAACACAAGAAGCAACGACTGGAGGGACACACCAGCTCTTTGACTCCTATCTTTAAGGCTCCTGCTTTAATCTGGCTTTGCCTTTCCATATTCTGAACTCTGTCCTGGTAAGCAGAGCTTACTGGACTGTGTGGATTCGATGGCCTGGCACATCAGACCCACAGGAGTATAAGGCTCTCGTAGACACCGGTGCACAGTGTACCCTGRTGCCATCAAGCTATAAAGGGGCAGAACCCATTTGTRTTTCTGGAGTAACAGGGGGGTCCCAAGAGCTGACTGTATTGGAGGCCAAAGTGAGCCTAACSGGGAACGAGTGGCAGAAGCACCCCATCGTGACTGGCCCAGAGGCTCCGTGCATCCTTGGCATAGACTACCTCAGGAGAGGGTATTTCAAGGACCCAAAAGGKTACYGCTGGGCTTTTGGTGTAGCTRCCTTGGAGACGGAGGAAATTARACAACTGWCYACCTTGCCCGGTCTCTCAGAGGACCCTTCTGTTGTGGGGTTCCTGAAGGTTGAAGAACAACGGGTGCCGATTGCTACCACAACAGTGCACCGGCGGCAATATCGCACCA
>JAYKAV010000822.1:131205-142716 GCA_035582835.1 Phoebastria nigripes | reverse complement strand
GTTTTATTTCAATTATTAAACTGTTTTTATCTCAACCCGCGAGTTTTCCTACTCGTGCCCTCCCGATTCTCTCCCCCACCCCACCGGAGCGGGGGGGTGAGCGAGCGGCTGCGTGGTGTTTAGGTGCTGCCGGGGTTAAACCACGACAGAGAGGGACAAGGGCGGGTCAGTGCCCGGCAGGCACCCGCTGCATCTGTCCCCTCTTCGCATTTTGCAGCCCCGCCGCTGAGCCCGGCCCCCGCCCTCCCTCCGACCACCCCCCGGCCGCCCGCGGCGGGGACGGACGCTCCGCGGGAGACCCCCGGCCCCTYCCGCTAATTCCCGGTGCTGGCCAGGCTAGAGCTGCCGGCGCTGCTGGCCACGAGCGGAGTCGTGGTCTGGGTCAGCCTGCGGGGCAGCTGAGCCCCCGGCGCGGACCCCACGGCCGCAGCCGGCGCCGCTCCGCCCCGGGACGCCCCGGCCCCGGCAGCGCGGGCGAGGCGGGCAGCACCGGCGCCCCGCCGGGCCCTTCCCGCCGCCGGCTGCAAGAAAGCTTCTCCGCCGCCGCTCCGTGCCTCTGTCTCTTCTCTCCGACGGCCCCCGCGGTCAGGCAGCCCCGGGGGTCCCGGCGCTCCGCCCCCACGGGGCGGGGGCCGCCCCGGGGGGGGGGCCGCCCCGGGGGGAGGGCCGGGCCCCGCGGAGCGGAACCGGGCGCGGCAGGCTGCCGAGCCTCGCTGTCCCGGAGAGGTCATGCAGCTCTTGCCGCTGCTCGCCTGGGCGCTGCTGCCAGGTAAGGCCGGGCCGGAGCCCCCGAGCTCCGGCGCGGCTCCGGGGGGCGGCCCCGACGGGTGGGGCGGGCGCGGCGGCGGCGGCAGCAGCAGCAGCGGCAGCAGCAGCAGCAGCACTCCCGCGGCTCCGTGTGTCTCCGCAGGCTGCTGGGCGGTGACGGGGCCCCGCACCGTGCGGGGATTCCTGGGGGGGTCCCTCTCGGTGACCTGCGCGTACCGGCCCGGCCAGGAGACGGAGCCGAAATTCTGGTGCAGACCGGCAATATTGTACACCTGTGCTGCTGACATCGTCATCACCTCGGAGCTGGAGCCCGTGGTGTGGCGGGACCGATTCTCTATCTGGGACAATCGCTCACAGCATGTCTTCACGGTGACCATGGAGAGATTGGCCGAGTGGGACACGGGCATCTACCGCTGCGGGGTGCGAACGGTCAAATTCCTGCGTGATGAGAGTTACGATGTGGAGGTGATCGTGTCCCCAGGTCAGTACTTGTGGGTCCCCCAGGTCCAGCGTTGGTGTGTCTCCCTGCCCAAGTACAAGTGCCAGGAGTGGGGGCTGCAGGGAGGGGCAGCCTGGAGGAGGTGGGTGCCCAGGCCCCATGGAGCAGCCCCAGGATGTGTCACCAGGGCTCAGCAGGCTGCTGCCGTAGCAGGTGCTGCTTTCACCCATTCCCTGTGTCCAGGTCTCACCGCGGCGCCTTCTCAGTGCCCCAGGGTCAGCCACCCCCATTGCTGGGGTGCACCACTCTGCTCTCCGTGCCCCATTTCCCTCTCTCATCAGATCCTGCTAGCCCTGTCTTTGCTCTCCTTGCTTTATTTTATAACACCAGGGAGTTCCTCACCCCCCATGCTGCCCCACTTCCCACTGTGGGGCAGCCAGTGCCTGGGGGCATCAGGCCCTAGGCTTAGGGAACATCCCTCTCTGTCCCTTTGCCAGGGACCAGCCCCTGTGGTGGGACACTTATATGGGGCTGTTGTGTTGGTGCCGGGCTGGGCACAGGGTGCCCAGACCCCCTTCCTGCAGGGTGAACTCTGCTGCGTGTGCACGTGCGTGTACATGTTTTGGGGGGGGACCGGGACCATGAAAAGCCTTCTGGGCAGGGCATGGGATTACAGCCCTCCCACCTCGAGGAGCGTGCTCTGGACGTGGCAGAGGGGACCCAGCTTCTCCTGGTGCAACGCTAAGAGGGTCACTTCTGACTCACTGCAAAACCCACAGCATTTTCTCCCACAGAGGCAGGGAGGCTGACCAAGCTTCTCCTTTTCTTGTTACAGCTTCTTCCTCCTCTCCGGCATTGTCCTACTTGCTGACCACCGAGCACCCCGATCTCACTAGCTCCGTATCAGTCCCCACACAGACAACTCCCCAGGGGGAAACTGTGAAACTGGGACCAAATCACTCCGACCACAGAGGCTCCAGCCCTCCACAGTGAGTACCAGCTCCTGCCTGCAGCGGCCACCTCCCTCCAGGAGGTCTCTTTGGTGCAGATGGAGCCCTGCAGCCCTCCGGGCTCTTCACACCTCCCTTAAGGATTCGGACCTCCTGCTTTTGCCTTTAGAGACCAGCATTTCATCCTCTCAGCCAGCCACTTTGCATGGAAAATAATCCCAGCACCCCTGGGTCGCTTGGCCCCGGCTAAGCCCTGCTTGTCCCCTGTCTGTCTTGCAGCTTAAGCAAGGCGCTGGTTATCACCATGCGAGAAGTTGTTTCTGGCTGCAGCATTGACACTGTTTCCTTCCCCAAAACTCAGAGGAAACGTTTGCTTGTGGGAAACCAAGTGCTGAGCTGGGTCCTGTTCTGCTTTGTAGTCACATGCAGCCTGGCAGAGATAGTTGACAAAGCGTGAGACCAGAGCGGCAGAGCTTCCTCCCTCCTCTGCTGCCTCTTGGAGGTGATGAAGGAAGTGAGCAAAGCTGAAGCTTCCCATCAGCACGCTCAAGGGGTAGCTGGCACACCAACCTTTCCTGGTTGCCCATTACAACAAGGTCAACAAATAGTGGAGCTAAACCAGAGCAAAATTAGCTGCAGGAACTGATCCTTAAAATGGTGAAGACACAGCAGCTCTCAGACCCGAGTGTCCGTTTGCTTCTGCAGTTTTCAGTTTGCTTTGCTCTGTGCCCAGCTTGCAGCCTGACCACCCCCATGCCTGCTTCCATTCCTCCCAAGGCAAGCCCCATCACCCACAGCCACTCGTCACTCCCTGCCTGCCTGCTCCATGCTGTTTTCTCCCGAGTCTGCTTCTGAGGAAAAGTGTGAGAACAGAAACTCTTTTTTCTTGCAGCTTGGACATGGTTGAGCACATCCTCACTCCAGGCCTTGTAGTGGTTTTTCTTTTGCTTGCGGTTGCTGCTGGTGTTTTGGCAATGCTGTCCAGGAAGAGGAAGAAGGGTAAGTGAAGCTGTCACTGCCACACACACGCTGTTTCTGCACCAGAGCCTGTCTTCTGCTATATTTGTTTTTTCTTCTATATTTCTTTTTTCTCCCCCATTCCCTCCCTGATCCATCCAATTCCTGGGTCCATCACCGAGACCTCCACCAAGGAGGTCTCCTTCCCCTGACGGAGCGGTGGGACCATCCTACAGGTCTGATTCCCATGGAAGTGGGGAATGGCAGCTCTCGGGATGGGTGCTGCCCAGCACGGCACCCACTTGAGTTTGTCTGGGCACCATCAGCTTCTCCAGATGCGCTCGGTTGCGTAGGCCAGGCTTGCGCTCGGCTTGATGCAAAGTTTAAGGCCAGTGTGAAGGACGGGGAGGGAAGGGAGAGGACGTCACCAGCTGGCGGGTGGGGTCTGGTTTTATTTGAACAACTGCTCCAGTTTAGATGGTTGATGGGGCAACAGGTTCCCTTCCTGCTTTACAGCGAGATTCCCAGCGGCAGCGCAGTTTTTAATACATTTTTTTTCCTCTGGTTTCACTCATGTCTAACCATGTCCGTGCTTCATCCAGCCCTCTCCGGAGCAGCTGTAGAGATGGACAGGACTCGCAGCGCGTCGCATACAGTAAGGCAAACCACACGAGGTCTTGGGATGGTGTGCTCTGAGCTCACCTGGGGAGGGGAAATGTTACACCCTGAGCTGAGCAAACGAGCTGCCAGATCCGTTTGCTTTCAGCCAGGTTCCTGGCCCTTTAAGCTGGGAGGGATCCTTCGGGCTCTGTTCACCAACAGAAAGACCCAACCGGGGATTTTGTGTGACTATTGCAGAGTATTCCTGGGAAGGGAATTTAGGATTGAGTTGAGAGGTTTCTCCCCAAGCGCCTCCAACCATGGGAGCTGCTTCTCTGGGTGAAACAGCCTTGGGAACCTGCACATCTGAGGAGGGTGTTGGGCATCTGATCTTCGGTTGCTGCTTGGGAAGTATTTTCTAATGTTTTCTGCCAGCTTTGGAGGAGGGGCCGGTGTCAGTAACCAGATTTCCCCTGGGAAATGTTGAGCCAGCCCTTGCTGCAGGTTAAATTTTCCCCCAGTGCTCCTGCAGCCATCTCAGCTCTCCTCAGGAAAGGCAGCAGGACGGGAGATGTTCCCACCCCTGCGGGCTGCAGGCAGGGGAGCAGCAGTAGGTTAAGAGCTCATCCCTCTCCTTCCCGTGTGTCAGGGAGTGGATGCCTTGAACTACGCGGACATTAACCACCATGCGGGCACAGCCGAGAGCCAGTTGTACAGCAATGCCGAGGCTTTCCGCTGCTTGGCAAACACTGCAACCGAATACATGGAGGTCAAGCAGAGTGATAAGGTAGGAGAATGCAAAGCAGTGCCGAGCTCGAGGTGGTGGGTGGAAAGCTGGGGCGGGTGGGCAACAGCGTGGGCAGCGGGATGGGTTGGGTGGGTAGGGAGGGGGCTGCAAAAGGACATGCCAAGCTGGGGTGCAAATGACCCTGGATAATGTGGGTGCCCTGTCCAGTCCCCACGGCTGCTCCTGGGTGCTTAAAGCAGCCAAGAGAGGTTCCAGCAGATGGTGTTGCCCTGGAGCAACCCTGCAAAGGATGTTTTTTGTTTATCCCCTCCTTTCCCAGCGTTTGGAAAAGGAAAAAGAGCCTATGTATGCCAGCGTCCGGAAGTCCCTGCCAGAGCAGGAAAAGATCTATGCCAACGTGCCGTCGGCCCCATGGCCCGAAGAAGAGTCCTACAGCGCAGTGCAGAGGGTGTGAGCCGGCACTCGGCCCTGCGGGCTGCTCCTGCTGCCGGCAGTGCCAGCGGGACACGGGCTGGCTTTCTGCTCAGGCAGGAGCTGGCTTGACAGTGGAGCTGCTGCTCTTGTAGGCTTGGATGTTTCCTTGGAGCAACCTCGAAGAGGATGAGGTTGAGCAGGAGGTGCGGAGCGGGATGAGGATGAAATCATCCCTCTGCATTTGGAGACCTCACCCATACAGCAGTGGTGCTGGGAATAAAAAATTGCCCCTGGCATTGGGGTAGCCCAGGCCGGAGATCAGCCAGGCAGGGTGTGTGTTGTGGTTTAACCCTGGCAGCACCTAAACACCACGCAGCCGCTCGCTCACCCCGCGACTCCAGTGGGATGGGGGAGAGAATCGGGAGGGCACGAGTAGGAAAACTCACAGGTTGAGATAAAAACAGTTTAATAATTGAAATAAACCAAAGTAGAACAGTAATCATAACAGTGATAACAACAACAACAACATACAAAGCAGGCGATGCACAATGCAATTGCTCACCACCTGCCGAACCGACACGTGCCCAATATGAGAGCCCGTCCCTGGGACCCAGAGCCCCCACACACTTAGTTTTTATACTGAGCATGACGTCGCATGGTATGGAATACCCCATTGGCCAGCTGGGTCAACCACCCCGGCTATGCTCCCCCCGCCAGCTTCCCATGCACCTGGCAGGGCATGGGAGGCCGAAAAGTGCCCGGTGCAAGCACTACCCAGCACCAACCAAAACATCAATGGGCCATCAACGCCCCTATTATACCAAACCCAAAACACAGCACACCCCCCCAGCTACTGGGAAGAAAGTTAACTCTCTCCCAGCCGGAACCAGGACAGTGTGGAAGAGCCCAGCATGGTGGTGGTGAGGGTGGGCTGGGGATTGCGGGTGGGCTGCCTGGCTCCCTGCACCCACCCTGCTTGCCCCTTTTGGCTGCGTTATTCACATGGGCTGAAGCTCCCAAACCTGCTGGTCACCTCAAACTGACTTCTTTTCATGCCGATGCCAGGCAGAGCTGGCAGCTCCTGGGAAGCAGGACAGCGAGAAATGTTACATCCAAATGCTGGGGGGACCCGGGTGGAGGGTGCAGTGCATTAGGGTCTCAGTGCAAAGGAGACGGCAGAGGTGCTCCTGCGCGGCTGCTGGGAAGTGGCTCCCCCAAACCCCCTGGTCCCACAGCCCCCAGGGAGGTTTGCTTCTGCTCTCTCCTCCCCGCCACCCCCAAGGACCCCCCGGCTGGGAGCACACGGACSGGCTGTAACCGTGACGCTGCTCTTCTCTGCTTTGCTGATAATTTATTTTCTGGCACCCACTAAATACGTTCTTCTGTGTAAAGTATCGCTCCTTTATCAGTGACAGCAACTGAGAATCTGATAAGATCTAGCACCGTATTTGGTTGTATTTGTACGGCAGWTTTCTACCTTGCTAAAGGGTTTATTGCAGAGTGTCACCCCAAAAGCAGTTCCGGCCTCTTGCTGGTGCCCAGGCGTCCTCTGGCAGCGTGGGAACCCAGATCTTTAAGGGCAAGGACTCCGCTGCTCCAGCACGAACCCGCAGCCCCACCACTGGCTGCTGCAGCACCGCTCCCCACCGGGATGTCCCATGGGGCCATGCTTTGGGCACGCTTYTGCCCCCTGCGTGCCAGTGCCCTCCTCTGCATATTCCCTCTGCTCCTGCCCAGCGCTGGGCAATTCATCCATCRTGACAACCCACTCCCCCGAAAAACAGGTCATGGGGTGGGCATCTATTTGTGAGGCTGAGTCGAGCGTATTTCAAGGCTTCGTTTGGAGAGGATTTGTTAACTTTGTTCACTGCTGCAAAGCTTTGTTTCAGTGTTTTTGTAATTATTTTATTCGAGAAGCCACGTGGAGCATCCCTGCTCTGTCAAAACCAAAGACAGCTGGAAGTAAATGTCTGTGGTATGACAGTTGTGGTTATTCCTATAGGTTATTCCTATATAAGCTTATATTCTTATATAAGCAAAATTCCTCCTGTGTTCGGTCAGGAGGTGGGATCCCTCCTTCCCACCCTGCACAAGGTTGGGCTTCAGAGGAGGGAGCAAACGGGGAACAAACAGCGATGGCACAGACAAGCATCGCTGCAATTTGTAATGAAAAGTTGTGTCCAGCCAGATTCCAGCCATTGCTGGGAAAAAGGGGAAAGCAAACCCCTGCACACCCACATGGACAAACTTCTGCCACAAATTTCATGTGGAACGGGAAAAAAAAGAAAATCACATATTGCTCCTCCTGCTCCAACATTTATTACTGGAGATAATAACACCTCTCTCTGAAGGAGTCGGGACGAGGAATCARTTGGATTTTTTTTAGGTAACTGGATCCCATTATGCCATATCTGAGGTAGTTTTCATGCTTTAAAGAAAGAACTAAATGGCTTTTTTAAATTAAAGCCCTTGCCGCAGCACTAAGGCAGAAATAGCTGCCAGCTGCGTGATGGGGGTGCGCAGGAGGGCTGAGGGTGCAGGACCCTCGGGGTGTGCAAAGGTGGGGTGTTTGGCAGCACCTTCCACAAGAGCCATTTTGAGCACCAAAGTTTTAACAGCTGAAGACTTTCAAGCTTTCTCGGGTAATTTTAAGAGTGTAAGAAATTTGCCTTTTCTCCGGCGTTAGTGGCGTTTCAGGGCAGCTGCCTAGAAGACAGAAATAATGCCTGGCAGGTGAAACCTCCACCCTTTTGGCATTGGAAGGGCTGACTCCCGATGTAAACAGGGCTGGGAGCTGAAAACCTGAGCTCTTCCATGCACATGGTCCCATGCAAGTGATTTTGCCTGGAGAGACGAGTTTTCCCTTGCCATGGGAGTTTGGGCACTGTAGCTCTGCGCAGCCAGGCTGGTTTCAGGGGCAGGGATGCTGATTTACACTATGCAACCAGCTCTGCCCCAAAATCATGATTTCCAAGCTCTGGCTGCGGGAGTCAGCTGAAAGTGGAGATGTCCTATCCTGGTGCACAAGCCTTCCTGTAACTTGCCCCTTCCTGAAAGGGAATGGTGATTTTTCTGGAAACACCAAGAGCTGCTTCTCCACCACCTCCTCCAGGCAGATCCCAGCCCTGGGCTGCTTATTTTGGGGACCTGCAAGGCAGAGCCCGAGCGAGGAGGGACAGCAGCAAGGGGGTGGMTGCAGGAGTATTTTGGAAATTCATTTTCAGAGCCAGGCTCAGTTTCTAGAGCTGTTGTGTGCACCCAGCAGTGAACCTCATAGGTGAGGGAGTCGGGCACAGCCAGGCAGGGACGCTCCCTGATGTCCACCTCGTCCCACATAGCCCAGCTCCCTTCTCTACCTTCCCTCCATCGCACCTATATTTCATGTACTGAACCCCCTGTAACTCATTCAGGTGTAAAGGGGATGACTTCTGGAATACATATATACTCTATAACAAAATTTGCTAATACTCAGGGGTGCTCAGCAGCAGAGAAAAGCCTTCCCTTGGCCAGGGTGGGAAGGCAGAGTCAGAAGAAGCAACTGAGCCTTGCTGGAGAGAAAAGTGGTTCCTGGGCAAATGGGGAGCCTGTGTGAAGCTGGGGAGAGAGACAAACCCCAGCCGGACAGAGCTAGGAAAGCCCCGGCTGCCTGGCTCATTAATGAATTACTGTAGCCTGCAGCCCCCAATTAGCACATAAGGAGAGATGAGCGGATAGGATGATACAAACAGAGAAGGAGCTTTTCTTCTACCCCTGCCACAGCAAGATTTTAAGGAAGGGGAGACCATGAAAGCAGCTAAGCACAGAGCTCTCACTAAGGAGATGGGGTGCTGCTGCCAGCCCTGCTTTTATGCCCCCCGGCAGCAGGAGAGCAAATGAGGCAGAGCCGCAGGGCTACAAATCCCCCAGGCAGCAAGGCTAGGGCTGGGGCAGTGGGGATGCCTTGGCTCCCTGGGCAGAAGGTAGGTGTCTGTTTTCTGCTCTTTGGGCTTTGTTTGGCTCTGGGCTGATTGAAGCCAGGGGTGAAAAGAGCAGAGTCCTGTGCAGGTAGAAGAGCCTGTGCTGGGGCTGAGGTGTGCTTGTTTGCTGCCTGGGTTTGTTTTAAGGATGCTGTGCAATAATTGAGTTTAAATAATTTCTGTAATAAATGGTTTTGGTCATGATCTGGTAGGAACTTGAGTATTACATGAGTGGCAGGTCTAATGCAGGGGAGGGGAATTATCTGGGGGCCTGCTGGCTGGAGTCACATGCTTTACCCCCTTCCACCATGAACTAGGGGTGCACCCAGCTTTTTGCTCCTGCCTGTCTGGGGAGGAGTGCAGGATTTGGGGAGCATCTCCATCTTTCCTTGGAGCTCTTCCCTCCTCTCCATCAGAAAGCCCATGTGCCTGAAGCTCCCTGCTCCCCCTTCCGCAGGGACGTGTGCTGGGGCAAGTACCCTGGCTAAGAAGCTGGCTGGGGGGAGCACAGCACTTGCACCCCTGGAGTTGTGCAACTGCTTCCCAAACTGCTCTTGCTACCTGGCAAGCTGCAAAGTGACAGGCTGTGGGAGAGACTCTGACTTGTTTTCGATCAACAGCCTCTAAACACTGTTAAACTGTGATTTGTCTCTTGTGCCTTGCAAGGCAGCAAGCTTGAACAGGGGAATAACACAGGGAAGAACAAACTTCTTCCAGCAGAGGAGGGAAGATGAGGTTTTTTGCCCTTTTTATTGACAAGCCATGCATTTTCTGGCTTGAGTCTCACTTACACATTGGTCAAAGCACCCATGAGGGAGCAGTGCTGGAGCAGAGCCATGGCCATGCTCACTCCTGGCCCCAGCACTGCAGCCTGCCCAGCGATGGGGCATGCAAGGCTGCCTCCGAAGCAGGCTGGCTGTTTGTTATCTGCAGGGAGGTCCCACCCTTGCATGTGGTGACCCTTTTCCTGCTGGTGTGGAGGTGCTGAGGCAGTCCTGCAGCTCTCGGCCTTTATGGGCAYGGACCAAATTGCTCCTGTACAAGGGGAAGCCCCCTTGGAGCTCTGCAGGCTGCACAGAGCCCTCCTGCAGCCCGGGGAGCCCCTCTTATCTAAACCTCTTCCCCTTAAAACCCTCCGGGCAGTTGAGGCTGCAGCATTCCCTCCGCTGTATCTGCAGAATCTGCCCAGGAAGCTCACAGAAGTCATGGAGCTCCCCGGGGCTGCTATCTCCACCCAGATGCTGCTTCCTATTTCCCCTGCTGAAATATTTCCCCCACAGCAGCTTTTACAGGGGGGAAGGCAGGGGTTGGCTGGTGAAGCTGTGGCTCCTGTGGCAAGGGTCTGCCACTGGCACAGCTCTGCCCTGGAGCCCCGGTTCCATCCCGGGACAGTTCTGCCTGYAGCCACCCCAGGAGCTGGCCCGGAGCTCTTCTTGCTCGGTGGGTGTCCTGAAAAAGGTTTTGAATCTTTTCAGGTTTTATTGCAGCAGAAACAGGAATGGGGTGGGGTTTTTTCCGTAAAGCAAGCTCGGCAGCAGGATGGTTTTGTGCAGAAGCCCCTGCCATGCCCACGCCTTCGTGCAGGTGTTTCCTGCCATCAGGGCTGCTCTCGCTCTGACAACCTGGTGGCTCTGGGGCAGCAGCAAACTTGGCACTCACCCCTGGGGACCCAGAAAGTCTCCTCTGCCAGTGTGGGGGGCCCGGTGGTATCTCTCACTGCTGAGAGCCCCCTGAGCAGCATTGCGGGGCTGGGGGACTCCCTGAGGCTCAGCAAGGCCTTTGCATGCTGCCTGTGGGGAGGAGCAGAGCTGTGAGCACCCAGCCCCATAACTGGCTGCAAGGGAACTGGGAAACCCGGCACCCATGCCTGGCACAGAGCAGGCTTCTCCATGGGAGGCACCCAGCACCTTCACACACATGAATGTGCCCCCATGCACACGTATACGTGCCTGTCCACACACCCCTATGCTCACAGGCATGTGCCCATACACCAATGTGCACTCTCCAGTTCATGCAGAGCCCTACACCCCAGTGCACACACATGAACATGCTCATATATATGCCCCTGTGTACACACATGCATGTACATAAGTGCCCACAATACACACGTGCAGGTGTACATACGCATCCTGAGGCACACCAGCACATCCCAGTACATGTGAATGTGTACGTGCACATCCCAGCATGCACATGTATCTGCACATGTCCACCAGTGTGCATACACATGTGGACACCCAGTGGACACAGGTACACACTGCAGTGCACACGTGCTCATGCATACCCCAGCACGCACAGGCACACATGCACCCCAGTGTGCCCATGCAGACCCTAGTGCACACATGCAGAAGCACATGCACACTGTGCTGCTCACAAGCACATGGACATCCAAGGGCACACATGCACAACTACATGCACACCCTGCTTGCGCACAAGTACATGAACACAGACACTGCAATGCACACATGCACATGCATGAACACTTATGCAGTCCAGTGCATACATGCACACACAACCATAGGCATGCACGCACTCACTGATGCATGCATGCACACACAGGCGCACATGCACATGCACGGGCACACGCACACCCCCAAGCACACATGCACACAAACACACCCACGCACACCCAGCGCACAGATGCACATGCATGCACACCCCAGTGCACACACGCACACGCAC
>JAYKAV010000822.1:94665-130496 GCA_035582835.1 Phoebastria nigripes | reverse complement strand
CAGTTCCCGGCGGGGATGGCGTGTTCGCTTGCTCTGGAGCTGGGAGGAGACACGAAGGGGGTCGTCCCCCCCCTCAGGGGGTCTCTGTGGGGCTGGCGAGGCCCCGTCCCAGGACTGGGTCCCTGGGGTGGGTGGGGGTCCCACAGGCCCCAGGCTGGTAGGGGGCGGGGGCTGTGGGGTGGGCAGAAGGCCGTGGCCTGTGAGGGGGCTCCTGCTGCAGCGGTGTGGGGTTGCGGTGCCTGAGAAGGGGACCTTGTGATCCAGGGGGTGTCTGTTGGGGTCTGGCATGGGGTGGGGAGCATGGGAAGCTTGCCGGGGGTCTCGTGCTTCTCTGTGGTTTGGGAGACATTGTGAGAAGCTGGGGCTGGTGATACCTGAGCCAGAGCAATATGAAAACACATGATAATTCAGAAACCTGGGGAGAGCACGCGCAGCAGCTCAGGAAGTTTGTGGCGGCTTCTTTTTGGCTGGTCTGGTCAGGGACATCCCTGTGAAGTGCGAAGGTACAGGGACCTTTTGCAGTCATCTGTTGTCTTTATACCAGCACTCTCTGCTAAGGCTAAAGGCGTCACCTCTTTTTTATGTGTGGGGAAACTGAGGCACGGGCTGGCAAAGGTGTTTGCCCAAAGTCAGACACGGAGCAGGTGTGGAGGAGGACCCAGGCCTCTGGAGAACGCTGCTGCCACGTTCAAACAAAGCTCTTGACCTCTGGGTTGCTTATTTGAATGTATTTATTTGTTGTGAGCTGCCTGGACTATGTCCAGGCCTGCTGCATCTGAGTGGACCAGTGGCTGAAGCTGGTTTCTCCAAGAGCATTGGGGAAGGGCTGAGAGTCCCTGTATGGGCTTCCTTGGCGAATGTCTGTGTGGCACTAGAGCCCCTCATCTTGGGCAGGACTCTTGTGCTCCAGGGGCTGTAGAGACTCTCCGCGGGCTGCCGACAAGCCCCGGGACAATGGTGAAGCCAGGTTTGGCAGGGACAGTGTGTGGCGAGAGCTGGGAGCTGTGCAGGGGCAGGTGTAGGGGGAGCGCAGTAGCTGTGGCAGAGCAAAGCCAGTGGCTGTGAGGTCAGAGGTGAGGATCTCTGGAGGGGGGAGAGCTTCCCCTCCCCATCGTGGGGTGCTTCCCTGGTGTGGAGGGTGACCCCGTGGTCGGCAGGTCTTTTCATAGGACTAGAAAGTTTTCCCTGAGAGCAGAGGTGAGAAGGGGAACTGGGCAGCCCCTTGCAGGGGGGAAGGCCTCTAAGGCGACCACTCACTCAGCAGATTAATTCCCAGCCCCCCTCTTGGGACACTGGGAATGGCTGTGAGCACCCTCATGTGCTGTTCTACGTCCACCACCAAAACAGAGCCAGGGAATAAATGCGGCAAGGAGAGGGGACATGGAGTTGCCTGCGATTCGGAGGCACTGGGAGTGTGAGAGCAGACTGATCAGGCAGCTAGGAGTGCCCGACTGCCCCTTCCCCTTTCCCATGGCCTTGATCAAATCACTTCACCTGTTTYGGCATCTCCTTCCCTCTCTGCACCATCCCACACCGCTTGTCTGCTTTTCTTTTCTCTTGCCCTGCGCGGCCTCGGTGCTCGCCTGGTTTCCCCTGGTCTCCTCCCAAAACTGAGCTGGGCAGCTGACAGGTTTGACCATGAGTCCCCTTCWCCTGGAGAGGGGATGGTTTGCCACCAGCAGACCTGACTCCAGGGCTTGGGAACAGACAAACCTCTTCAGAGATGGCAAAAACCATCTGAACTTTACAGACAGCCGAAACCCATTAGCAAGCTGGGAAAAGTCCAATTAACCTTTATTTCTTATAAAATGGCAAAGCTCTTGGTTTCTGTGCCCTCCTGCAGCTTCTGATTTTGGCCAGACCTGGAGGAGCYGCCGTTCCCCAGGGGCATTTCTGGTAAAGCTGGAGGAACCCTCCCAGGAGAGCATGACCTTGCAGGCATGGAAGGATTTGGGGAACMGTGGGATCTCTGAATTGCCAGAGTAAAAGGCTCGTTCCCGCTAATGGACACAGCTCTAACCTGGCTCGTCCCCACCACGAACTGGCTGTGATTCGCTGTATAGAGCAAAAATGAGACTCGAGTCTTGTAAATGCCGTGGAGCGTCCAGAGTCGGGTGAGCTCGCCTTCCCCTCCAGACGAGTGCCTTCGGCTGGGGCACATACAGCGCTCAGAGGCTGCGCTGTAGCCCTGTGCCCCGGGTTGGCAGCTGCCCAGGTGTTCCCAAAAGGGCTGCTCTGATCTCTGCCGGTGGCAGCCCCTTTCTGTGTCCTGCTCGGTTCTTCAAAGCCTGCTGGTTTCCTTTTCTTCCCTTCATAGGGGAGGGAAGAGCTTCCCCTGCTTGGCAGGCTCCATCCCTGGTGGTTCCCTGGTATGAGCTGAGCAGAGGCTGAGGGAGGATCTTTGCCSTTCACCGGAGCAGGTTGTAAACCCGTCTCGCACCAGCAGCGCCAACTGCTCACTGCCCTGTAACAGGCTTCAGCCACATCAGAGCCACCAGCCCAACCCTCCTGGAGAAGGTCACGCCGCTTGGATCGTGTCACTTCTCTTTGCAAGCCCGATGTCAAGGTCTTACAGGCTCCCTTTATTCACCAAACAGATGCTTTATGGTGTGCAGACCAGCAGAAGTTGGATCAGTCTCCATCCACCCAGGTCAACACTGAGTTTCCTACCTCCAGGAAGCCAAATTATCTTGTTCCACCGGGGTCAAACACCACAATCCSTGTCCAGACTGACAGATGGGAGAAGAAATTCCCATCGGTACCTAGCCCTTCGCTGACAGCATCGCCGCTGCAGACAGCATGAGCCTGTCTGCACACAAAGGCGGGAGCCTGAGGGACCACAGCGATCCTGCCTCCATTGTGGTGACACCGATGGCTCCTGAGCAAGCGCAGTAACTTCCTGGAGCACTCGGTCCGCGGTGGAGCTGGCACCAGGAAAATGCAAACTGCAAAGTGTCCTCGTGGGCGGAGAAGAGGATCTGTCACTTGGGAGAAGTGTTTTAGCCCAGTCACGTCTCTTCCCCCGCTTCGCCTCTTATCTACCTCCTTCCAGGCAGGAGGCAGCACCTCTCTGGCGCCTGTGTGTTGGTGTCCTCCACGTGCTGCGGCYGCCAGAGAAGCTTCCTATGAAACATCTTCCAGCTTTGCTGAGATTCCTTGATTTTTATTTTTCCCCCCAAAGGGCTTGTTTTTAAGGGGCTGTCTCCAGCCATTTTAATTGTGAGGTTTAAGGCTCTGCTGCTGCAATTGGCAATCAAGCGTCCAGATTCCTCTGGTGACTTTAGAACATTTTGGTGCCGTTTTTGCCTGATGAGTGCTTGTATGTGGCAGACACCAGAGTCAGAACCAGAGGGGCAATCCTGCAGGACACCAGATGCTGTTAGCTCTGCTCCTTGCAATGGCAGAGCTTGGAGATGTTGACACAGTCGGACCTGTGCTGGGGATAGGGTGCAGGTAGATACCAGACCCACGGCTCCATGGCACTTTGGGGGCGGCAGTGTCACATCAGGGGAGGCAGGATGGGAGAAGTGACCTCTGGCTGGCGCCTGGAGTTGTCCAAGTGTGTCGGAAGGAGGGGGACAGGGAGCCTTACCAAAAGTCCTGCACACGAGTCTTAAATACAGCAGAGCAACGTGGCAGGAGTCATTCCCTGCCTGGCTGGGGTGGAAGGATCACTCTGCTGTGGTGCAGTAATTAGAAGCCATTGAGTTCGTTAGCTGGCAGCTCCAGAAAGGCTGGCGATGCTTCTAACRACTTCCCTACTGGGGAGGCAGCCGGGTGTGCTTGTGAGCTGGGAACTGGGCTCCTTCCGGGGGACAAGCGGGAATGTAAGCAAGGGTGGGCATTGTGCGGGCGCTGTCCCCGGAGCCAGGCATGTTGGGGAGCAGAGGGTGTGAGCGGGGCCGGTGGGTCTCTTCCTGCAGGAACAGGGCTGAGCCCACGGAAGAGACTCGCTCCTCGCTTGTCGCCTCCTGACTCCCCTCTCCTGTGATGCTCGGCTGAGAAAACAGGTTTATAGCTCTCAAACAGATGGTCCTGCATGGTGACTAATGAACGGTTCGCCGCCTGTCTCGGGCTGCCTGTGACGCCTGTCTGGGCAGAAGGGGGCTCATCTGATCCTCGCTGATGCCAGCCCCTCGGAAGTTAAGCGGTGGCTTGGCCCCTTCCTGGGTAGTCATGGTTCGCAGGCTGTGAACCACAACGTGGGTAGTTCAGGGACACTGGAGTGGGCAGATCTTGCCAGGTGCTTTCCAGCCTTGCTCCTGGCCGTGACCTTTGCAGCAGCTATGCCCACAGGGGGCCTTGTGCAGGGGGCTAATTTGGTCCTGCTGTCCTTGTGAGGCATCTGCCCATCCTCAGAAGATGCTGCTGCCCAGGAATAGCCCCTGATGTGCTCACTGCCTCCCACAGTGCCCAGCGCAGCAGCTGGGCAGGCAGGGTTTTGAGGGCGTTGTGATATAGCCCTGGGAGACCTGGCTGGAGCAGGCAGCTGCTTTGCTGCCTGCCTGCCTGTCAGCCAGGAGCACATGCGGTGGGCTGGGGGTATAAGGTCCCAGCCCTGCAGGCACGACTCTCTGGGAAAGTGCTTTCCCACGAGTGTGGCTCTCACAGGCATCCAAACTTCCCAACTCTGCTCTCCCCAAGGCTGACTCGTTTCTGCTCATCAGCCAGCCTGGCAGAGGTAACGAAGCATAATTAACTGCTCCCTTTACACATCCGCTTGGCTCAGCGGGAGGGTTTCTTAAAGGGATTTCTAGAGAAGCTGGTGATTGCAGCGACTGCTCCAGCCCAGCRCAGGGAGCTGGGGCCCAGGGAAGGGAGCATGGGCAGGACCTCGTTCAATGCCTCTCTAGTGCTTTTAGCCCCAGAGAGCGCAGCTGTGGCCACCTGGGACCCCGGCGCCCAGACAGATGTGCTGGGCTTGGGCTTACAGCGTGATCTTGGCAGGGAGGAGCCATTTGCCTCCTGGTAAAATAACCACCGCCAGCCAGAGCAGCCCTGTGCTTGTCCCCACCGTCCAGGGGTGCCCCTGCCCACACAGGACCCCAGAGGGTGGCTGATGCAGACACAGCTGACTTCGGCTGTTTAGTCTCGCAGTGAACCCGGCAGCAGGCAGCAAGACCCTCTTTGTGCATCCGGGGTGCTGTGACCACGGGGTCTGCAAATCGGGGTCTCCCTTGCTGGCATATAGAGGGGTGTCCTCGTGAGGAGGGCATAGAACCGTGCAGGGAGGTGCTGTGGGGTCTTAGCCTGGGGTTTTAGGTGGCAGAGGGGTGGTGTAATGGACTCCTTTGCTGCATGGTGGCTGCTCCTGGAGCACCTGGCATGTTGCAGCAGGGACTGGGAGCATTGAGCACTGGGGACAGGGATGCTCTCGGGAGCACATTGGCAGGGCCGGGGGAAAGGAGGTCCAAGTTAATGCTGTTTGTCCTCTCTTTTGCATCCACCTGGAACTGAAACAGGAGCGGCAGAAAAAAGCCAGGTTGCCCGAGAGCAGCGACGGCTCCAAGGACTCGGACAGCTCTGCCGGGCGCCGGGGCAGCACCAGCCGGAAGCATGGGCGATGGCGGGGACGGCCAGACAGCCCCGGGGCGCTGGTGTCCAAGGTGGTGAGAGCCGTCACAGTGAGACACAAACCAGGACGGAGGCTGCCAGCCGCACCGGACTCCTCCAGCCGGAGGAACCTGACGGAGCCACGCGGGGAGGCCCAGCTGGCCGTCTTCCAGCAGGGCGACACGGGCAGCGTGGAGGGGGCTCCCCAGCCCACCGAGAACAGCTTCACCCCCAAGTGTGAAATCACGGGCAAAGATGCCCTCTCGGCGCTGGCTCGGGCCAGCAGCAAGCAGTGCCAACAGGAGATCGCCAACGTGGTGTGTCTGCACCGGGCCGGCAGCCTCATGCCCCAGTCTGTGCCTCGCCACTGCCAGCTCTTGGGTGAGTCCTGCTAGGGTGTTCCCAGTTGCCCCTGGCCATTGGGAATATCCCAGCCAGGAGCGTGGGCCACCTTCCTTATGTCACCAAACTGTCCCACCTGGCAAAAAGCGGCCTCAATCTGTCACTGATTCCCAGATTACCACTGCCTCTGTAATCCAATCAAAGCTGTGCCAGCCTCCTTAAACTGGGCTGTTCATTCTGGCCTGCAGAGGTCAGAGCCAGGCCCAGCTGCATCTTCTGTTTTGAGGGGCCAGAGAAGGACACACCCCCTGCCTTTCCCAATGCGGCCCTGTTAATTTAACGCAAGGGGCTGCGTGTGCCACCATGCCCTGGCACTGCAGCCTGATGGGGTTTGCCCAAGGCCAAGCTCTTCCCTGCTGTCCCCCACCTTGCTCGGGTCTCCCTGGTTTATCAGGAACTCCGGGTGGTGGGGTGGTGGGTGCCAAGGCTGGGGGTGGCTGACAGCCCTCTCCCTCCCCACGCAGGCAAGGTCAGCCCCGTCATCCAGTGGGACGAGAGCCGGCTGCAGCAGGTGCCCCCCAGCAAGCCCGTCCGCATTGCCTACATGCTAGTTGTGCACGGCAGGGCCATTCGCCAGCTGAAGCGGCTCATCAAGGCTGTGTACCACCAGCAGCACTTCTTCTACATCCACGTCGACAAGGTAGGCAGGAGGGACAAGGGGAAGGGAGATGCTAACAGTGCCTGGATTGCTCACCGGGACAGGGTGCAGAGCTGGGGCGCAGGTGGGCGGTGAGTGGAGGTACAGCATGCCGGAGGAAGTGGCTGGGTAGGGTTTGTCCTCGCTGCCAGTGGAGCTGTGACCCTCCCACCCCTATTTCTGCAACCTCAGGGAAGCAGGATCTATCCCTCCTGCCCAGAGCAGTCTTGTCTTGCTGCTCTCCTCCCTGCGGAGGCTGCYGTAAAGGCTGACCCTGGGCTGGCGGCAAGGAGGCCCCAGGAAGATGAGCTCCCTGCTGACCGTGAGCCGTGTTCCCTGGCAGCGCTCCAACTACCTCCATCGTGAGGCAGTGGAGCTGGCCCAGCACTACCCGAACATCCGTGTGACACCCTGGCGCATGGTGACCATCTGGGGAGGTGCCAGCCTGCTGAAGATGTACCTGCGTAGCATGAAGGACCTGCTGGAACTGGCCGAGTGGCCCTGGGACTTTTTCATCAACCTGAGTGCCACCGACTACCCCACGAGGTGAGGACCTTGCTGGGGCAGGGGAGGATGATGGTGTTCAGGCTGCATGATGCTGCAGCAGCCTTGGGAGGGGCAGGGAGGAGCAGAGAACTGAGGGAAGATGGGGTTGGAGATTGCACCCACGTGCTGGTGATGATGCTCCAGGGCCAGGCTGGTTGCATCTCTGCAGAGGAGCCCAGCCAGTACCTCGGAGGCTGTTTTTTCCTGCGGTCTGGGTGTTGCAGGGGAATGCACATGTGAGGCGCCAGACAGCAGAGGGGCCACCACATCTGTATCTCCCTAGWGATGGGACCAGGGTTTGAGTCAGCACCCACCAAGCAGCCTTAGGCTCTTTTTGTCTGGTGGCTCTTGCAGAGTGAATGTTTACTGGGCTGCTTTACCCCAGGGGCCGTTAATGCTTTCTAATTTGCACCTCAGGACCAATGAGGAGCTGGTGATGTTCCTGTCCAAATACCGAGATAAGAACTTCCTGAAGTCTCATGGCCGAGACAATGCCAGGTAATCCCAGCTAGAGGCAGAGCTGAGCCGGAGGAACAGAAAAAGGAGGGATTTCAGAAAAGAACTGACACCTTGGGTCAGGGGGGGATGTTCTGGATGTAGCTGCACCCAGCAAAGTGGCTGACACCCCTAACCCCTCATCCTTGTCCCCGTGCCCAGGTTTATCAAGAAGCAGGGCCTGGACCGCCTCTTCCATGAGTGTGACTCCCACATGTGGCGGCTGGGCGAGCGCCACATCCCCGAGGGCATCGTGGTGGATGGGGGCTCCGACTGGTTCTCGCTGACGCGCAGCTTCGTGGAGTATGTGGTCTATGCCGACGACCAGCTGGTGTCCCAGCTTCGCCAGTTTTAYACCTACACGCTCCTGCCAGCCGAGGTGGGTGCTGGCTGCAGGGCACAGGCTGGATTTTCTTCCCACTGTATTAACACCTCTGTCCCACTTCATCCCCGCCCTGGGTAGCTGCAAAGGGCACTGCTTTGTGCAGGCAGCTTTGTGCCTCCCTTTTGCCCAGACCTGGGTATGAAAGACGGGAGAGAGGAGCAGACAGGCCAAGGGTCATGTTTATATCTAGCCGTGCTTTAGGTCCAGACGCCCCTCTGGGCCAGATAAGGACTGATGTGGGCGCGCAGCCTCGTCTCTTATGCGTTGCCCTGTGCTGGGAACAGGGCTAGGTTTCTGTTCAGGAGCCTGTCCTGTTCCTCTGTGAGTGAGGGGTGGGGGRGTCTCCTTTAACCATCCCCACTGGGTCTCCTGTCCCTTCTCTGCTGTGCACAGTCCTTCTTCCACACGGTCCTGGAGAACAGTCATGCCTGCGAGACACTGGTCGATAACAACCTCCGAGTGACCAACTGGAACCGGAAGCTGGGCTGTAAGTGCCAATATAAACACATAGTCGACTGGTGCGGGTGCTCCCCAAATGACTTCAAACCCCAGGACTTCCTCCGGCTACAGGTGAAAAAGATCCTCCTTTCTCCTCCCGCTGTCTCCCCTCCTCCCTGTCTCGCTCCCCTTTGGGCACACCCCTGGGTGCTGTGCATGCCCGCATGAGCCTCACCTCAGCCCCACGAGGGACAGGAGCAGGATTGGCTCCCCAGCTGCCATGGGGCTCGGCATAGATGTGACTGTAAATGCTCGGGCAGCAGGATTACACTGACTGTTCTGCCCAGCAGCCAGGCTTTTGCTTGCAATGCTGCTCCTCTTCCCAGACTTTCTCTCCCATTTTCCTGCTCTTTCCCTGAAGACCTATCGCTTGGGGCAAATACTTTTTCAGTAAAACCACTTCAGAGTGCTGTYCTCTTTGGCAGGACAGAACACCTTGTGACAACCTGTCTCCCATGCTCTCAGTGAGTAGGGATGTAGACTGAACAAGGGAGGTTTGCAGGACATACACTCAGCCCTGAAAAGAGAAGTTAGCAGGATTTTCGAGCAGTCCTGGGCTTATATAGTGCAGGGCCCCGATCCTGCAAGCTGTGCTGCGTGGCCAGGCCTCGTGCAGGGCTCCACAGTGGCTCTGCAGGGTGGGGGCCCATCTGAATATAGATATTGCAGCAAAGGAGCTAGATGACACATGGCTGCTTCTGAGCACAGAAAGGGGGAGGCAGTGGGAGAGAAGGGAACCCATCTGCATTACCAGTAAGTGTATTGTATGCTCCCACTGATCCTGCCATAGAGGATCCCATGTAGAGGCTGGCTGTGCTTTGCTGCTCCTTAGCCTGTGCCCTCAAAGGTGGCAGGATGGGTCCCAGCACGTTTGTTCCCGGTCTGTCTCCCTCCCAGCTGCCCTGCTCAGGTGGGAGGGCAGGGGGGCTGCAGCCAACACTGTTAGAAATGCCTGTGCTCTTCCAGCAACTCTCCAGACCCACCTTCTTTGCCCGCAAGTTTGAGTCGACGGTGAATCAGGAGGTGCTGGAGATCCTGGACACGCATCTCTACGGCAGCTACCCCCCAAGCACGCCGGCCCTGAAGGCRTACTGGGAGAACGTCTATGACCGCGTCGACGGGCTCAGCGGCCTCAGCGATGTCACCCTCACCTTCTACACGACCTTCTCCAGGCTGGGGCTCCGCAAAGCTGCAGCCGTGCCGGCAGCGAAGGCTGACAAGCTCTGCAGGTGGGGTATTTGCTGCAGGCTCGAGCCAGGCTCCGAATGGTGGCCTGCATCTCGTGCTGGGAGGATGCTGATGCTCAGATGTGCAACCTCTCCATCTATCTCTCTCTCTCCAGATTTGAGCCCCGGGGCTTCCCATCCAGTGTGCACTTATATTTCTATGACGACCGTTTCCAGGGTTACCTGGTGATGCAGGAAGTGCAGAATTCGGCAACTGGGCAGGCAGAGTCCCTGGAGGTGTGGATGATGCCCCAAGGAGCTCTGAAGCTGGCGGGTCACGGAGGGCAGGCAAACCGCTTACAAAACCTTGAGGTAAATGGGGAAAGTTTCCCTCACAATGTCCACTTTCCTCCCCAGCTTTCCCACACTGTGCTGCCCTTCCTCCTCTCCCCTACCTGCAGGCTGTGGGGACAGAGGGTCACGGTGCCACTGTTGTGTCTAAGAACAAACCTTTGTCCAGGAGTTTGGCTTCTGTGTGGGGTGTGGAGCTGATCGGTGGGGAAAAGGCCTGAAGGGAATCTTTCAGGGGGGAGCTGAGGCTGTGGTGCCCAGCACCTGCAGCTGCAGGAGGCATCACGCAGATGGATTAGTGCTGACGTGGTGCACGCAGGCAGGAGAGCCATGGAAGGTGGGGTGTGCATTGCTTTGGGCTCCAAAGTTTATGCTTTCCCTGGTTTGGGGAGGTGAAACGCAAAACCTGAGCTGATAGGGTCTTCCTGCCCAGCATCCCACTGCTTGTGCCTCCTGTCCCTCCAGGTGGGCACGGAGTGGGACCCCAAGGAAAGGCTCTTCCGCAATTTTGGAGGCTTGATGGGGCCTTTCGACGAGCCGGTGGCCATGCAGAAGTGGTCGCGGGGCCCCAACCTGACGGCCACGGTGGTGTGGATCGACCCCACCTATGTCATTGCTGCCTCCTACGACATCACGGTGGATGCCGAGGCAGAGTTCACCCAGTACAAGCCCCCCCTCAATCGGCCTCTGCGCCCCGGTGTCTGGACCATCCGCCTCCTCCAGTTTTGGGAGCCCCTGGGGGAGAACCAGTTCCTGGTGGTGCCCCAGACCTTCAACCACAAGCAGCCTCTCAGGAAAGGTGAGGATGCTCTGGAGTTTGGGGCTGGGTGGGGGTTCTCCCTGCGGGCAGTCCAAGGCGATTCCCCCTGGTGCTGCCCTCTGTGGGCTGTAGCTGATGACAAGGCAGGAGCCATCCTTCCCACTGGTGTCCCTTTGCCCACATGAGTCCTCAAACCAGGCCCCCGGGCAGCTGTGGAGGGCCCATTTGTAGGTCAGATCCATCCCGAAGTCCTGCAGCAGCACTTCTTTCCTCGGGCTGGAGGAGGGCTGGGGTTGCAAAGGGACGGGGTGCTGACCCCGCCAGGAGGGTGGCAGTAGGAAGGGCAGGGTGCCGGGATGTTGCTGCGCTGCTGATGCCCTCTCTCTTCTCTCCCTGTCCTGCCCAGATGACAGCAACTGGCTGCACGGCGGGCCCCCCCGCAACGAGTACATGGAGCAGAGCTTCCAGGGCCTGGGGGGGATCCTCAACCTGCCGCGCTCTGAGGAGGCGGAGGAGGACGCGCTGCGGAAGGCGCAGCTGACGGGCAAGGCACTGGAGGACTGGGTAGACGGTGCCATCAGTGCCTTCTGGTCTGTGGCAGATGTCTGCATCAGCAGCCCCTCCGCCTGCRCCTCCCTGGAGACCTGTAGCAAAACCTCCTGGAGCTCCCTCTCCCCGGACCCCAAATCAGAACTGGGGCCCGTCAAACCTGACGGGCGGCTGAGGTAGCAGGAGCAGCCAGGGGGGCGGCCTTGGGAGCGAGGAGCATCCTCCGTCGCTGGCGTGGGGGGGCTCTCCGGACTACATCACCCCCTGCGATTTGCACCGTAGTCACTCAAGGAAGAGAGAATGGGAACCTCCAGGCAGGGGATGACCTTCTCCTGTGGGGTGTTTTGGGTGGAGGGGGAGGTGTGAGATTGGTCTTGCCCACCTCCCCCAGCAAGGGGCACTTGCTGGCCGGGGAGGGCGTGCTGGGGCGCCCGTCACTGCTGGGGCACAGACGGTGCTGGCGGCTGGGAAGACCTGCGCGTTTGTTGCTGCAGGCCTTGGAGTCTCGGGAAGGGGTGATGGGGGAGGGAGGGAAGGCTGGTGGATGGGCAGGCTCTGAACCAGCTCAGCACCCTGCCCAGCCCCAGGCTGGATCTCTGCAGGATCAAGCCCTGTGCTGCTGGCTGCTCCCCCGAGAGGGCTGGTAAGGGACTCTAGGGACAGGCAGAAGCAGAATGGGTCGAAGCTTGCCGTGTGCACGGAGCTGCTGCTGGCCCAGGGTTTGCATCTCATCCCCTCCACCCCAGCCCTTTAGTTTGTATTTTTATAAATATATATATAGAAATATATATGATGCAAAGTGCAATAGAGACAAGACCCCGTGTTGGCCGGGAAGTCATTGTGTCTCCATCTCCCCTCAGACTGTAACATACCTTGTTCTCTTGGGTGTCCTGGCACTACAGGACAGGGTGCTGGGTCGTTTACATATATTTTTTTTTTAATTATTATTATTATTATTAGTATTGTTGTTGTTATTATTATTATTATTGTTTTGCTGTTTCCCCATTTCCTGCTGGGGGCTGCTGGGGAACCGCACCCTCCTGCCCCTCGGGCAGGGTTGGTTGTGGGGTGCTGCCTGCCCTCCGAGGCAGCTGCCTGACTGTGCCAAATGTTTGGAGCTGCCAGTGTGTGTTGAGCGACAGCGAGCCGGGGAGCGCTCACTTCACAGTTCGAGTCCAAGCTGCTGTAGACCCTGCCACCTCCGTCTYCACTTCAGCAAAGCGACTCCGCAGTCCCCTGCCAAAATGCCATCCACGGGGCTGACGTCCTGCTGCAGGTGAGGCTACAGCTTGCCGTGCCCGGAGGGCTGCCCTGTGCCACAGTTCCTTGGCCTAGCCTTTTCTTTTCTCCCGGGTCGGCAGAAGCTCTCGGGATCTGCTGTGCTTCCTTGGCCAAAAAGCAAAGAGGCGAGACGAGGTCCAGCTGGCTCCAACTGCACCGCTATTTCTGCTTCCCCTTCCTCTGGAGGGAAGAGACAATGATGCCTCCAGGGAAGGGGTGCAGCGGAGCATCGTCTTTCCCCGCTGTCCTCCCAGGCTTGGGGACTGCCTGCGACATTCCTTTCTCAAAGACTGATGCTGCGTGGAGTAGTCTGGGTTTGGTTTTCACACAGGGAAGAAACTTAATGTGTGCCGTGTGGGACTGCAGCGGGAACTCGCGTGCAGCCTGGGAAGGGGTACTGCCCCTGTGCGGGGCTGGCCCAGGGGAGTTGCTGGGGATGAGCCGGAGACTGCCTGGCCCAACCCMGCTGCTCAAGGCAGGCTCAGCAGGAGCTGGTGGCTCGGGGCTTGGCCAGTCAGGTTTTGCTATCTCCAAAGATCTGTGCCATCCTTCACCTTCCTCCAAAGCCCAGGGCTTCCCCGCCTGCCGTGGCTTGTGCTCCCAGTCTCTGTGGTTTAAGGATGCTGGTGCTGCAAGAGGCTTGTTGTGAAATGGGCTCTTCCTCGCACCGAAGGGAGATGGAGACCTTGGCGCGCAAAGGCAGATACCTGCTGGCACCCCAGCCCGCCCCTCCTCGCCCGCTCCTTCGCAGGGCGTGCTGGGGCTGGGGAGCGATGCCGGGCGAGGGGAGCCCTGCGGGGCCTGGCCCCGCTGCAGGGGAGGAYGCCAAAACTGTGTCAGAAGCATTATGTAAAGTTGTCTTAAATATGCAACATCACCACAAATATATCTATATCTCTACGGTGCCGTGTGTCAGGTTTTTGCAGCATCTGCTGGAAGGGGCGAGGGGTGGGGGGAGCTGCTGGGTTTCAGAAAGGCTTCGGAGGGGCTTCTCTGCTTGCTGTGCCGGTGAGGGTGTAAATCCGTCCTGGGTGCGGTGTTGGGGGTGTGGGGGCAGGGGTGGGCTTGTTCACTTGGGCGATGCGCGACTCCAACCCGAGCTGTTGTTTTTTTCTCTTAGCCCGTGGCCGGAGCTGGTGGCCGGAGCCCGGTTACGACCCGCGTTTTCACCCGCGGAGCAGCGGGAGCTGCCTGCTGGTTTTCTGTGCAGAAGCCGGCCCTGGCAGCAGGCGCCCTGCAGGTACTGCCTGGTCAGATTACGTTAAAATGTTAATTAGCTGATGAATGGGCCTCTCCTGGTGCCTGCAGGGCTGGAGCAGAGGGCCAGGGCTGGTAGCCTCCCGCAGCCCAGCCCAGCTTTCCCTCCGCAGGAGCGGGGGCAGCGCTGAGGCTGTTCCCTGCCCGCTGACCCGAGCCCGGGCAGTGCGGCAACGGCCTGGCTGCGGCTCCCGGCTGCTGCTCGGCCGGAGCCGTGCGGACAGCGGTGCTCCGGTAACCCCGGCACGGGGCCGCGGGGGGGCTGGGGCACCCGCGGACGAGCTGGGCTGGCCCGGGCGTGTCTCCGCCGGGGGCCGCTTGTCTCCGGCGGGGAGAGGACGGGAGCCCGGCAGGGCGCTGGCCCGGATCGGGGCCGCGTTTGCAGCGCGGCTGTGCCCGCCCCGGGTCCCGCCCCGCTGCGCGCCGCGTCGCCACGGCAACCGCCGGCACCGCGTTCCTTCCGGCGAAGGTAGCCAGCCCCGCTGGCGGCCAATGGGGGCCGGCGGGGGGCGGCGCGGCGGCCAATGGGGGGTCGGCGGGGCGGGGCCGGACGCACGGCGCGGCCGCAGCGGCACCGGGAGCGGCCCCGCCCCTCCCGGCCCGGCCCCGCCCCCCGGCCGACGGGGCGCGGGCAGGGGCTGCCGGTGACGGGCGGCGGTGGCGGGATGGCGCACCCCAGCGAGGCCTCGGCGCACACGGCGGCCGCCGGCGCRGCCATGGACAGCAACGTCCTGGCCATCGTCATCGCCGCCAGTGAGTGGCGGGCGGGGGCTCCGGCGGAGCCGGGAGTGGAGCGGGGAGCGGGGCCGGGCGGGGGCGGCCGCCGTGCGGGATCAGCCTCCGCCGTTGTCTTCTGGGGCGGCCTCGGGCTGTGCCGGCGAGACGACTCCCTGCGCCCCGGGGGCGGCCCGGGGGAGCGGTGGCTGCAGCCCCCGGTCCTTCTCCGGGGCTCGGCTGGCTCCCGGGGCCGGGGGCCCGAGCGGAGCGGAGCAGAGCGGCGGGAGGGGTTGGCGGTCCCGGGTGAGCTCCGCGGAGCAGAGTGTGGGCTGGGTGGGAGCTGCGGGTTCCCGGGGCGCTGGCGAACCGGCACCCTGCCGAGGTGCTGAGTGCGAGCCGAGAGCCCCGGCCCCGGGCGGGAGGGCGCTGGGGTGCCGGGGCCGCGGTCTGTGTGGGGGCTGGTCCCTGCTGCAGGGGTCCGGGGGTTGTGTTGGGTCCAGGTCGGGGCTGAGCCCCTCTGGCTCTGCGGCTTGGCCCTGGTCTCGCAGGGAGAGAGATGTTGGGCACAACGGGGCTTTTGGCGTCTGCGGGACGGGCAGCAGGCGAACCCGGCTTCTCCGGGGCTTCTCCAAGCAGCTCTTTGCCGAGACACCCGGAGGGCAAGGTGGGGAGGCTGCAGGGAGGCCCACGGACCCAGCAGGCCACCGGCTCACTCGCCTCTTCTCCCTTCCCCTGGCAGCGGTGTCCACCTCTGTCTTCATCGTGGCGATCCTTATCCTGCTGCTGCTTCTGTACCACCGGGACCCCATGTGCTGCCAGTTCCTCTGCTCCTGCCGCTTCTTCCAGACCCCCAGCCAGTATGTGAGTGTCCTCCCTCTCCTCCTCCTGCCTGCAAGTCCCCGGCTGCCCCCCGAGCTCTTGTTCCCTTGTGCTGGGGTCTGCGAGGCTGCATCGCTGGGCTCCCCTCCTGCAGCCTGGCTGGGCTTGCTGATGGATGTGGGACCTCTGAGCAGAGCCAGGCTCTGCCTCCTCCGTGTTCCCACTCCACCCCAGAGATCCATCCATGCAACCCTGCCTGGCTGTGCCACTGGGGGTGATATCTCCAAGGCCCGGGACTAGCAGGTTCCTCAGCTCTCCACGCAGCTGAGAAGGGGTGTTCTCCTCCCCCGGTACAGTTGTGTGCGGGGCCAGGCTCTGTTTTACAGGGAAGGGGCCCAGCAGGGAAGGGGGCTGGAAGCTCAGGGTGAAGGCAGACAATGCCACTCGCTAGCGCTTGCACCCCAGCAACTGGCTCTCTTATGCACAGCTCCCAGGCGCGGAGCAGTGAGAGACAAAGCCCTTTCGCTTGCATCTGTAACTTCCTGGGGCTGGCTTTCAAGTGGGGAAGCCGGTGATGGAAAAAGAGCAGCATGTTCAGCCAGCGCTGCCTTTGTAGTGGTGGCTGCCTGGGGAAAGCTCGGCTTCCAAAGGCCTCGGGGATGGCCGCGCAGGGGAGGGCTACGGGTACCGCTGCACAGTCCCTGGGAGAAGAGGGGACATCCAGCCTCTGCTAGCAGGGGACGGAGAGACTTGTGCCATGAAAGGCAAACTTAATAGTCCAGCACAGGCTGGGAAGTCCCCAGCAGAAATCACAGTGGGAATGGGCTGCGCTGCTGGTGTCCCCTGCCCGCTTTGCTGCATCTGCTCCTTTTCCCCTCTTCCTCCCCGCTCCCTGTCCGTGGCACACGTGGGGGAGGGGGCTCGGACGCCGCACTCCTTGCCCTGCAGAGCTGCTTCCCAAGGCTGTGCAGGATGTGCCGTGAGCTGTAGAGCCTTCACTGTGCTTGGGCCTGGCTCTTGGGTGGGTGGTTAAAGGAGAAGGCATCTTGCCTTTAGCAAGGGGCTGTGTGGACAGATGGATGTAGATGCGAAAGGGAATGTATATAGGATGTATTTCCATCAGAAAAAGTGAAGCAGTTGTAGTGGTGTGAGGCAGCTTTCAAGCAGGTGTAGTTGTGCTGGTTTTGCTAATCAGTTATTAAAACAAATAGTTGCACCTCCAGCCAGCCTAGTTTCTTGCAGCTTCTGTAATTGTGCTGTAGGGCCGAGACAAACGGTTGTTAAGAGCAAAAGTAAATCTGTCATTCGTAGTTCCCCCTGCGAACCCCTGGTTGCTCTGGGAGTCTCTGGACTGGTTTCTGCTGGCAGAGATGGGGCTTTCCTGAGAGCAAGGAATGGCCCACGGCTCGAGTCCTGGCTCTGGCTCGAGGGGCTGCTCTCCGCGAGAGGGATCTCTGCTGTTGCTCAACACCTTGACAGGGAATCGAGTTTAACTGGAGCAAGACTGCTCGGGAACAGAACAGCTATTGCTCTGTAGATTTGCTTGCTACGTTATCCTGAAATGACTTCCTTGGTAGATAAGCATTTACAAATTCTGTAACCCTGAGTACGTGACAGAGCTCTGATCTATACTAGCGGAATAGTTGGGTTGGTTTTTTGTTGTCTCACAAAGAGAGATGGTTCTGCTGAGTCTGAATGAAACCCTGCCCTGGGCCCAGGCTGCTGTCCCTCCAGCTGTGCTGCGTAGCAGTGCCAGTTGGCTTGGGCCCGTAGAGCGGGCCCTGCACCRCCCGGTGAGGATGTGCCCGAGCTGTCAGTGTCGGTAAACAGGCAGGCAGAGGTTGGCTGCCAGTGGCAAGAGCTGCATAAGCCAAATGGGCAGAGGTAGCGGCTCTCCCCCCTGCCCAAAGTCCTGCTTCCCAGGCTGTCCCATGTGAGCTGGCCAAGCTCCGCTCGCTGTCRGGTGGGATGTGAGAGATTTCGGCTTTGCTCACGTCCTCCTCCCTGACCCCTTGTTACAGGACTGTCCCCCGCCCTACTTCAGCAGCAGCCAGCGGCTGGTGGGTCCCCAGTGTGGAGCGTCACGGCTGGAGAGCGCTGCCGAGAACCCTGGCGTGCAGGTGATGGCTGGGTCCTTGATGGGAGCTGGGGGGGAAATGGTAGCAAAGATCCTGATGAGCTTGGGAAGAGACTGTGGTTATGGGGACCTGGGGAGCTCCTGGGGCATAGGGAGAAGGTGCCAGACAGCAGGAGCAACTTTGGGAAGTGCTGTTGGTATGTAAAAATCTGGGGGTTTGGGGAGTGGGGGCAGGGATACTGCAGAGGACACCATTGTGCCCTGAGGTGTTTGGGCATGGAAGTGTCGGGCGGATCCCTCGGGGCTTGGGATTTGCAAAGCAGGTTGTGGTGTAATTACCTCCTGGGAGGGGGGATTTCCTCTCTCRGGGTTCAAGGAGGGGCACCCACAACTTTGAAACCTTGAAGTAACTCCAGGTGGCACCAGGCCATGAACTTCCAGCGAAGGAAGCCACCACCATGCTGACCTTTCTCTTCTGGGCTGGGCATTTCTAGGGAGACGAGCTATTCTGTGTCGGATCCMCCAGCAGCTATCAGCTCCCTTCCTGGGAGCAGCCCCGCTTGCCAAGCTACGAGAGCGTGCGGAAGAAAGATCGCCAGCGGGAAATCCATCAGATGATTGCCGAGAGGTTTGGGCTGTGGGCAGAGCCTTCCCAGGAGGTGAGTTCTCCCTCCCCTGCATGAGGGTGCTGGCAGAGGCCCAGGGGCAGCCCCCCCCCGGTTTGTATCTGGGTCTTGCTTCAGCAATTTGCAGTAGCTAAGGACTCTGTTCTCTGCGATTGCCTTTCTCTGATAGCCTTTATCTCTGGGAAGGGCACAAAGTATACCAGGAGGCTCCTTTTGTGTACATCTGTGCTGGTTAATGATCGATCTCTCCTGGTGCGTTTGCAGAAATGCCTGTGCCAGGAGGCAGGTAGAGCTGCTGATGAAAGGGCAGGCTCTTCAGATCATCTGCTCTATACAAGCCCAAGCTGGGAATGTTATTTTTAGATCTGTAAGGCTTCCACGGTTTCTTGCTCCCTTCTCCCTGCAGGACACCTCTGGGAGGCCTCTCGCCATTATCTTGAAGTGTTTATGGCTTATTTATGAGCAGGAGGCTTTGCCTGTTACGACATTTAAGATTTGCACTCCTGCAATAGAATAGAGAACAGCGAGTGCATGTGCCAAGTAGGTCCTGCGGCAGCAGCCCGAGAGACTCCTGTTGAACAAAGAGACCTCATTGACTAAAGGAGAACAGAAACATTTGAAACCCTGAGTGGAGCACTAAAGGTTCACCGATTTACCTGGATTTTGGGCTCTTAAAGCTGCACCATAAAGTTTGGCATAGTCAGCACTTGCCGCTTGGTGTTTGGAGCCGTAACTAAGGATACCTGCCCTGAAACCAGAGCACTGAGGGCACAGGAGAGTAAAGCCCCCAAGGACGAGTGGTTGAGGAACTGCAATGGGAGCTCTTCCACAACATCCCTGTGCCACTCCTGTCACTCATTATGGGGACAAAGCTAGGCCAGCTCTGCCAAAATAAATGTAACAACAGCCCGGAGGTTCCTCTCTGCTGCTGTGCTTGCTAACAAAACCTGGGTAGAAAGCCTGGTTTGAAGGCACTTGTATAAATCCCAGTAATTGATCCTTGGTCAAAGGAAAGCGAACAACAGTCCCGTTTTAACAGAAGTCAAGTCTTTTCTGGCCTTGCGACAAGTAGTGACAAGTCCTTGAAGGGGGACAGGGAAGAGCAGGAACTGGCACAGAAAGTGTGAGGGGGGAGCGGGTGGAATGTGCCTCTCCAGTGGATTTCTGCCCTGCCGTGTTGCAAACCGGTGCTAAGCACTCACTTTCCAGGTGTTCATCTAGCCAGCAGCTCGCTGCTCTGAGGACTGCAGGAATTTAATTTCAGGCTGGTGGTGGTGGCGAGCCTTGTCATCCGCTCTGTAAGAAGAGGTGGGATAATCTCCTGGTTATTTCTGATCAGCTGTAATGCTCTTCCTCTCTCCTCAATAGATGCCGCCTCCCTACGAGCATGCTCTGAGGCATCCTCCAGCTTTCTCAGGAACAGTAATAAGCTCAGAGACCTTGGCCAGACATGGCGTGCCAGACTCTTTCCAGGCCCCTCTCAGCTACCAAACTCAGCGAAACACAGACGTGTAAGGCCTCGGCCTCTGCGTACTGCTTCTTCCCATGGTGTCAGTGACAGAAGTGCCTGTGACATCGTTCTCATCTGCAGGGAACGGCCGAACCTCAGACCTCCGCCCAGATTCACAATCAGCTGAGACACAGGCAAGTCAGACCCAGCCAGCGGAGACGTCCCTCCCGCAGCACCAAGACAACCATGGAGCCAGCGCCAGGTATCGCGCTCTGAGCAGAGCAACCGCAGGGATGTCTGCTCGCTCTTCTCTGGCAAACCTACTGTTACTGAAGGCAACGGACCAGCTGCTTGCTTCTACACGAGGGGCAAAGCCAACGTGAAGGTCTGCTCAGCCAGAGCTCCTCCAGGAAGCCAGTGTTATCGTACCTCTGTGAGGCAAGCACTGCCCGGTGTGCCAAGGATCAGACCTCAGACAGTGGTCATGTTGTGCTACTTCACTTATTTCTTAGGTTGTAAAATATTTTGCTATATTGGTATATCGGATAACAGGTGGGAATCCTCACCTGTGAGCAGCAGAACAAATCTGCATCAGAGCATCGCTGCGTGCTCTCACAGCAACAGTCATCTGTGACTGAGAGCAATTTTGTACGGACTTCAGAGAGATTCGGAGAGGCTCCAGGGGTTGTGTCACCTGCTGTACGCAAATACCGACCACCAAGATGGACCCTGTGACTGGATATGCAAGCTGGGAAAGGACAGGAGAAGCGTGGACAAAATAGCTGGTGGTTTCCATGAGGAACGTAAAGCAAAGGTGGACGTGTGTGGCTGACCCAGTTTACCTAGTCATCTTCTGCAGAGCAGACAGTCTAATAGCGTCAACACTGGTGTCCTCACACCACCAATTTTGATAACCTGTTTTCTACTGCAGAGACAACATTTCAAATTGTTTACTATCCTGTAGATAAAATGAGATCAGTTTGGCCACAGGGCATTTGGGCTCCTTTCTTTCAAGCAACATAAGCTCAAAAATGTCACGGAATGACTCGGGGAAGACAAAAGGATAAGTCTTCTGGATTATGGCTTTATGATACACCTCCAGCCGCTGAGCATCAAATACCACCCCAGACTTGTGCGTCTTACCAGACACTCTAAAATTAGTCATGAGTTTGCTTTACGAGTGTGAAGTTGCCTCACGTGGCTAGTAAATGGAACACTTTCAGATATGAGTTAATCATTGAGGTGAGTTAGACAGAAGGAAAAATCTAGCTTCCTGGGATGCAGTTAGGTGCAAGTGGAAAAGGATCTGTTCTGCAGTATTTTGAATTAAGATACAAATATAACACTAATGTCTAAAAATGAATAAAAATAGATAGAGGGAATTATTAGTGGGACAAGTCCTGACATGAGTGATTGTAGAGAAAACTCACCCAGTGGCACAACAGAACAGGTTCTCCAGAGGAAGGCAGCTCGATACTAAATGAATGTAAGTAACACATTCTGTGAACAGCCAAGACATTCAGCAGCCCCACAGCGTTTATTAAACACTCTTACAAATGCCAGCAGGTGATCCCAGTGCCTGAACACTGACCACGTGTGCTTTAGGAGCAAGAAAACAAAGTCCTAAACTGGTATCTTCAGAGCTAGAATATTCCTGTCCTTGGATGCCAGTCCAGCTGGAGTCGTCTGTCCCAGCCGCTCCTTCCCATCCGTCCCTACATGACGCAGGAGGCTCAGAGCATGGTGACCAGTTTAAAGCTTCCTACTTCTGTGGTAGGGACAACATTGATAAAGGTTTTATAAAGAATCGCTCCTTTGGGTAGACGACAGATCACTTCCCTGCTCTCGCTGCTGCGGGGTGGAGGTATGTAGACCTCTTTGGTGTATCTCACGATCCCATCCTCCAGGGCGTAGAGTGTCTTGTTACGGCCCATCCCCACCTGGAGGAGGATGAGAAGTGTTAGAAAAGAAAGGCTGGAGGTCCACCACTAAAGCAGATCTGATCATTGGTCTGCCTCGTTCGATATCCTGGCTTCAACAGCATCTGTTGCTTTGTATTTTAAAATAAAAGAAAACCACACTATTTGCTTCCAGCAATCAGTATGCAATGGTGCTCATTACAAGGGAGGAGATACCGATTCCACCCTGAAGCACAAGAACCCAGTTAGGTTACAGAAGTGTTTGGGGATATCCGTAACTTTCAGTCGTTTCCTCAGTCACATGAGCACAGGTGTGACTCTGAGCAGGCTCTGTGACTAAGAAATACCAGGTAATGAAACCCAATTTCAGGATTATATAGAATATATAAGAACTAGCTTGAGGGAGAGGAGGCACTGAGTACAGGACTCTGCTGCGGGCTGCTGTTCTCTGAGAACAAAGGAAGAAATGAAAAAGCAACTTACGTGAGCCCCTGGATGCCAGCGTATCAACCGCTGCGTAGCCAAAATGTTGCCTGCGTGCACGAATGCACCTGCAACAGAGTGACAGAGTCAGACTGCAGAGAAACAGAGCTCCCCGAAGCCCTGGCAGAACACAAATGGTTCCAGGACTTACAAAACCCAGCTTTCTGTGGGAATTTTCTAAGGAAAAATTACTTCAAATGCTAAAAGCATCTATACAAAAATGCTGTTAGCAGGAAATAAAGGGCAATTGATATACAATGGCAAAAAGCAATTCTAGTCTTTGTAAAGATTACTTCTAGGGTACAAGGCATTTTCTGGTTGCTGAAGGCATTTGTTTTTATTACCTTTTACATCGATACATTTTCATCAGCAAAGCTAGTAATTATTAAGCACTCAGCTGCATGAATCTGTACTTTGGCTTCTGCTAAGCCTCATAATTCTTCCCTTTGTAAACATCGAAAATGCCCGGCTTTTCAACACAGCATGGGGAGAAAGTGCACTTAAGTTATTAGGTGTCCCACAGTGTACCCTCCTCCCAGGCTCTCCAGAGTGGCAAAGTTAGAATCAAAGTACATTTTCTGTAGGCAATTTCAGCTGGCCGCTCGTGGGCCCATCGGGGAGGGAGGCTGACTCACCCTGCCCTCCCGCCGGCTACCCTTGATCATGAGGTTTCACTGAACCTCCCCTTTCCTCTCTCTTGGAAGAGCGCCCTGGCCACCTCCTACTGAAATGCGCAACTCACACCCGTACCAGGGGAGCAGCTGTGAAGAACCCAATGAAACGCAAATAAGACTCAGCAGATTCTCAGACCTACCTTCTACTTTTTTGAATCCATAGCGCTTCCCAGGGCTGCGGCCACCTAAATTTTTTGAGCTGCCCCCAGTTTTCTTAGAAGCACATCTGACAGCAACCAGGCTTGTTTGTGGAGCAGTTAGAACTAGGTTCGGAGCAAGAACAACAATAATGTCAGCTGAAAAAAAAAAAACCTATTACACGCGCTTTCTTTTTTCAGATTTAAAGGATGTCAGTTAATACAGGCTTTAAAACTAAAGGCAAAAGAAAGCTCTGAGTTAAAAAAAAAAATACTTTCAAGATAAACCATAATTAGACCACCATGGCCTAATGCACAAATTCATGTTTCAGCAAGGCCTTGTAAAATGAGGTACGGAAGTTACTGGTTGCTGTGGATTGGCCTTATATTGCTTTGAGAAAAGACAAGTTGTGATCTCTGTTTCAGTTTCCCCTTCAATCRAATGGTATTTACTTACACAGTAATATTTTGAAATCTTACAAATGAGAAGACTCCAATTCAGGACAATATATAAGCATATATAGAATTGCTATTCTGAACATACTAATTGAAGCATTTTGTGCAAATTTTTGAGTTACAATCAGGAGAAGTCAAGGAAAAAAAAAAAAAAATCAGTTGTTACAGACACTGATTGTCCCTGGAACACAAAATATTATTCACACCACAAACTTCTTTCTTAAACAAACAAACAAASAGACACTGACAGAAAACACACTGGTTTTCTTATCAAGAAAGCTGGCCCTCTAGCAAACTTCTCTCTGTAAAAAAGTGATTGAGATATAATTAGTTATTTTTAAAAATCTCTTCAGTACCTCCTTTCATGCAGTTAGCAGGCAAATCCAATTTTTCTGAATCCCTCTATTCAACCTCTTAAGCTGCACGTTAGTACGGAAGAGCAGTTATCATAACATTCTTCTTTTCTTATCCTGAGTAAAACCACTGGATTAATTTAATCTTAATTAAATTATCATAGATACTCAGTGAGCTAGAAATATTGTTGAGAAAAGGGAAATTGCTCTACAAAGAACCATTAATTTCAGGAGCTTACCCATTAAGTAAGAGAAAGGCTCTGAGACTTGACAAACTACAGGGAATTAGGCAAAGATGAATAAGAGTTGGTTTCATATACACAAATTCTACGGAGTTATAGTCCAATAAACTTTTATCGAAAAAACTCCAACAGGTTGATTCCAGGGTTACATTTGGTGTTGCATGAAAGAAGCTTGCTAACAAAAAAATGAAGCTCAGAGCATCAGACACACAGGGAAAAGCAGTTATCTAGAGAAGACTGAAACAGAGAGTTTGTAACTTGATTGAAGTCATGTTGGAAATGAGTGGAAAAAAATTCACAATTCTGATGTCCCACCAAAGAAACCATGAGGATATTTCTGCCTGTAACACTTCTAGATTAAAAAAAKGGATTTTTAAAGCCTCCTGACTACAGCACTGCATAAGGAGAGCGCAGCACCCCTCGCTCTTTGGTCTCCGCCTAGCACACATGAATACTGTTTTTCCAGAGATGATTTTTTCACCATGAGGGCAGTCAAGCAGCAGCACAGAGAGGTTGTGCTGTTCCCATCCCTAGAGATTTTCGAGGCCAGAAGGGATGAAACCTTCAGCACCTCGGCCCCACCTCAGAGCTGACCCTGCTTTCAGCAGGTTGCACTATAAACCACCTGAGGCCCCCTCCCACATGAATGACCCCGCGATGCGGTAGCGCTAGGGCCTGAAACTCTCCCATTTCACCACAGCACCGCCTCAGACGAGCCGCGGCCTGAGGTTAAAGGCGAAGGCCTCGACCCCGAGCTACCGGCAGTGATCTCCCCCGGGGCACCCCCTCTCCAGCTCAGCCTCCCGCCCCGCGGCCGGACCCCCTCCCTATCCCGYGGAGGGGTGAAGCTGGAGGTGGGGGTAACCCCTCACTCACACGGCCGCCTCAGCGCCGCCATTTTCTCTAGCGCCACCTCCTCTTCCTCTTCCGGTGGGAGAGCAGGGCGCGCGCGGCTGGCGGCGGTTGGTCCGAACGCGCGCGTCCGCGCGCGTTCGGACCAACCGCCGCCAACCGCGCGAGCGTTTGGACCAACCGCCACTCGCGCGAGCTTCCCCTCAGCAAGCGCCGGTCACGCTCTTCCCTCAGGCGCCCGGGGCTTTATCTCAGGGAAAAGCGGGATGGCAGAGAGGGAGCCGAGGTCTGAGGAGAGCGATGAGGAGGAGCTGCCTACCTTAGCCTCCCTGCTGCAGCCCTCGCCATCGCCGCCGCCCGGCGAGTTGGGCCGCTGGCTGTCCCCGTCCCCCACTCCCAAGCCGGGGAGGGCGGCGGGGGTGGTTGTGGTGGTGAGCAGTGGCAGCGAAGAGGAGGAGGAGGAGGAGGAGGAGGAGGAGGAGGTGGTGGAGGTCGTCCCTCTGCCTGAGAGGATCAAGAGGAGGGTGGAAGCAATGAGGCAGGCGGCTTTTGAGCCCCCCCAGCCGGGCGGTGGTGATGCAGCAGGGGGAGCTGGCCTTTGTGCTAGCGGTGACCTGATGGCACCTGGCAGCGCAGGGCCGCGGGAAGCCCTGGTGTCGTGTGGAGAAGTGTCTTGTGGTAGCCAAAATGGCACACACAGTGTTGAGAGGCCCTCTTTGTGCCCGCTGCCAGCCTCTCAGTCTGACTCCGCARACCAGCCTAATAAGCCCCTGGTAAGCGGAGCAAGCCCAGAAACATCCCCCCTTCCCAAGAAGCCAAAATATACTCAGAAGGAAAGGGAGGCAATCTGCAAGGCTGCGTGGCAGAGGAGGAAGGAGCGAGAAGCACGGAGGAGGCAGCAGGAGCAGGAAAAAGAGAGGAAGAGGGCCCTTGCCAAGATGCTGAAAGCTCAGCGACCAGGGGAGTGCCAGAAATACATAACAGTGGTGCTAGATCCAGGTACTTGTCCTCACAGTCTGCATCTGCCTTATATTGACTGTCAGTTCTTGCTGTGGAGGCCTGACCCATGCACCGATTTCAGTTCTCTTACAGGTAAAAGGTGGTGGACAGATCCTTAGTGCTTTGCAGGCTGCAAATTATTCCTGTGTGGTTGAGAGTCAGGCTGTTCCCTGGAGCATCACTTGGAGGAGAAAGATTGTGTCATCTCAGGTGTGCGAGCAAAATCTCAATGTTCTTGCCCTTTTCTTCCTCTGTTATTTGCATGCATTAGTAATTGTATTTAACAACCCAAGTAAACACCCTCTAATCTTCTCCCTGCCTCAGAGGTCTGAGTGGGAGCACCAGTTTGAGTGAGTGAATTATAAACAGACTGTTGGTCTGGCTGTTTGTTTTCATATCTGGGCAGGTGGAAGGAGGAGATGAATGGACAGAAGAACCAAATGTCCTGGTTCTGCTGCGCTTGGAGGAGTTTTTGTCCATGGTTCACAACTACAAACAAGTGAGATTGCTTATGACTTTTGAGCTCTCGAACATGCCTTGTTGTAAAGGGTGGTGTTTGTCATCTCTCTTCATGGCAGGAAGGTTTTGATGTGGGATGAAGCTATGGCCTCAGTAAACCAGAAGTCTGGTTTTAGAAGCCATTAATGGATCAAAACACTAGGGTTGTATAATGCAAAGTTCTGACACGCTTTCTTTCCTAGTTACAATTTTTCACAGATTTTTGAAGAGGTAACATTGTCAGATCAAGTGGGATTATTTTTTTTTAAGTTTTTATTTTTTATTTCTTTCTGCCATAACTTTATACTGAATCAAGTATTGCCTGCTTGCCCCTGAAGGGCTGTGTGAACAGACTTTTTCATCTGCAGACCCAGCTGCAGAATTGGAGCCATAGGTTGCTGGGCTTGCATGTGTAACTCACAATGGTTTAACTCCTTTTTTCCATTGATCTTTGCAGGAGGCCCTGGGCTGTACAGAAGGACAGGAGGAGACCCTACAGAGCTATGTAGCTCATCTGATGGAGGAAATGCCTGGGAAAATTCTGGCACTGGCAGTAGTTGAAGTAGAAAATTATTTCAGGTTAAACTTTTTTCCCTCCAAATGTTTCTATGTTGTCTCTGGCCTTGAAAAATGCCATAGATGTTTCCATTAATTCCTTCTAGCAAAGACTGGAGCATAAGAGGTATTCCTACCTGGAATTGCTCCACTGTTTATTATACAGAAACAGAAGCAATGGTCCATCCAGCCTGTCACCACGGTGACCAATGAGAAATACCTGGGGAAGAGCATGAACTCCCAGTCTTACTTTACTTTTCTTAGGTGTCTCAAAGTTCAGTCAAAAAAGAGACTGCGACAGGCAGCAGCGAGTGGAAACCAAGAAGAGGAACAGGGAAAACGGAGAAAAAAGAAAGCTAAGGACTCTGGCCTGGATATAACCAGAATGGACGTGGAAGAAGTGAGTACCTTTAAAACAGGCATGCAGCCATCATCTCTTGTCATCTGCCATTGTTTGAACATTTGACCCAATCACACTCTTTCTTGGATGGGGGGATTCAGCCTTCGTTATTGCATGTGTCTGTGGACAGAGCTCTTTGGGTTCAGTTCCCCACTGCTCAGTTATGTACCTGCTCTCCCACGGACTRACGTGTCTCATTCACCTTGATCCTGGACAGTGAAATGTCAGTCTTGGTCAGCATCTCTCACCCTTCATGGCCTGCTGGCAAAGCACATCAGTGCTGCCTGGGCTGGGTGGCCTGCGTGTAACGAGAGCCTGCCACTGAGGAGCTGCGGCAGCTGAATGGCGCTAAACTGATATTAACCGGCAGGAGACAGGCTGCCCCTAAATACTTCAGTGCCTTAAATTAACTGTGCCCAAAATGGGGAGAGAGTGGATGTTCTTGGCCTATAGCAAGATGTTGTGACCCTTTTTTGTTTCAGACAAGAGTGGGGTTTGATGTGAGAAGATTAATTGTTCCATTTGTTGTTTCCAATTATGTTTACAGGCCTTGGTGGATCTGCAGCTGTGCAAACAAGTCCAAGTCAGCTTTTTTGAGAGCTGGGAGGAGCTCGGAGAATTTGCCACTATGTTCACAAAAGCTGTCGCTGAAGCACCGTTCAAGTGAGTAAGCAGATGAGGTTTGGTCATATCGTCTTTGGAGAGGCTGGAGGGAATAGCAGGTACACAGCTGTACTTCAGTACAACACAGTATAATGATTTTTAAAGGAGCAGGCAACACAGAGCAGCTGCTAATGCAGCTCCTTCAACACAGGGGTAGTTCTTGGAAACTGATGTCCTGCCAGGGGAGGGGTGAGGACAGACCCTGGTTTCACGCCGGAGTCTTGACATCAAGTAAAGCTCTTGTTCTCGGTCTGATTTTAGGAGTGGGAAGGGAATGCAAGTAGGGTTGGGCTCTTGCAGCACCAGCTTTTCTTCTTCTGTACGTAACCGAAAGAGACATTACTGAGACCGAACCATTTAGCTGCTTCCATTGATAAGGAAGGACAGCAGCAGCAGCATGTTGTATGGCGATAGCTAAGAAAGCCGTCCTTTGCAGTCTCACACAATCCTAGCATTCCTATCACAGCAGCTGCCATATTTTACATCTCAGCCATGAGAAGAGATGAGATGTCGCTAAAAATGACACGTAAAAGTGTTTTATTATGGTGGACAGTCAGAAAGTTAATTCTTGTTTACCACTTTGTATGCGTGTTGGCTTGTGTCAGGATTGCTCCCAAGTGCAGGATGATTGTTTCTTTTCCTTTTTCAGTAGGAAATCTGGGTCTTAAACAAGGAAATTGGTAATGCATGTAAAGAAAATAGGGTCAAATTTTTAGCATTTACTTTGATGCCAATGGTGTCTATAACAGCATGGAGTGAGAAATGGCTCTCGTCTCTGGCTATGTGACAACAGATGCAGGAATAAGATTTCTTCATAGCCTCATTGTCTCATTTGCTTTCCCATTCTTTGTTCTCCCTAGGCGAGAGCGAGAGAAGACGGGGTTCTCTTTCTACTTAGAGAAGGGGTGGCGCGGAGGGGTGAAGGTGGATCATTCCGGAAAGGGTCTCTTCGAAGTTTGGAAGAGGCAGATACAACAATTTAACCGGGTCAGCCTTGAGATGGCTGAGGCTATCGTGTCTGCCTACCCTTCTCCTCAGCTTCTGAACCAGGTGAGGATGCCTCAGGAATACCGAGTACTGTGTGCAGACAGCCAACTAATGTAAGGACCGGAGGAAATAATTTAATCAGTATTATATTTGACACAACAATTCTGTATGAGCTGTTTAGTAAGGTAGCGAAGGAACCGATCCCTTGGCACCCATTGCTTTGGCTTTACAGAGCAGACTACTGAGGGAGCAGTATCGTTTCTGCATCAGCCTGTAAGCTCACAAATGAGATCTGGGGAGAGACCAGGTGAAAAATGAGCGTACATTGTGAAAGGGCAGAGCAGTCACAGGTGCATAGCTTTGATTATTTTTTTGAGTGATGGATGCAAATGGATGATACCGTTGTTCCTTTGTGTTGCTGTTAGGCCTATAGCAGATGCTCCTCTGAGCAGGAGCGGGAAAACATGCTGGCTAATATCCCTGTGCACCGCGGTGATGGTGTGACAGCCACCTCCCGGCGGATCGGACCAGAACTCTCCCGACGAATCTATCTGCAGATGACTTCCCACGATCCTGATCTCTACTTGGATTTCACTGGGTAGCCCCAGGGAATACGGATTTTACTGTTTGCCCCGTTTAAGTATTCAGCTTCCTTCTGGGAAGAAGTGCTTAGATAACAGTCATTGATCCTAGTTTAAAGACTTAAAACACATTTAGACTTTATTGTAGCAGAAGAAGGTTGGATAAAATTGCAGAATGGCTGGAGTTTACACAAGAAAGATGGTGATCATCTTCCATAAGAGCATGAGTTGGACACGGCTTGTCATATTGATAGTTCCTTTTATTTGTCTTCCTAGAAAATAAATAATTTTGAATAATAATAATGATCTTTGCTTCTTAATGTGCCATCTTGAATATAGACAGGTATGTCATCTGTTGAAAGGAATACTTTCTACTGCTGTCCTAAACTACAAGTAGTTATCTTCTCTCTCCAGCGTGAAAAATCCTAAATGCTAAAAGCAACATGGTGCTGCCCCCCCCCGCACCTGCTCTAGTGAGGTGGAAGAACTTTAGCTCACAAAATAGACTCTCAGTTTTCCGCTGTGGCAGATGGGAATGAGTAAGACTAATTTTCAGACATAAATTTAGACTGCCCTGATTCAGTCTCCAGATGGCTTAATCTATAGAGGGTCTTGAAATCTGATTATATGCGCCGGAGTTATGAGGTCTGACCAGTTGGCAGAAAAAGCTTTCTTTTAATTAGAYTGGGGAACATGCTCGCCTGTCCACGAAGCCATTAGCACTCGTGTGCACACAAGGATGGTTGAGGTCTTTYGCAACAGCAGCACTTACCGAGATGAGGGCTGAGAGTGAATTAAACTGCATCCGATGTGTGGAAGCTACCCTTTGGAACCATGCTGCCTCGAGTGAAAAAATACCCACCCGCTGCGCTAGCTTCAGGCATCCAGCAGGAGCCTTGCCTGGCCAGTGGCGCGCTTCTGACCTGAGCTGATAAATCTCATCAGCCTGGCATTTGCAGACTTAAGCAGCACTCTCCTAGATGGCAAAGCAGCAGACTGCTGCCAGATGCTGGCAGCAATGTCTGCAGAGAGGAAATGTCGCTTTGAATGTTGTTTGCCGTGTTTCCGGACATTTCTGGATAATAAGCAAGGACCTTTTAAAGAATGTGATGAGTTAGATACCAAAAGCAAGGCCTAAAGCTGTTTCAAGGAAGCTTAGGAAACGTATGTACTGCTAAGCTAGAGATAGGCAGCCTTTCCTTCCTTTTATCTGATATTCACGCTGTCGCTTTTTTCTGCGTGGTACTCGGGGAACCACACTTATCATTAGGTTACAAAAAGGTGAAGGCTGCTTCGACGATGACCTTGGTATGAAATGCTATAGATTATTCCCTCATGGCACTGCTTTTATCAGCAATAATCCCAGTTATTAGAAGAGAGGGAGCGATTCTGGTGAGTAATGTAGGCATGTCTCAGTGGAGTCTGTGGCATGGGTATTCTCTGAAGCCTGCACTTACAACATAATGTGTACACTTCATTTTAGTACTCACAAAGTCCTTAAGGATATGACAAACTTCGGTTTGGTTTTCTCTGTAAGGAAATTATAAATCATTCATAGGCCTTTGCACAGGTAAGTTTTCTTCTCCAGGTGCAAACCGCCAAACCTCACAGCCTTCCCCACAGCCCCAAGGCGAACCCTTCTCTGCCCGCCTGCCTCAGCAGGCGATGCTGCCACAGTGCCACCCAGCGCYGCCTGCCACTGCTGCAGCCGGCAGCCAACTCGCCCCCGTCTGTCCCCGGCTCTCAGACACCCCCTCTTGCTGCACACACAGACCCAGCCTGCAGACGGGCCAGAAGCCCTTCCTAAGCTGTAGCTGCTTTGTTGGCGCTAGCTGGTTAAAATTAATGTAGTTAGAAATCATTACTGTATGTACTCAGAAATAATTTTTGGCTGTTTCTAAAAGACCTCATTAGAACTGCATTAGCAACATAAACATCCAGTTCAGACAAATTGCTGCGAAAACTGTTGTATTGAAAATTTTCAGCTCCTTTCAATAGTACATCAGCTTCTTCGCTCCAACATACGGATGCACAGCCATCCTACACACTTGTAATTGGTCCTGGAGTAGGCCTTAATATATTATTCCCATACAGCCATATCACCAATTTTAGCACAAATAGAAATGACAGCAAGGAATGGATACGTATTAAAAACCTTCTACCTCCAGGATAGAGCTATAGCTACCTAGATAACACAAGGGCTGGGTTTTTCCACTCCTATCGACTGGCAGCTTTCTGTATCTCGCAATCTAGGTAAACGTCCCTTGGAGGTAAGAAGTGTTCACAAGTTTAGGTTAACGTAGGCAAATAATGGGAGTTACAGGCCAACTGCGAAACATGCACAGCAAAGATGATCTGAACAATAACTCTGCTCTGTGTGGAGTGGACCAGCAAACCAATGCTGACTGATCAAAAGCAGTTTCATCAGAACACAATTCCATAGGAATTCTGGCTGCGTAGATGGTGGAGGGAGATGCTGACGAAGCAAGTGCCCGTCCAGGACAATCACTGCTGCGAGTTCTGTTGTAGCATATTTTGCAGGGTTTTGTGGTTTTGCAGAGCGGCTAACACGTCCTCGTAGAGAGTGTTCACGCTGACGCACAGAGGTTGATGTTGCAGCTCTGTCAGCTTGCAGGTGGCCAAAGTACAGAGGACGCACAGCAGCACAAAGAGCAGGACCCTCAGCACCGACCGCGACCAGGAGTGCTTCTGCCGGGGTGGCTGAGGGGGACGAGAACTGGAGGCGGGCTCTGTAACGAGAACATTTACAAGACAGAGAACACGAGGAATTAATCAAATATCTTTAACAGTCTACATTCAGAAACAAGCTGTTCAGGTAAGACACTTCAGCCTGTGCTGCAGTTGTCTTTTGTCATGAATTTTCATCATTTAACTCTGGTTAATAAATAGATGCGCAGGATCTACCCATTTAGGGTGAAAAGTTTCAGATTTAGTTTCATGGGCAGCAGTGAAGAGGGTGTAAAGCACCTCTGTGTTGCACATTTTTGCACATATAGTTCAGTACATTTAAAAAGAAATGAGTGGAGGGAAGTTCTCCGTAGGAATTGCTGAAGAACTTTCCGAATCTTGTAGCTCAGCAGTTCATCAGGAACACAGATGAAGGGGAAAAGGGCACAGCAGTAGAGCTTATTAGAAGTCCTACAGGTTTCCCCACCGCCACCCCCCATCTTTATGCACCTGGGCTACATAAAAGCAAATCTGGCAGCATCAAAATGAGATGAAGATGAAATCTGATGCAATCCTACCCACAATGGATACTACTTACTTCGGGTCTGCACATTTTCTTTTTTAGGTTTCTTTTCCATCTCCTGTTTTGCAGCTTTCTGAGCATCATACTCCCGTCTCCTGCGTTCCTTTTCTTCTGCCTTCTCTCGCTTCCTCAGTTCCCTCTCTTGAGCCTCCTTTGCTCGCTGTTCTGCTTCACGCTTCTTCTCCATTTCTGGGGATTAATAGGAAGTTTTTTCCCTTTTATGTAAAGGGTTGTCATTGCCTTCTTCCTTATTACCTGCTTATCTGCTCCCAGTTGGAATGAGGAAACAAATCAAATAACTAACCTTTTTTTTTTTTTTTTAATATTACATACCTTGCATTTTGCTCCCTCAGAATTAGCTTCCCTTTAAATAAATCCTGTGCTCTTCTTTCATATTTTTTATAGGTAACCTACAGCGCATTCCACCTAGAGATCTAACTATTATTCAGGCAAGAAATTGCATAGTTATCCCCAGCTATCTTTCTCCCTCCAGCCCTTCTACCCTATTACTCCCAGAGTCCTCAGGATTTTGATAGCTACAAGTATTTGTTAGATGGTAATTTGTTAGATGTCAATTAGTAAGTTTGGGCATGTAAGAGAGATCAAGAACAGTCCTCAGCAGACAGCACATGAGGGCTTTTTGTGCTTACCTCGCTCTGCTTGGAGCTTCCGTTGCCGCTGTCGATCCTGCTCAGACTGGATCGCTTTCATGTGCTGCAGTACCTTCAAGGTCCAAGAAAACAACCTGAGGTCTCTGCAGGAGGCTCGTTACACAGTCAGTTCAAAACAGAACAGCTGGAGCRTAGCTGAGGACAGTCAGCTGGGGCTGACCACCAACCCTGACTTACCCCTACAGGTACAGCTCTGAGGAGAGCTGCACCTTCCCATGTGAATCTTTGCAGTTAAGAAACAGATCTTTCCTTTAAAAAACAAACACGCCAAACTGGTGCTAACTGATACAGAGGATCACAGAACACTTCTATTTATGTGAGCCTATAGTCTGCCAGAGCTTCTCCAGAGATTTTTGTACTCTGGTCTATAAGCCTAGATATGGATTATTTTGTCTGATTATGACTCCACTTTCTTGGCAACCAGCATTTAGTCCTCTCTTAAATCTCTTAAATGGAAGAGAATCCTACTCAGCCCAGTGTTTGCTCTCTACAGGCACAGAAGCAGTGAAGTCAGTGCAGTGAACCTGCACCTCGCTGGCTGAAGAAACTTCAAACTGCTGCAGCAGCCGCCCAGCTTGCTAAGCAAAAAGAGGAAGAACCAGCACCGATAAAGCGACGTAAGGAAGAAAAGAATAAAAGCAGATTCCTTACCTTGACAGCAGCCTGTTTACACTGCTTCTCATCCAGACAGTCTCCTGCTACTTTAGCTAGGACAGGATCAAGGGGATTGTCCTTCAGATCGAGCCACTTCAGGTTCTGCAGAAAGGAACAATAAAGGGAGGCTGTAAGAGCACAGCAGTCTTGCAATTGTTTAAGAGATCCAAAGCAGAAACAAAGAACTACTTAGTTTTCACATCAATGAAATAGGTACGGAAGACAAGCAGAGAGCTTGAGCAGAGGCGTTATCAATAGACGTGAGATAATTTCCACTAAGCCGCGGTGCAGAGCCAGCTGAATTTTGGAATGGGTAGTCAGCAGGATGGATGCTCTACCAGAGAAATCAACTTGAGAATGATCACAAGACCCTGGGCTGCATCCCAAAGCTTTACGTAACTGCCCAGCAAACAGTTTTACCTTGAGCTGTGCAAAGCTGACTGGCAGAGTGACTAAACGGTTGTTCAGAAGGTCCAGGTGCTGCAGATTGACCAGGCGGCCAAAGTCCAAGGGCAGCTGTTGAAGCCGGTTTTTACTCAAATCCAGTTTCACCAGATGCATCAAACTGCAGAAGTCTGACTAAAACCCAAACACAAACAAAACCCAGAAAAAGCTTGTCAGCACCTTTATGAAGGAACCTCTGCGGGGGGAGTATGTGGAGATAGCCTGCACCTTACATAAGTCACAAATCCTTAACTTACTACAGAACTGTGATGGAGGAAAATCACTCTCCTCCTTTGCCTCAGAAGATGGAGGTGGAAAACAGTGGGACAGAAAAGACAGACGGACTGACAAGGTGACGTACGGCAATACAACAGAAACAAACCTGAGTCTCCGCTGCTGACGCAACTGGTCTGTATTCAGGTGGGGATCCTCTGACAGGAAGATACTGCAATCTTCACGCAGTGCAAACCTTTTCTCTCTCCTGCCTCAGCCAAAACCACCCACCAGTACTGACCCGTTACTGACAGCAGAGTCATTCAGCCACCCCAGGATGAGGAAAGTGCCAGTTCCAAACCTCCCAGTGAACCTTTACTGAAGCACTCGTTATCTTTTCTAAATATTTCCCAGCAGACTCATCCCCACAAAGGCTCTCTAGCACCTTACCGGCAAGGAAATGAGGTTGTTACAGGACAAATCCAATATAGTAGCTTTCGGAAGAGCAGCCTGAAAAAGGAACAAAGCACTAAATCAGCATCACGGTACACCCATACCCTTCTGACACCTGCCAGTTTTGCTTCAGCCTCTGCGGTTTCTCCCCCGTCAGTCTGTCCATCCCCCCCGCAGCTGCCTCCGAGGTCACGTCATATCTTGATTGATTTCTGGGTCTAAAGGCAGTACTTATCCTGAAATAGATGTGAGCAGCGGCAGCTGCTCGGCCAACAGGACATGAAACCCTCCTCCCTGCTGTTTTAAATACCTGCGGGTCGGGTCACAAACCCCTCCAGCACATCTGGCTCCCCCGCACACATCTGGCTCCCCCGCACACATCTGGCTCCCCTGCGCAGCCCCTGCCCAGGGACCGGCCTGGCAGAGCCGGCCCCCGGGGCTGCGGCCCCGTCCCCGCCGGGCGGCCCGCGGGCCGGACGCTCACCAGCTCCCGGACCGGCACCTCGTTCAGGTCGCAGAGGCTCAGGTCCAGCTCGTTGCCGTCCAGCTTGTCCTTCAGGCTCGGCCCCTTCCCGCCGCCCCGCGACATGGCCGCCGGCACCGCCGGGGGGCTCCGAGAGCCGAGAATAAGGGGATGCGGGTCGGGTCGGGCCGGCGCGGAGAGGGCGGGCGCGGCGCGGCTCGGTCCGGCCCCGCCACCCACTTCCGCGTCCACGTCCGCGTCCGCGTCCACGTCCGCGCGGGGCCCGCCAGCCGC
>JAYKAV010000822.1:36903-94570 GCA_035582835.1 Phoebastria nigripes | reverse complement strand
CGAGCCGAGCCGAGCCGAGCCGAGCCGAGCCGAGCGGAGCCGAGCCGAGCCGAGCCGAGCCGAGCCGAGCACAGGCCGCCGCGCCCGGGGCATCCGCACCGGCACCGGCACCGCCTCGGGGCACCCCCGCGAGCCGCAGCCAGCCTTTCCACCGCCCCCGGACCCCTCGCCAGGCTGTCAGAAGTTCATCGTCTGGTCAGTGGCCTTCTACGTGAAACCGTCCCAGGAAGGGAAGGAGATCTCTCACCCCGGCCCGCGGGCGGGTGAGATTCACACCCAGGCATTTCACCAGTCACACGCCACCCCACGGAAACCCAACCATTTAATGACTAATAATCCCCGTATGAACACAGAAACTGAGTAATCTATACCTCGTTTTACAATGGCAGATACTGGTGCTTCAGTCTCTTTGCAGGCTCCATAATGAAGCGGTGTTCCCTTTTTGCTGGGCTGTTACACCAAGATGTTTCTCTTCACAGGGAGGAATGTGCAATTAATGTTCCCGCTTTGATCCAAAGGCAGAGCGCTCTCCTGTCTCGACTGACCCACTGTGGAGAAAGTCAGTGAAAGAGAAAAGGAGCCTGGGGCAGAGCCAAATTAGTATTGCCTGGTAATGGGATTACCGTGAGGACTAACCTCGAATTTCCTGACCCCTGTGTGAATCGTGATGTACAGGACCTTGCAAAGAGGTTTCAACTACTCCAGCACATCTACTCCGTGGGTGTTTTGGTTAGTTTTTAAGGTGCCAGTAGGTCTCTTCCAACACCGAGAGATCTGCGTTAGCTCAGCACAGAGGTAATGGAGACCACGGGAGTCTCTGAGCAAAGGCACCCCAAAACAGCAAACAAGGATTTGCCTCWTAGAAAGTATAACAAAATCTGCCTGAGGTTAATGCGCTCGCGTCCAGGAGGTTGTCGAAGTTTCTCGGAGCAGGTTATTGTTCCTCCAAAGGTGAGCTGCAATTACAGAGCATTCATTTGAGAAAAGTGAGGTCTAGTTATGCAAGAACCTCTCCCGTCCTTCAGCTTTTCACAAGGTCTGGAGGAGAAAGGAAGGGCCAGAGGACGATCTCCTCCAGGGATGGGTGGGGAAGTTGCCAGATCTCCCAGCACGGACACCAAGGGAGGCAACCGATTGCCTGAGCCCCGCGTTACCCCAAGGCAGCGAGGGGCTCAGGTGAGGTGTCGTGCAGCTGCACAGCCCCCTGCTCCCTTCCCCAGCTGGGAGGCACCACGTACAGTCCTGCTCCTGAGGGAGAAACCTGGAGAGGCCTGGGGGGGACCCGAGCAAGACCCCCTGCATTGGCTGGAAAAGGCCTGCGTGCGTGCGGTGCCGCAGGGACTGAAATCTGCGCTTCTGGGCTTGGGGTTTGCATGGGTCCAAGAGCCTTTGGATCTTAGCAGAAGGAAACGAGGGTGTAGATCTGTTACAAAACCTACCTGCTTATTTGTGATAAACTTGAAAGCAGATTTTAAAATCTTCATTAGAAAGAAATGATATCTTACTCAATGGTGTATGAAGTGTTACTGGTTCAGCCTGCCTTTGSTTTGACAATCTTGAACAAATGTACCCAAATGTCAAGGTCACGTTAACTTCTGCATAATTCTTGGTTCAATACCTAACCGGGATTCACCCTGTAGGCTAATGATCAGAATGGGGGGAGGTCAAACTGAAAGTCAGCTTTATTTTTATTTATTAAAGGTGAGGGGTTTTTGGATCCCAGATGTTGGGGTATTTTTTCTGTGTGGTTATACAACACTGAGCACACTTTGATGCTCCTGAAGTACAGATAAAGATAATTGCTCTGTGCTGAAACGGTGAAAGGGTAACTTCTGGCCATGAATGTCATACAGCCTTACACTGTCTGCGGAAATGCATGAACTCACCTAGCTACTGATTTTAGTGGGACTGACATGTAAATAGAGCTCCTGTGCACATCTAAAAAGACTTCAAACCTAYCCAAGACAGACAAACTGTAACACGGGGCACATTTGCGTACTCTGCTAGAGGAAGGCTGCAAGAACATTAGCAAGGAGAAGGGAGCAGGAACTGCTGAGGGAAGCAGGATGAACACTGTCAATCTAATCCTGATCTAACGATCCTTACTGTGGCCCTGGGGGCATGAGGTGGCCACACCAGCCAGGGGCTGAAGACGTTCCCAGACCCTCAGCAGACCTCTGGCCTGCCTCACCCAGTGTCCCCTCTGCAGCCACGGCCAATTTTTCACATTTCAAAGACAAAAATCTCCCTTCCCCCAAGAAAAGAAAACACTGTCACCACTGCCACCAAACTCCTTGTGAACAAGATGCAGATTGGGGAAAATCCTTCCTGCTTCTAAAACCATTTATCTAACACCGGAGGTCTGGTTGCAGTCAGTATTTCACTATGCGGCTGTGTTACAAGCACATTTATGGCTTTGGTATCTGAGATTCTAAGGCCAATATCTATGCCCTTGTTCATCAGCGCCATTGTGCTCGACGTGGTACAGACACACTGTGTCCAGGCACGTTGAACTCCAGCTTCCACACGGGCAGAGCTGCAAAATGCCAGCCAGCACTCACTCAGCAGGTCAGTGGCTGAGCCAGAAACAGCCTTTGTCTCAGGCCAGCACTGATAGCTCTGGTTAATGCCCGTATGATATTTAAAAGACCCAGACTATTTTCTGGGATCAAATTTATACTCCAGCCCTTTCACGAGGATTAATTAGCTTCAGGCAATGCCCAAAAAGGCTGTCAGTCATTTTACATGGGGAACGATGTGTGTGTCACCTCCTCTCTTCACCATCAGTGCTGCTGCAGCACAGCAGCGCTGCTCCCGTGGCTAGGTGCTCAGCAAGAGCTCAGCACCGCACCGCAGTGCTCCTCGTCTGGGTGCCTGCCCACGCCTCTGCCCTTAGGTGAGGGGATCTCAGCCTGCCTGGCTCCGGAGTAGCTCAGCAGTTTCTAGCTGGTATCTCTTCCTACCTTAATAGGGTGCAGGCAGGCAGGGAGTGCCTAAAGCTATTAGTGAGATGGTATCTGTGATAACTCATTAAGTGGATAGGGCTGGAAATCAATCAGTGACTCACAGGGCTCAGGCACCAAGCAATACAGGTAGAGAAAAGTGGAGGCAAGGGGTGTTGGTAGTCTTGCATCAAAGTCCATGGCAGCTAGGGTGTGGGGCTTATTTGGGGTGCACAGAAAGATCAGGGTTGGGGTGTAGCAGTGGTTGGGGTTAGGGAGAAAAAGGCTGATGGGGCAGTCTGGAAAAAAGAGCAGAGAGGGGAGATAGGGGGATGGAGGCGCGGTGCGGGGGCCTGGGGGCTGGCAGAGGATGGGGCAGGTGCCCAGTGGGGCTCTGTGCTGCCAGCCGTGTGCCGTGGGGGGGGTCCCCTGCTCTGGCCTGAGCCCCCATGCCCGCACCCCCCGCCAGCACGCCCTGCTGCTGCTCGCCCCCGTGGCCCGGGCAGGGCGGAGGCTTTCTCTGCTCCCCGTCCCAGCGGGCGCTTCCCCGCGGCCGGCAGCGCCCAGGGCTGAAGGGAGCCGCAGCCCCCCGAGGCGGGGCCGGGCGGGGGCCGAGGCGGGTCGCGGTGCGCACCGCCCCTGCGTATCGAGCGGCGGGCCGGGCCGCGTCTGGCTCCCGGCTCCTGCCGCCGTCGCAGGCATGGCCACGGCGCGGCTGGCAGCGCTGCCCCGCCGCGGGCTGCCCCTCCTGCGCCGGGCGGGCGGGCGGCGGGGAGCCCCGCCGGGCAGGTAGGGACGGGGGCTGGGTCCGGGGAGAGGGGGCTGCGGGGGACGGGGCTGTAGGGGAGGGAGAGTGTGGGGACATGGGGTGTGGGCTATAGGGGACAGGGGGCCGTGGGGAGAGGGGATTGGGAGCTATAGGGGAGAGGGGGCCGTGGGGACAGGGGGCCGTGGGTGAGAGGGGATGGAGGGCTGTGGGGGCAGAGGATGAGGGGGCTGTAGGGCACAGAGGCTGTAGGGACAGGGATGGGGGCTCTAGGGGACGGAGGCCGTGTGTGACAGATGACGGGGGCTATAGGGCAGCTGCAGAGCGATATGTTTGTCCAGCCAAATGGGTGGCTGCTTGCAGGGAGGGCAGGTTCAGCTGGAGGTTTTGCTCTCGGTGTGTGTCACTGTCCCTTGGCTCCCCTAAAACCCCTCCAAAGTGGCAGAAGACAGGCTGCATCCCCTGGGTCTGCCTTCCACCCTGGTCTGGGAGGGGACCAGGGGCAGAGGCGAGCCCCACGCAGCGTGTGGAGGGATGTGAACATGTGCCCAGGGCTGAACTTTCTTTGTGCAGCAGCTCCATCCTGATTGCAGCAACGTGAAATGTATCAAACAGCTTCTCCGTCCTCCTTCAGCGCTCTCACTTGCGGGCTTCGTCGGGCAGCATCCCCATCCCTGGGTGGTGCAGCAGGGTGGGGGGGGCACTGGGGTGCTAGCAGGTCCAGGGCACCGAGGAGCTCTGGGGTTCGGGGGGGTCAGGCCAGCTCTTTGCCTTGCTTTTGTTCAGTGCTGCTTCTTGGAGCAAGTTTGTGGGAAAGAACAGCAATAAGAAAGCAACTGGCTTTGGGAAAGTCTTTGAAGGATTAGCTGATATTCAGAGCCTAATACTCACTGGGAGGTATGACTTCCAAGGAGCAAATCCTCAGGAACTGTGGGGAGCAGCCCTTGTTTTCCATACAGGGGGTCCAGGTGTTTTGTTTCAGCCGGGTTGAGATTAGGAGTGAGGTGGCTGAAGCCCATGTGTGCGGCTGGAGCCAAGATTGTTGTTTCAGAATCTGTTCTTAGAAAATGGGATCAGAGAGTTCACTGCAGTTTGGACACCAGCCCAGAATCGTGAGTGAAACTGAGGGGCAGGAACACAAAGCACTTGGAGAAAAAGACAGCATATTTAGAGGAGTAAACTCTTTCTGGTAACATTATAAAAAAGTTTATTAAAGTTGTTAAGCAGTATTTATCCTTTTGGCAGGAAGAGTGCAGAGGGGAGAGAGGCGCAGTGGAAAATGTAACTAAAAAGTCTGCTGCAGTTGGAATCTGAAAGCTCTGGGGACTTGATCCTTCCTCAAACCAAACCAACCAAGCAAAAGTAATCAGAGTGGTTAACTCTTTAGTCAACAGGGTTGTTTTAAAGAGTAAAGAAGAGGTAAGGATAGAGCAGAGCAGGGTTAACTTTTACCACCCTCTTACTGCAGTTGTGTTATGTAAAAGACCCAAAAGCTCTTGCTTTGGGGGGGAGAAGCTCCTGGTGGACATCCATGAAAAAAAGAACTGGCTGGGGATTCCGTGAACCTCTCCGAGTATGAACTCTGCAGTCAGCTCCCAAGCCCTGGGAGGGCAGGGCCTTTCACCCACGTGCAGAGGGGATGGCACCGCAGGTTGGGTCGATGTCCTTCACAGCTGCAAAGCAGGAACTTGCTTGTGTGCTTGTCGTAGGGGACAGGAGGTTACGCTGATGCCTCTGCCTTGTGTTTGTCTCTCGTCCCTTCTGATAATTTCTGTAGAGACTGGTGAAGTTAAAGGTGAAAAATGAAGCTGGTTATCTTATATCAACAACTGTGAAGTGTTAGTTGGGGCTATTCAGAGATAAATACAAAGAGCTCCTAGGATTAGTCGAGAGTGCTTGCTTCGGTCTGATCATTTCTGCTTTCCGCCATCAGGCAGGAGTGCTTTCTGGGTCTGCCAACATTTGGCTGCTTGCCTGCCTTTCGCATGAGGAGGGAGGGCGGTGATTTTTTTCTGGGTCTCTGATGGTTCTTGGTTCAGTTGCACAGCTGAACTTCCGGGTTACGGAGTTTTGCAGGAGCAGCCGAGTGCTGAGGCTGGCTCGTTTTCAGGCACCACAGGCTGTCTTTCTGCTGGAGTGTGTTGCCAACAGAAGACATGTGCTCTCCAAGAGTAGTGTTTAACAGTCTACACTGAGACCCAAGAGCAAGCAGAGTTTTATTTGCTTTCCTCCAGCTGAGGCAGGGAAATGCGAGCTGCTGGAATATTAAACCATTAGACCATTGGTCTTACTTTATCTCCAGCAGGACCAGGTGCTTCATAGGAAGAGGTGGAGGGCGAATTACTTGTTTTCTGTAGCAAAGATGAACAAAAGATTATTCCTAAATCCTTTGGACCCTTTCTTTGTAGACATCTCTTAATACATTCTTTCAGATCAGATATATACATTTGCTGTTGGCTATAGGCAGGAGGGAGACCGACCCTACATTATTTCCAGCATGATGCTACTGATAATGAATGTGTCATGTATCTGCCTTGTTCTTTCTGTTCTCGACCCCCAGTGCTTCCAACAGCCTGCTGTGTTTTATCCCACGCCTTTCACTCTTGCGGTGGTCAGGAGATCAGTGATACGGAAATGCTGAAGCACATGAGAGCATCAGACCAGAATTCAGGGAGCTCAAACTAGATGACAGCTGTGAATTTTGCTTTCCTTAATGTATTTGAGGAAACCATGTGAGCAGGTACTTTGAGAGGAGTTAGTGACTCTGGGTTATGAGCATGAGATGTCTTAGGCCCCAATTTCAAAGCTGCTGATGCTTTCATTTGAAGGTGTGAATGCTTGGGACCTTTTAGAGCAAGCTGCGCATGTTTTCACACTGTGAGGGGAACCAGCAGTATTTTCACAGTGTTTTGGAGTGCAGGGCTTTATAAAGACATCTTTTACTGCTTTTTGATGCTCTTTCATCCCATGTTTGGGGTTAGGGAGGAAGCCATAGCCGTGAAGACTGGAGGTGGAACTGTCATTTGGCTCTGGCTTTGCACCTTCTTGCATTTAGTGTGAAAGTCTGGTTCCTGCGAGGTYGCTTAACCCTGTTCTTCCTGGTCATCTCCTAAGGCAGAAATGGAGGAGCTGAGAGCACGGAGGGAGGCAGGGAAGAAGTGAGGAGGGACAGAGAAGGCTGGGGAGGAGGGCAGCGTGGTGGGGGGTGGCTGCTGGGGCAGAGAAGGGCTCGGAGCAGGAGGAGGTAGAGAGAGAAACCGGGGCAAGAACTGCAGCGCTCAGATGGTCAGGAGCTGCGGTTTGAGGGGAGGTTGCTGCTTTTCCACTGATGATCAGACCTCAGTGAAAGCTTTAATGATTTTAAAATTATTTTCCCTACCGCCCTGCCCACATCTTCTCATTGCTGCCTCTCCTAACTATGTTCCCTCTCCAGCTTGGCCTCCAGCACAATGTCTCTTGCTCCTCTCAAGGACCCTGTCATGCCAGTGCTGCCCATGTGCTGCTCTGCTGAARCACCTCCCTGCTTTCCTCCTCCCCTCCTGTCCCGTGTTTGCGGTGGGAGTAGTCTCCTCCACCCTGTGAGCCTGCTGTATTATTGCCTCTGCACTTCTCTCCCCTCATCTTGCTGGTAGCTCCTCGTTTTACTGATCATAGAATCATTAAGGTTGGAAAAGACCTCTAAGATCATTGAGTCCAACCATCAACCCAACACCACCATGCCCACTAAACCATGTCCCTAAGTGCCTCATCTACACGTCTTTTAAATACTTCCAGGGGTGGTGACTCCACCACTTCCCTGGGCAGCCTGTTCCAATGTTTAACCACTCTTTCAGTAAAGAAATTTTTCCTAATGTCCAATCTAAACCGCCCCTGGCACAACTTGAGGCCATTTCCTCTTGTCCTATCGCTAGTTACTTGGGAAAACAGACCAACACCCACCTTGCTGCAACCTCCTTTCAGGTAGTTGTAGAGAGCGATAAGGTCTCCCCTGAGCCTCCTCTTCTCCAGACTAAACAGTCCCAGTTCCCTCAGCCGCTCCTCAGAAGACTTGTTCTCCAGACCCTTCACTAGCCTCGTTGCCCTCCTCTGGACACGCTCCAGCACCTCAATGTCCTTCTTGTAGTGAGGGGCCCAAAACTGAACACAGTATTCAAGGTGCGGCCTCACCAGTGCCGAGTACAGGGGCACGATCWCTTCCCTGCTCCTGCTGGCCACACTATTTCTGATACAGGCCAGGATGCCGTTGGCCTTCTTGGCCACCTGGCACGCTGTCGGCTCATATTCAGCCGGCTGTCAACCAGCACCCCCAGGTCCTTTTCCACCAGGCAGCTTTCCAGCCACTCTTCCCTAAGCCTGTAGCGTTGCATGGGGTTGTTGTGGCCAAAGTGCAGGACCCGGCACTTGGCCTTGTTGAATCTCATAGAGTTGGCCTCAGCCCATTGATCCAGCCTGTCCAGGTCCCTCTGCAGAGCCTTCCTACCCTCAAGCAGATCAACACTCCCACCCAACCTGGTGTTGTCTGCAAACTTACTGAGGGAGCACTCAATCCCCTCATCCAGATCGTTGATAAAGATATTGAACAAGACCGGCCCCAAAACTGAGCCCTGGGGGACACCGCTCGTGACCGGCCGCCAACTGGACTTCGCTCCATTCACCACAACTCTCTGGGCCYKGCCGYCCAGCCAGTTTTTTACCCAGCGCAGAGTACACCTGTCTAGGCCATGAGCCGCCAGCTTCTCTAGGAGAATGCTGTGGGAGACAGTGTCGAAGGCTCTACTGAAGTCCAGGTAGACCACATCCACAGCCTTTCCCTCAGCCACTAGGTGGGTCACCTGGTCATAGAAGGAGATCAGGTTGGTCAAGCAGGACCTGCCTTTCATGAACCCATGCTGGCTGGGCCTGATCCCCTGGTTGTCCCTCACATGGCTTGCGAGCGCCCTCAAGATGAACCACTCCGTAATCTTCCCCAGCACCGAGGTCAGGCTGACAGGCCTGTAGTTCCCCGGATCCTCCTTCCGGCCCTTCTTGTAGATGGGCGTCACATTGGCAAGCCTCCAGTCGTCCGGGACCTCCCCCGTTAACCAGGACCGCTGATAAATGATGGAGAGTGGCTTGGCAAGCTCCTCCGCCAGCTCCCTCAGCATTCTCGGGTGGATCCCATCCGGCCCCATGGACTTGTGAGTGTCCAGGTGGCATAGCAGGTTGTCCACTGCTTCCTCTTGGATTATGGGGGGTTTATCCTGCTCGCCGTCCCTGTCTTCCAGCTCAGGGGGCTGAATACCCTGAGGATAACTGGTCTGACTATTAAAGACTGAGGCAAAGAAGGCATTAAGTACTTCAGCCTTTTCCTCATCCTTGGTGGCAACGTTCCCCCCCGCATCCAATAAGGGATAGAGGTTCTCCTTGGCTCTCTTTTTGTCATTAATATATTTGTAAAAACATTTTTTGTTGTCTCTAACGACAGCGGCCAGATTGCGATCTAGCTGGGCTTTTGCCTTTCTGATTTCCTCTCTGCATGACCTAACGAGATCCCTGTACTCTTCTTGAGTTGCCTGCCCCTTCTTCCACAAGTGGTAAACGCTCCTTTTTTTCCTGAGTCCCAGCAAGAGCTCCCCGTTCAGCCAGGCCGGTCTCATCTTCCCTGCCCATTCTTCTTACGGCACATGGGGACAGCCTGCTCCTGYGCCTTCAAGACTTCCTTCYTGAAGAACRTCCAGCCTTCCTGGACCCCTTTGCCCTTCAGGACCGCCTCCCAAGGGACTCTCTCGACCAGTGYCCTGAACAGGCCAAARTCYGCYCTCCGGAAGTCCATGGTAGCGGTTTTRCTGRCCCCCCTCCTTACTTCACCAAGAATTGRAAATTCTATCATTTCATGGTCGCTAAGCCCAAGACGGCCTCYGACCACCACATCTCCCACCAGTCCTTCTCTGTTTGTAAACAGCAGGTCRAGCGAGGCACCTCCCCTGGTAGGCTCCCTCACCAGCTGCGTCAGGAAGTTGTCTTCCACACACTCCAGGAACCTCCTGGACTGTTTCCTCTCTGCCGTGTTGTATTTCCAGCAGACRTCCGGGAAGTTGAAGTCCCCCACGAGAACAAGGGCTAGCGATCGTGAGACTTCTGCTAGTCACTTGTAGAATGTTTCACCTGCCTCTTCATCCTGGTTGGGTGGTCTGTAAGAGACTCCCAGCAGGATACCTGCCACCACTGCTGTCTTCAGTACCATAAACTCTTTGCGGTCTACTTGGCAGAGATAGCAAAGCACGTACAGCCCGCTTGCTGTTGTATACACAGACCATTACTTTGCAAATGCCTCTCATTTACAGCTCAACTTCTTTGAACTTTTCTAAACCGATTTTGTTCTGCAGGATTAGATTCTTCTCTGCAGACCGTTTTGGAGACTGATAAAATGACAGATCTCTGACTTTAATTTTAACTTTCTCTTTCTCAGTCACCTGCTCTTTCCAGCAGAGAGAAGCCAGTCGGGGGAATTTTCCTACAAACTGTTTTGATTGTGTTCCTTCCAAGCTATTTGCGCTATTTAATGTTGCAGAAAGACCAAACCCAGTTGCCATCTCTCAGCAAAGTCCGTCATCTGTCTAGATATCCCGAAATGTCCAAGGTAGCTTTCACCCCAGGACTGTAGGACCAGGCTGTACCCGGTCTGCAGGGCTGGTGCAGGCTCCTTCCACATCAGTGAGCAGGGTCCTGGTTTCCAGTGGAGGGATGGAGGCTCTGCCTGTGCTTCCTGCTGGTGTGGGCAGGTCCAGGTGGGTGCACTGGGGTTACCGAGGCCGTCTGCCTGTCCAGTGCCCCCCCCGGCTCCTGCACGTGCTTTCCAGGTTGCTTTCGGAGATCTTCTTGATCTTGACCCACTGAAGTGGCTGCCTGTGGTTCCCACCGGTGTGGGGATGTGCATCAAGTACTCCTGGTACCGTTGGCAGGTGGATAATCCTTCCAAATGGGGAGAATTGTATTGATTGGGTTATATTAAAAAATAGACTCTTCTCCTTTTCTTTCACAGTGCCCTGCACACAGGGATGCCCTCTGCCTCCCACAGGGTGACCAACAGCTATGTCCAGGGGACCTTAGACATTCCACTTCTCACCAAAACCATGGGCCAGTGCCTGGATGAGACTGTTGAGCGGTTTCCCGACCGCAACGCCTTGGTCTTCTGCCGAGATGGGGTTCGGAAGACATTTGCTCAGTTCAAAGAGGAGGTGAGTGCTTGGTTCGCCCCTCGGAGAGCCCAGGYGGGTAGGTAACAGCAGCGGCAGGCGTGATGGAGAAATGGAATGATTTCATTGCTCAGCTCAGGAGTGAGGTTTGTCATATGCAGATCTTCATCCTGGCCTGGAGCAGAGGGTGATAGCATGTCCCCAGCCCACACCGATGGGTGTGTGCTGCCTTTGTCCTCCTTACAGTCTTGAGATCAAAGGGAGAAGGCAGCGTATGTAAAATGCGTGCTGAATATCCCAGAATGAACTATCATACTTAAAAATTATCACCCCTATCTGATGTGTTATGGGCTGAGTCACAGTGTTTTTCTCAACTGGAGTAGGCTCCAGCTCTTGTATTAGTCACTCTGCTCTGACTGTCAGAGGTCCTGAGTGTGTAGAGGTTTCTAGTCCAAGCACAAAGGCAACTGAGCAAAGTCAAGAACTTGGTCTCAATATCATATGCAAAAACGTGTGAGTGTATCTAGGCATGTGTATGTATGTGTGCATATTACATACAAATATATGTTTATATGTATTCTGAATGGAGGGCAGTATTTCAAGGCTAACTACCTGGAAAGTTTCTATTAAATGTATGATATGATCTTGGATAGGAAGAATTGTTCAGGTTTTTTTTTTTCAGATTTACTAGCGTTTTGGTTACATCTGTTCAGATAAACAAGATGAGCTGTGTTCAACCTAATTTTAAAAAGTAGGCAGTAATTCAGAACTAAATCAGAGAATAGCTATTCTTCAAATTCATATCTCCTTCAAGGTAGATTTCATAAATTCATCTGAGAACATAACAAAGCTCTACAAACTTTYCTGAATACCTCAGAATATTTATACATACATCTGCACACCTGAAACACGCTTACCATCTTGCAAAATAAAGTAGTCATGTTAATATAGTGGCTGAATGCAAGTTAATGAGGATAGGAACCCCAGACTGGTCAAAAATCACTTGATACAGTGTTCCTCACCTGAGTCCTTTTAGAAGGAAGTGATATGCCAGAACGGAGGCAGATCCAACGGTGTAGATGGGCCCAGCATATGGGTAAGGCTTAGTCCTAAGTTGAGTTGATGAGGAGCTAGGCACTAAATAGTCTTTGGGCAAGAATTAATTTGCAACTATTTGTACATAATTGCCTATTTGGGTTTCCTTCCTGCTTTGTTGTATTGTTCCACGCTTGTTGTTTTTATGCTTTCAGTCAACCTGCTAAGCAGGGGCTGGTCTGTGCTCTGTGACTCAGAAGATGCTGCTGCTGCAGCAGTAAGCTGACAGACTGCAGCAGAGGTACATTCTGTCCGATTTCAGTTGCAAAGGCGATGCTTTTTCCCCAGAATGCCTGGAGACAGATATCCCCCACTGCATCCTGTGTGTGATCGTCAGGCTCTTGTCTTGTATTTTACAGGTGGACCAGGCAGCAGCTGGGCTTCTGGCTCTTGGCCTGAAGAAGGGAGACCGGCTGGGAATGTGGGGTCCCAATAAATACGAGTGGGTTCTCATGCAGTTTGCAACTGCCCAGGCAGGAATCATCCTGGTAAGGAGTTTGCTGTGTCTGGGTTTTTAGCAGTCTGTTGGGAAAGGAAATGGAGACAAAGAAGCAATAGGAGATACTGGAGAGTAAAGTTTGTTGTCTCTGTTCTCCCATGCTCTTACCCAGCATGTTGGCTGTAAGTGAATCCAGCTTCTGCCAAGCAACTAGCGATAGGACGAGAGGAAATGGCCTCAAGTTGTGCCAGGGGAGGTTTAGACTGGACATTAGGAAAAATTTCTTTACTGAAAGAGTGGTTAAACATTGGAACAGGCTGCCCAGGGAAGTGGTTGAGTCACCATTCCTGGAAGTATTTAAAAGACGTGTAGATGAGGCACTTGGAGACATGGTTTAGTGGGCATGGTGGTGTTGGGTTGACGGTTGGACTCAATGATCTTAGAGGTCTTTTCCAACCTTAATGATTGATTCTATGATTCTATGATTTAAACAAGATCTGTGCAACCCTCTGCATATTTGTCCTCCACTATGTAGGAAAGCAGACTGGAGAGGAAGGAGCAGCAAGAAATGGACTGCTGTGAACTAGCTTGCAGCAGCCGATGGTAGATGGAGCCACACTTTTGCCTATAGGACCATTTTCATGTAACATGCTGCTGTCCTAAAGTTACCAGTTATTTAGATCCCTCCTAAATAGGACCTGTATTGCTTCATGGTGCAAATGCTCACTTAAAATGTAGTCCAAGTTGCATATGCCCCAAAGCCAATTTTCATTTGAGAGTATGACCTGGCACATTCACCAAAATGCGTCTTATTTAGACAGTGCACCCTAGTAAGGACTGCACTGTACCTTCTGGTCCGTTTTCTTCATCACGGTTCATCCCGGTGTCTGCTAAGACACAGTAACAGGGTGGATGAGCACGGCTCAGTATGAACATGATGTGAACTCAACTCCAGTGGCCAATACTGCTTCTGTGGAGAGTTGGACAGGAGAAAGCTGATATTTTCATGTTTGTCTGTTAAGAAACCTGACTTGCTCTTGAGTTTTGAGTCTTCAGTTCAGTGGATTGAATGTCTGCCTGGGAGACAGGAGGTCTGGTTTTGGTTCCTGAAACTCTGTTGTGACTATCTGACCTCACATAAATCTCTTCTCTTTTCTGGTTGTTTTCTTTCATGCAAACACAGGATTCAGCTAGTTCTTGTGGTGAATGTGAAATCCCTGTAGTGGGGAGCTCTTAGTTCTGCATGTTGGAGAGGAGGAGAGGCTTTGAGTGTGGCTTGTCCCTGGGAGAACTTTTCTGTTGGAATATGTGTTAGGGGAGAGGGTTTTCAAGGCAAGGGTAACTCTGATCAACCTTCTTGTTTCTCCCTCTTAAGGTATCTGTGAATCCAGCCTACCAGGCCCTTGAGCTGGAGTTTGTCATCAGGAAGGTTTGTATGGCACTTGCTGGTAATGCTAATTGATTTGTTATGAGAACACATACAAGCAGCCGTCTGTTAAAGGTGATGGTGGGGACAGAGTACAGATGAGCTTCTGGTTAAGCACTCGGGCATATCAGGGAGAGCTGGCCGGAGAGCAGGGTTGGCGGTGGCCGTGTAGAGGGAACACCACCACGCAGTGACCAAGGGGACGAAGCTGCAGTTAAGTGGTCATGTTTGTTGCTGTTCCCTTTGGCTGCCGCCCTGTCCATTTGACGGAGACTTCTGCATCCTTTTCATCCCTCTCTCTCTGCTAACAACCATGTACTGCCAATACTACACCAATAATAACCATACCAGCCAGCAGTCATTTACTAGGGAATGAGGAAAACAAGGCAAGACTAAATATCTGACCCAGGGACAGTTCTACCCAAGAAGCTGGCAGCCAGGACAGCAGAGATGATGTAGTAGCAGAGTGTGGCTGCAAGCTCTAGAGGCAATATCTGTCTTAAATCAGTTCTAACTTTCCCACGCTCACGCTCCAGCCTGCCCAGGAGGGAGAGCACCGTGCGGCTGTCCTGCCTGACTCGGTGCCATCCTGCCTGCCTACTGCTCGGGGCAAAAATCACCAGCTGGGATTTTAACCTTGAAAGTAGAAAGGAGGAAGGCTCAGAAAGGACCCGCCTACTTGGTAGCTTGTTTTCTCCTTCCCAGATGTGTCCTAGGCCTTGCTGGCCTTGAGTTTAACCTGATTTAAGTCCTAGGTATTGCCACTGCTTGACATCTTTCTGCTGTCTGATTGTGGCTGCCTCAGCTACCCTGCCTGGGTTTGTGTTTGCAATGTGCAGAGCAGCGATCAGTTTAAACTGTTCTGGCTCCTTAGCTCCAGTAATGAGGAATCCAGGCTACTAAACATTTGACAACTAGAAATTAATCCTAGCATTAAGAAGCTAACTTGCTTATCTGTGGTTTGTTCAGCTTTAAATCAAAGGCCGATATTAGAAGAGGTGGAACCACATCTGGGTCTTCCCAGCACCATCCAAGTTCTGGCTTTACCTAGAAAGAAGTGGATAATTTCTAGCAACAAAGAGAGACTTCTCTTGTATCAGTAACTCTATAATTCGGTTGCTGGGCTGCAATTTGAATTCCCATTTCATCCTTCGTTTAATCCTCTTACGGTACCTGGTGTCACTCCTGTTCTCATGCATTAAGATTGTACACAGTGCTGCGGCGAGGCTTCCAGTGTGGATGTCCTCCTGCTTCTCTCACCAGGTGGAAATGTGCATGTCAGTACTTTCCTTTTTCCCCAGTGAGACTTGGCTTTTGTTTTCCTTTCCATCTCTTTGTGTCAGAGTCTGCTCTGATTTTCTCCTCCCATGTAAATCTGGAGTGTCGATGGGGTAGGAGCAGAAATGTGCTTCAGCTCCGCTGGGGATTACTCCTGTCTCACCCTCCCAGGTTTGCTAACATTCCTAGCTTTTCCATGTACCTTTGGCACTGGGATGTCTTGTGTCCCTCACCCCCCTAATTATTTGTTTGTGTTTGTTTATTTGCACAACAAAACCCCTGAAGACTTTAGGGCTTTGCCTGTTGGATCCTGTCAGCCTGAGCAGTCCCTTCCTTGCTCCCTAAGGTTCCCTCCCTTTGGTATATACAGAAATACATGCTAAGTAACCATTCCTCTGATTCCTGCTGTATTTCCAGGGCTTTGTAAAAGCAAACTGATGTCAGCATGTATATGACAGGTCCTTTGAAGAAGGGTCTGCTGCCATTCAGGTTGAGACCAAGTGGGAGATGCCCAAATAAAGGGCTTATCTCATACAGCATTTGCCCTGCAGGCTCCTCTCCTCCCGTAGCATCTGTTTTGCAAAGCTAGTTCAACCAGAATACTGGTTTGAAGGAACTAATAGTAAAAAGTTACAAAGGCCCAAAACATCCCAGAACAGACTCAGTCCCCTGGGTTCTGGGCAGACTGTTCCAGAAAATAGAACAAATGTTTGTCTTCCCTTCTGACAAACCCCAGAGGGTACTTACAAATAATTTATTGGCATAGCCTCGGTCTCCTTATTTCATGGACCTTGGGAAAATAATGAAAACAGCCGAGTAAATCATTTATGTAAATAGTTTGTTTGACAAGAATGTGTTTTTTGGAAGATGAAAGTAGTTTGCAAATCTGGGTCAAATTCAGCAAATCTCCTCTGCTGAAAAAGAAATAGAAATTCCTGGAGCAATTAAAGCGCTTTGTTTCAGGATTATGTAAATGTAAAGGTTGAATGAAAAATGTTTTAGTTTTCAAAATAGCTAATGTTTTAAAAAGAGATGGAAAAATCTTAGGAAACAGAATACCTTAAAAAAACCCACAACAAAACCTTGGCCTGACCTGAGAGGCAGTCTTTAGGTTTCCTTGTTTTTCCAAAGTTCCTCAAACATCCTCATTTCAGATACACTCAATTAAATTCTTTTTTTTTTTTTTTCTTCATATTTTGGGACTGGGCTTTTTGTTAGCGTTGGGACTCCTAATCTGAAAAAATCAGTTGCTTGCCTTGTGCTTGCAATGAGGAGTGTTGATCTTGGGAGAAGAGGGAACCTCAGGCTGCAGCTCTGCTCTCTTGCCCAACCAGCCTGTCCTGAACTGAATGCCAGAGAGGAGCAAAGCACTGGCTGCGTGTGTGGATCGGGGCTTGGGGTGCCGGGCATGTAGTAACAGCACCCTCCTCTACGTTTGCGGGGTTTTATGAGTGCTCAGCTGTAAGGGCTTTTTTGCTCYTGCCCTTGGTGAATCTGCCTGCTGGAGGCATGTCCCCAGCCCTGGGAGCGTGGGTGCTGTACCTTCACTGTGCAAAGACTTATGTCATGCTCTTCAGTGAATCTTTAAACTGCTGCACACCATGGCTCTTACCAGGAAGGTGTTAAAAATCTCCAGGTTTAATCTGCAGAGAGCTGATTGTGTCATGTGCTTACAGAAACAAGCCATGGAGAAAATCCCGGTGCGGTGTTAACGGCYAACGCTTGCTGTGTGGGGTCACAGGGCTGTGCACATTCCCATGACGGCAGTGACTGCTCTTTATCGTGTCCTGAACATCAACCCGACGTGACTTCTCATGATTTTCTGTCTCCCTTCACAGGTTGGCTGTAAGGCACTGGTGTTTCCCACTCAATTTAAAACACAGAAATACTACGATATTCTAAAGCAGTCATGTCCAGAGCTAGAAAAATCCAGTCCAGGGGGAATAAAGAGCAAAAGGTGAGTTAGGAACATCTGGTGTCTTTGCACTGACCTCACAGCTGTGTCCTCTCAGTGCACAACACGGGCTCTAGCAGAAGGACTCATCTGAAGAGAACGGGTTAGGCTGTCCTGGAGCTTTGCCCTGACCAGTGTACACCTATCCAGGCAGTTTTCTCCTTGCTCTGTTATTCCTGATGGTATTTTTCTTTCTACCAGGCTACCTGACTTATCCATTGTCATCACAGTGGACTCCAAGCTGCCTGGCACCTTCCACATGGATGAAGTGATGCAGGCTGGGGACAGCAGCCATATGAAGCAGTTAAGAGCTGTGCAGCAGACCCTCTCCTGCAATGAGCCCATCAACATCCAGTTCACTTCAGTAGGTGCTTCTGCCTGCTCCATGCCTTGTGGTTGGGTTCCTTGCTGGGGACACAGGGAAAGATGTGTGTGATGCTGAGCATCCTGTTTCCTTTGCCTTCTGCCCTCTGAGACCAAGCCCTGGTTCCATCTTCTGCTGTAGGATGGAGGAAATGTTCTAGCATTTCCCCTTGCTTCTTCCATTCTTGCTGCTCAGCCCTTTCTCAAGGGCTGATGGAGATGAGAGGGTGTCACGTGAATTCTGTCCAACTGAAGTTGGACCATTTTTTTTGTTTGGTTTGGGATTAAGGTGCTGTTAAAGAAGAAAATAAAGTCWCCCAGGTCTGAATGGAGAATGAAGTGCAAGGTCACCCCAGAATCTGCCTGGGAAATTGCCCCTGAGAGCRCACACCCTGAGAGCTCATCCTCGGAAAAGGTGGCATCATTGCATAATGTCCTGTGTCTTTCAGGGGACAACAGGAAGCCCCAAAGGAGCCACCCTCTCTCACAGGAACATTGTGAATAATGCCAATCTGATCGGTCTGAGACTGGGGATCACAGAGCAGGTGGGTCTCGGTGGGAACACAGTTGGGGGTGGTCTCCACTGCCACAAAGAGACCATGCATGTGGAGAGCGTTGGTGCTTGCTCAGCAGAAGGGCAGGATGTTTTGCTGCAGATGACATTGAGGGATACTCATGCATAACATTTTTCATTTCAATGGAGTTTCATTGATGTTTCATTTTAGTTTTATGTGAAGTTTTTTTGGGGGAAAAAAAGATACCTTTTTGTGGGGGAAAAATTGTGAAATTAATTACTTTTCATTTTGGTGAATACTCATTTCAAATAATTACGAGACTCTGGGTGTTAGCTTTGAATTCTGTTGAATGAGGTTTTAATTTGTTTTACATGACTTCATTTTATGTCATGTTTACAGTCTCATAACTCTTATCAGGATATGACCTTTCTATTTGTAGTTCCTTTTAAAAATTGTTAAAGGCAAATATTTTCTTTTGAAGTTCTGAAGTAGTTATTTCTAACACAACAGCTTTGATGCAGAAAAAAGATGGGTTGTTTCAATCAGTCTTCAGAGCCTTTGGTGTTTTTAAAAACAAAATAAAATTAATAGCATGTGCCAAGTCCTGCATATTTCATGCCTGTCATAGCACTACCACTCTTCTCTTCTGGCATATCATAAAATAACGTGTAAGCAATACCAGACCACAAAGTCCAGCAAAGAAAAGACATTGCAAAATTACAGAATGAAATTTTGACATAAAAAACTTCCCAAAGTGATTTTTATTAAAGGCAGGAAGCATCAGCGTTGTGTTTCCACCTAATGGGAACACAGATGAATGTCAGATTTCCAGCAGGTTTTCAGTGAATCAGGGAAAACTTCTCTGTTCAGATCTTTGCTCTTCAGCAGTGAGAYGGGCTAGTCACGGACTGGAAGATCTTCTCTCCTCACTGTTGTCTTTGGCTTGATCCCAGGACTATCGCGTTGGCCTCCCTGCACCCCTCTATCATTGCCTGGCGTCGGTAGGAGGCTGCATGGTGATGGCACTGCACGGGTCCTCCTGCATCTTCTCGTCACCGAGTTTCGAGGGGAAGGCTGCTCTGGAGGCAGTGTCTCRAGAGAAGTGAGAGTTTGTTTGTGTCTTGCTACGGAGGAGTTCATTGCCTCGTGGCGGTGCTTTCTTCCCTTGTCTCGCCTGCCAGGCCATTGCTCAAGCTCTTCCTTCCCACAATGGGAGAGGCAGGTTTACTTATGCACATACTTGCACAGGCACCTCAGGAGCCTAAATCCTGCCTTTACATCTGCGCTTGGGACGCAGGGGTTCCTTCAGGTGACTGTAGGGCTTTGGCTGGAAAGCGTAGTGGTGTCTTGGTTTGCTATGGCTGGTGTGTTTTTACATCTAACCACCTGCCCTCCCTCTCCAAGTCCAGCTCTTCTGCTGTGATAGCTGCATTTCCAGCTTCTTCTTCGTGTGTAGCTTGTAAAACAGAAGAGCTATCATTGTGTCTGCATAATACACACATATATGTACCTATATTTTTATACATACGTATGTGTATGTGCACTGATGAGCAGCACATCTGCTGTGCCTGCCTCCGTGCTGCTGCTCCGCAGCCCTGCACGCGACGGGACGGGGTGCAGAGCTGGGGCTGCCACTGGTTCCAGCTCTGCAGCTTTGCCTTTTCTCTCCCCCTCCTGAAGATGCTCCTTTCTACACGGCACGCCAACCATGTTTATAGACATGCTGTCCCAGCCAGACTTTGACTCCTACGACCTGTCAACTCTCCGGGGAGGTAAGTCTGACAGCTCAAATGGRAAAATCCCGAGAAGCTGGATATTACTGGTTCCCTGCTGGGAGGCTGTATTAAGCTTTGCAAGCAAATGGCTCTTCTGGAGGGAAGAGTTTAGTTGGACGAGCCTTGTGTTTCACTGTTGATTTGATGCTACATTTCCTTTCCTTGGGGTTTCCTTCAAGAATTATGTATTTTTAGGACTCTTCTTAAGGCAGTCTAGGGAAGGACCTTTCTTTTTCATCTGCAAGGGAAGATATCGGGAATAGCCTGACTTTGCTCAACTCTCATCTCACCAGCCACCACCGTGTGGCAGCAGATGCTTTGTGTGCTTTAGGCTGGTGCAGTCCCTAAAGCAGAGCTACTCTGTGATTTCTCTGACCTGAAGTTTCCTGCCTGTTTTTGAAGTCATTCACATCTAAGCGCTGGAGAGGGTGTGATAACATCTGCTGGAGCTTTCTCTCTTGTCACAGGCAGCCTCGGAAATAGCTGAGCTGAAACGGGGAGACCACCAGCCCTTTTGAGGCAGTAACAGCACGGAGAGAAGATGGTGGTGGAGCGTAAAGAAACATTTAAGCAGATTACCTAATCATGTCTGCTGTGTGAAAAATGATCCTGTCTCATCTTGTTCCCCAGCAAAGCCTATATATTACCCCACTCTTTTGCTCTGTCATCCTAGGACGGAACAGGTGAAAATATGATCTGCCCTCTCCCAAAAGGGCTGCTCTGTGCAAGGCAGGAGGAAAAGTTTTTGGTTTTATGGTGGTGATGATCGATGGGAGTGTTTGTCCTGCTAAAAATCTGTGCCTCTTTCTGCTCTGAATCTTTCCTTTTTGGGAACTGCAGCTTGGACTAGGTTTGTGCTGTAGAGTTTATTTTCCTAATGAGTGAACTCTGCCAACCCTTAATTCATTCAGGTAAACTGGCCTTGCTGCAGCCTTTGCTTCTGGAATAACTARGACCTGTATCCATAAAAATAGAAAGTATTTTGACAGGAACCGGTGTATCCCAAAGGTCTTGCCAGCATTTAAATCTGGGAGTGCAGAACCTTCTGAGGGACTGCTCCTGGGAATAAATAGATGGTTTCCGAGACGGTCATCTTTTCCTCTTTCTTCCAGGAGTCATTGCAGGTTCTCCTGTTCCCCCTGAGATCATGAAGATGATTATCACCAAGATGCATATGCCAGAGATCGTGGTGAGTCGTGGTTGCTGTGACTAGAGCTACAAGTGGTGAGACCCTGAGTTTGGGCTTCTCTGCACCACAGTGGTAGCCGGCGGTGCCGGAGCTGCTGGGATCAGGTGTGATGGGACCGTGGGCGCGAGGCCAGGCAGAGGAGTGAAGGTGTAGAGGGGCTGGGAGGAAGAAGGGGGATTCTGCCTGGTTGCTGGTGGGGTGTCTGGAGAGGAAGCTTTGTAAGAAGAGAAGACCCTGCATTCAGTGTTGTAAACCGAGCTTCTGCTGGTGCATTTCAAAGCTTTTATAAACCCTTCTGTTGTACATGCTGCAAGGATGAATGATTATGAAAGAGGTGTTGCTGGTTTGTATCGGTGTGGGTGGGTGCACATGTTCATCTTGCTGCAGAGCTGTCAGGTTTCTTTCACCATCCTGGACTGCATGCAGATATAAAACCTTGTTGCACGCTACGCGTTTGAGTCTGAAYGTGGGAACGGCACCATCCACACGTGCAGCATCAGGCATTGCGTTGCCAGAAGGGCAGCACGTGTTGGACTAGGCATGCTGCTGCTCCATCGCGTGTCCCTGCACCCTTGGCCTGTGCAAGAGCATCAGCATGTCCTGCATGTGGAGGGGGACAGGCCACCAGTGAGGGGGTCAGTGGCACTCCAGGTGACACGTTTCGTAGGCAGGTCTTGCCGTCTGCACGTGTGTGCCTGTGAGGGAATGGCTGAGCCAAAAAAGGACTTTTTTGTTTTACTTTAGAGGAAATAACTTCGGTGCCACGCTGCTTGCAAATGCTGAGGAAGCAGACTGTTGTGATGGATAAACACGCGGGGCTGGGAGTCAGATTAGGCATGTTATTGTTGGCAGACCCGGACTGCACCAGCCCCAGGGTTTTACAGGGACGACTGTGTGCTCTGTCGCGGACCAGGGGAGTCCAGGACATCTGTCCTGGAGCCGTCTCAGAGGCGGCCAGGGTTTTTTCCTGGATGTGGTGCTCTTAATGCTGAGCTGAAAACACCAGGGACGGCCCTGGTGCTGTTGCCTGGACTCTGTCAGGTGACAGCTACCTATTTTTATAGTAGGCTCGAGTTCGGCCTCACGAAATATTTTCAGACATTACTGCAAGTGCCCAGGACTCATTAGGTGTCACATGTTCCTGCTTTGTAGAAAGAGAAATAATAAAACCCTCCCAAACAGTTGCTCTGCCCATAGGGTAAAGAGGATTAAGTCTATATTTGTATCACCGGTCTCATGTTACTTCTGATCCCCCAGCCCTCAGACAGACACAGGGAGACTTGTTGAATTCATCTTTGCAGCAAGAGCTTTATACAGAAGATGTACATAAGAAAATATACAATTTGATTTCTATATAGGAGACAGAGGAGTTTTCATCCTCTTAAAGGTCATTTACACTCAGTTACAGAGGAATAAATATACATATATTTATATAACTCTTTAGGGTTAAAAAACACAGTTAAGTTGCAACTGTGGTATTGCAATAGCTGTTATTAGTCATCCGGGTGTCCTGCTAGATCCTCTTGTATGGGCAGTATGGGGAGTATGGGCAGAGAGAAGAGGAGGGGGGCCCAAGCCAGGCTGCACGGTGCACACCTTCTCCTCTTGGACATACATGCATCTTGGTAGATCCCACAGAGTGGGAGGGAATCCAGTCTTCAGATGGCTTCAGTTTCAGGGTTTCCCAGTACTGCTTCACTTAAACGATCTCTGGCCAACCTAGAGAGATTGCTGCCTCTTGGCGTGAAAGGGCAGCTTGGTCTTGGGGCCACTGGTTCTTGGGCGTTGCTTCACCTATCCCCCTCAGCCCTGGCCTGCAGGGATCCCCTCCATGGGAAGGCAGAGGAGTCTCTTTGCATGGGTTGAAACCAATTTTCCTGGTCAAGCAGCTGGGGGAGGGATGCTCCTACCTTCCCACTTGTTCCACTCCACTGGAAGGGGAGAGACAGTGATCAACTGGTTGATCAGAGATATGGGTTATGTTGCCTCTGGGAAAGATGACTGTGTTTTACCGGCAGGATCTAGGTTAGCTTGTCTTAGTATGGTCATGCATAGTTTAGTTTTCAAAAATGCCTCTTTTAAAATATATAGATGTCGGAAAAGATTGAAAAGGTGGATTCCATCCTGCGATCAGCAGAGAAGCGGGGATTCGGAGGAGGCTGGAGGTGTTCGGATATATCAGAAATGTTTCCTGACAGGTAGGAGAAGCTTAAGGAAGGACTCAGAAGTCAGTAGTTTTCTGATGGTTGAAGTGACCGGTCACCAGGACAGGCCATACTGGGGCCTGCTAGGGAAAAAAAAAGAGAGAAGGCCACATGTTTAAGGGGATTTTTCAAGCAGATCTGTAAACTTCTAGCATTTGTGTGTTTACTTTTACAGTGAGTGAATGAAGCCCGTGCTTGAAAGTGAAGAGTTAGGAGTCAAAGAGCCATTACGAGTTCCCACAGTAGAGGAGATGGGTTAGACCTGTCTCTGACCTCTTCTGCCAACTATCTGTGTGACTCTTGAGTATCTTACCCAAAGCATTGATGGTCAGTGAGCACTTCCTTCATAGAGGGAGAAACCCAAGAGCGAAATTTTCAAGAGTAGTGAATTATTTTGGTGCCCCGGTTCTGAAAATCCAGGGCAGGTAAATTTTTAGAAACTGCCAAGCAGCTTTTCATCTGAAATGTGGTCAGTGACCCAAGTCACTGGTCATCCCTGAAATACAGACCCCCATAGCTGCCATCTGAGAAAGCTGCCTGGCTCTCAAGAGGTGCATGATGAAATCAGAGGTACTTCATATTCCTTAAAATCATGCTCACCACACTGGAGTGGGTTGGTGTGCTGGAGTGGGTTTGTGTGCTTTGTCTTCTGCAAGACTGGAATAAATAGTTTTCTATTTCACTAACGCTTGTAAACCTGTTTGAGAGAACTGGATGGAAGGTGCTATAGAAAAACCAGGTATTATTGTCATGGTTTTCTTACTCTCATCATGGAGGAGTGAAATGGAACTGAGTTCAGGCAGGGAGAGAAGAAGGTTAAGAAGGGCCAGACCTGCAAATAAAATACATTTAAATATTGTGGTTTAGAAAATTGAAGTTTTTCCGTCCTTAGAGCGGAACTTTACCCGCCCTATATGGAACGACTGGTATTTCCAGCTCTAATCCATAAAACCTCTGGCACTGCAAGAGAAATAACCACTTTAGGAAGGCRCGGAGCAGCTGGCATCATCCCTGACACTTTGGTCATAAATTTACTTTCTCCATCCTGTTATGCATATCTTTAGTGAACTGGGGACCAAATGGCCATAGCTGGGCTTTGGGCTTCTGCCTTGTCCTTTCTGTTGTGAAAGGGCACAGTGACAACCCTTGTTCATACAGTGCAGTGCAGGGTCACTGCACTTTACTTAACAAATGAGCAAAGGTCCCTTTCCCAAGAGCTTACAAACTTGCAGGCTCATCCAAAGTCCTTTGGAATCCGTACAAGCTCCAGACCTATTCCTGGGATGGGGAAAAGTAAAATGCTTAGGATGGAGTGTTGACAGTTGTGGCTTTTTTGCTACTCTGTGCGCTGAATTTAATACTCTTGGTAGTTTCTAGTTGTGGAAGGTGTTTGTGTGATAGGTTTTCACAGTTGGTGTTTGGATTGGTAGATGTCAACAAGCTCCATTGCTCAAGGGAAAGTCAGCCCTGTCTCTGAATCACCTTCTGGCCCAGAACACTTTATTCAAAGAATATTTGCTGTCTCGAACCTTCCTCTTCTGGGACACTCATTTGAAGGCATCAGCCCTTGTTTTTAAATACCTGAGTGTCTTGGATGGGAATTGTAGTTGCTGAAAGGCAGGTGCTGGACCAAGAACTGCTCCTTATGGAAAACATCTATTTTCATATGGGCCGGGCAGCCTGGGGCCAGATTTCCCAGCGATGTCCTGCCCTGGATTTCAAACCAGACTCAGAGGACCTTTACTAGGGCAAAAGGCTGAGCATCTCCAATCAGTTAGAAAAGTAAAGCATGTGTGATCCCAGCTCAGGGTAAGAGTGGGCTAAATCCACCCTTGTTTTGATACTTAATTACACGTTTCACCCTTACTTGCTGCCCCAGGCCTGTCTTTAGCCCCGTGTTTGTTTTACAGGGTTGACTCCATCCCCGATGCTCCAGGCAGATTCTCTGCTCTGGGAGCCCATAGAGCCCAATATTGCCAGGAGTTGGAGCAGCTCTGACCGGAGGCGTCRGTGGGTGAATGGATGAGCTGTTTTGAGCCAAACCCTAGTGTCATTGAAGTCAGAGACAAAAGTCCCTGTACCTTTGGTGGCATCAGGGTTTGCTGTAGGTCAGATTAAAAGCTACCGATAGGAAGTGGCTCTATGAACCATCTTACGTGTTTAATGGCGGCTTCCCTTCTTGGACCTCTTGGTGGGGAGCTTGCAGGTGCGGAGGGCCGGGGTGTCTCTGATGGACTGCCCCCGGTACTGCGCGGGCGTGGAGCAGGTCTCCTCGGTGCGGGTGCGATTGCCCTTCAGCCACCTGGGACACAGCGAGAAAGAAGACCAGGAGTTTACAAGAGGTACAAACCATCATGGACAACACTCATACCACGAACAGAGAGGGCAGGCTGGAGAGAGAGCTGCTGAGCACGTGTGCAGCCTTCAGCAGCCTCCTCTTGCCTGGCACAGCTCGGGGTGGACCTCTGTTGGGGGTCCCCCAAGGAGACCCCAGGGAACGTGGGGAGGGAAGGGGCGCGTGGTGCCGTACTTGCGCAGATGTGCTAGCTGGCAGTTGCAGTGCCAGGCATTTCGGGAGAGCGTCAGCGTCTCCATTTTGTCAAAGGGGAAGTTGCGGGGCAGCTGGGTGAGCCGGTTGTTCTCCAGGTGAGCGGTCTTCAGCACAGTCACACCAGTGAACGCGTTGTCTGCGAACTAAAGCACAAAGGTTTCTGGTGAGGAACACTGAGTTAGGGAAGGGGACTTCAAACCTGAGTGCCTCTGTTCAAGACTTTTAGTGGCATAAGCATGGGAAGAACAAGAGAAGGAGCGGTGGAGGGGAGTCCTGGCTCGCTGGAAGCCCTGGCCACCTAAGAGAGGCATCAGGCTGGTGGGCTCATGGGTGATGGAGTCTCCTGCCTGAAGAGAGCTATGTTCCAAATCCATGTGGGATTGTCTTTGCAGCCACATCCCTAAATAAAGTGAAGTCTGGAAGCCCTCTATTTTTGAGCCATACTTCTCCATTCTAAATGAAGATATTTTCTGGGTGTATTCCTTTCCAAGGCTGGAAATCCTCCCAGCGCCTGTTGCCTTGCCTGTCCTGGAACAGCTGAAGGAAGGAGTGTTTGTGGTGTCTGAAGGGGCTGTAGACTTTGGCAGTGCCCGGGGGCTCCGAGTGGAAAGTTACACTTGGCATCTGAGCAGTGTAGAAATAGAGGCAGGATTCCAGCACCTCAACCTCCTCCATTTTTTCTCATTTCCAGCGGGTTGTTTGCAAGGGATGCTGCAAGATTTGTCTCTTCTCAATTAACGGGCAGGCTTTAAGGGAGAGCCTCCCTTAAAAAAGCTGCCAAAGAGAGGAGGGAGGCTGTAAACCTGGCTCTGCAGCCCTCTCCTCTCTTCCCTGGGGCCTCATCTCTGGCTCTTCTCAGCCCATGGTTACTCAGGTTGGAAAGCTTCTTGAAAGCAAACCCTTCAACACAAACTTCCTTGGTGGTGATGAATTGGAGAGAGGGTCATTGACATAGCACAAAGCTCCTCTTGGCTATGACAAACCATTTCTCCCCCTTCTCAAAGCAGGGGAAAGCTTTCTCAAAAGGGTGGAGAGGAGATCTAGGTCTAGCTAGGTCTAGGTCTACCTAGCTCTACCAGAACCACCCCCAGTCAAGGACCTGTGCTTCCATTTCTGGCCAGAAGCTTGCATTCAGACAGGACCATCAGGGTGTGTTCAAGCTCTCTAAGCTGAAAAGCTTGACAGAGGAGATGCACTATTTTAAGCTGTGAACTTTTGTCATCTTCCAAATTAAGCAATGTTGGATAGGATTAGAGCTTAGTTAAGAGACTCCCAGAGTACTGTAGCTGTTGGACAGTCAGCAGTGCTGGCCTCTGCAGTCCAAAACCGAGCTGACCTTGGTTGGTTTTACTGTGCTGATAGTGGAGCTGCTCAGAGAGATGCTGGCACGCCGTGCAGCGGGGCGGTAGCCTGGCCACRTTCTGGTTTGGACAGTGGTGTACTGTCTCAGCTGCTCATTCCTCTCCCAGCCCCATGAGAAGAGTTCACATCTGCTGGTAACAGCTGCTGCGCTGCCTGCCAGAGCATGCGTTTCTAAAGAAACTGGTGATTTTCCCCTTATTTAGATGGAGGAATGCTGATGTAATTTATTTTGCAATAAATACGTAGAGAGAGGCGTACGTAAAACTTCTAGGATCTTCATTGCCTGGTTTCTTGTTGATGTACGCGGTGGGTCCTGGCCTGTGCGACACAGCCCTACAGGTGACTGGTGAGGGTCTGTGATGCTGGTGGGGAAGGGGAGCTCTGTGCTGGAGCTGCAGAGCAGCCTGAGGGCTCTCCTCATTCTGCTCAAGTGCAATATATGCTGGGATAGCTTTGTGTGGAATGGTTTTGCACTTGATCAGCTCGAAAATCTTGCAGCCACGCAGGGAACAGCTAAGGACAGTATTTTTGTGAGGGAGAAAGAGCTGCAGTCAAGATGCCAGCAGCATTTAAAGTATTTGGTAGTGATTTCCTAGGTCATGAGGCCTCTGTGATTAGATGTTTCCTAGCAGTGCAAAATTCACACGTGGGCTGTTTGGATACAAGGCCTTTGAGGATTTGAAGAGAAAACTCTTGAGCTGGGGTGGGAGCTTTGTTTTCCTGAAAAAGAACACAAGCCCTAAAGCTGCAGAAGCCACCCCTGTTAGTGCTGATCCCATAAACTGGTGTCTTACTGGGCTGTTGGGGAGGAAAGGAGGTATCGGGCTGCAGAAGAGCATTTAAAGGTCCTGTCCACAGGTGGTCACTGAAAAAAAGAGAGTCTTTTTTGCTGGCTAGAATTGTTAACCCTTGCGTTTTGGCCAATCCAAGGACACCTAATTCCCTGGAGCACCCGAGCATCATGGGTTAGTCTAAATTTCTTCAACGTATAACTTGGGACTCTGATGTCTCTACAGCTGGTACAACATCTAAGCTGTAATTTTTGACTTGTGCATGATGAAAGTGCCTTAAAGCTGAGTCTACAAAAGTGCTGTGACAGCATGTCTAAGGTCTTGCCTAGAGAGGTCAGTAGATTGTTTTCAAGTGTTGAGTTTGCTTACTCCCATCCTGGAGAGGTTAGTGCTGAGAGTGGACAAGGGCTTAAATACTGACTAAGTGCTACTGAGCTGTTTTAGGTAGTGTTGTTCTCCACCTGGGCAAGCTGTAATTCCAGTTTTTGAGCATTTTGGAATGCTACATCCCCCTGAAAACTCTGGTGTGCTCTATTCCTGGTAGCTTTCAGGTGATCTGCTCATCCCTGTGGGGCCCTCTGAGTTGCTCTTTTTGCTAAGAAATTCTCTTTTTCATCACATCTTCCTGCACGTGGTGGATGTTGCTTTGCCGTGAAGTCCTAGCCTGCCTTACCTGGATGCCCTTTGTCTTTGGGCTTCCTGGCAAAGCATCATCTCAGGGAGAACTGTTCTGCTCCACCTGCAGCACCCTCCCTTTCCAGACACGTTAGGTGCACCTAGGACATCAGGTGCTGCTCTTCTTGCACTGTACTTGTTTCTGTTGTTGCACTGCCTGACATTGCAGAGGCCCCAATGCAAGTGATTCCCTGAGTGTGATGCTCCTGCCTATGGATCATGCTTTCTCACAGAAGAAGGAGGGGGTTGTTTTGCCATTTGGGATACCTGAATGTCCCTCCTCCTCTCCAGTGGGAACAGGGCCCCTTTGTAAGATGCTGCGAGAGTTCCTTTTGAGAGGGCATCAATAAACAAACCTTTCTTTATAACGTGTAAAGTTGGGAGGCATAGGGGGAGGTGAAAGTGAAGGTCCGTATGCCTACCTGTCTGCAAGGTGTGGGTAAGAAACCGCTGCCCCTCCTGAGGAGTCTCCCCCTCCCAACCTACAACAGGTTCCCAGGCTGAACGAAGGAGGCAGAGCAGTTCAGCTCTGCAAGGTGGCAGTGCCCTTCAGTCCCTTGAGTACGAGGCAGACGCTCACCTCTCATCCCACGCCTTGTGTCTGGGATGATGGAAGGTTGCTAATTGTCCTGGAGCACCCCAAATACCTTTCTCAATGACTGGTGTCACCTCCAGCTTGGGAGGGAATGTGCTGCCTTTCTAAGGAGTTTGATCAGCTCCAGATAATTTGGTTTTGCATAAAATAACTCAACAGAAGGGTGGAGTACTCTCTCTTGTTTGGGCTGTGTCAGGGGTGTTATCAGCTGGCCAGTGCCTTGCTGTCTGCAGAGCCTGCATCTCCCCTCTCCTCTGCAAGGGAGGGACAGCAAATTGAGGGCTTTGGAAAGGAGAAGCCCCGTGTTTCTTATCTGGAACAAATGGAAAGAGACTCACCTTCTTCAGTTTCATGTTGTCCAGGTTGAGTGTCTGCAGGTAACGCCCGAAGGACTGGAAGGCATTGTCAGGGATGACCTCAATCGGGTTATGAGAAAGCTTCAGTTCCTCCAGCACTCTCAGCTTACTCATTGCGTTCACAGGATAGCTGCTCAGCTGGTTCTTGTCCAGGTGGAGGACAGCAAGGTTTTCTACGTCCTCCAGAGCCCCAGGCAGGAGGTTGGTGAGGGAGTTGTCAGAGAGGAAGAGCCAGCGCAGGTCTYTAGCCCCATTGAAGACCCCTGGTTTCAGCTCCCGGATTTTATTGCTGCCTAAGTGCAGGATGAAGAGGTTGACAAGAGGGGAGAGGAGTCCTTTGGGTAGGTCTGGGATCTTGTTCTGGTCCAGGTACAGGTAGGTGAGCTCAGACAGGTCATCGAAGGCTCCTGGCTTTATGACGCTGATCTGGTTATCAGTGAGATAGAGGTAGACCAGACTCTTGAGCCCCCGGAAGGCTCCAGTCGAGATCTCCTTGATCCGTGAGCTCTGGAGGTGCAGGGACACTAGCTTTTTCATGTCACGGAAGCCATTGGTTGGCAGGACGGGGAAGTTGTTCTTCTGCAGGTTGAGAAGTCGCGTTTGCTCAGGCACCTTGGGGATCTTCTTCAACCCCGCGTTGTCGCAGATGACGTGCTGCAGGTCTCCGCCGTGGCAGTGGCAGCTCGGGGGACATGCCTGCACGATGGAGGCAAGACATGCCAGTAGGCTGAGGACACCGAGGAAGAAGCCTGACCGATTCATGGTCAGATCTGGAATTAGTGTGGTGGGAAGAGAAGCGGCAGGAGGAGGAGGGAGATGGGTGGGAGAGAGAGAGTAACTGGGTTTGCAGCATGCTGAACACAGCCCTATTTATAATGTTATTAAAAAGCAAAATCCCTTCCCACAAACCGCAGGCAGCAGCCAGTTGGAAGCAACTGGCTTTGGGAACTTACTGTGAGCTTAACCCCTTGGCACCAGCAGAGGAGTGTCCACGGTCCTGCCTGGCCCCGCTGCCGAAGAGACTGTGCAGAGGTAGTTTTCCTCTCTGCAACAGGGAGGCAAATGGTCAGGAAGAACAAATGCAGACCTGCTCTGTGGGGAACCTCTCTGGTCCCTGCTGAGCCAAGGGGGGCCCAAATTCATCAGTGGGGGGAAAAACAACCTCTTTCGGTTGAACGGCATAGCAGGGAGCACTGCTGTGTTCCACAGCCACCTCGTGCTGAAGGCTCCTGGGCTGTGTTTAGCCTCGGCTGGTTTGGGGAGAGGCACCTTGTCCTGTTATCAACAGAGGAAGGTTTTTGAGGGGTCTCGTCTTGCTGATTTCAAAGGAGTTTGCCTGAGCAGGGATGGGAGAAGATGGGAGTGATACGGGGTCATGCCAAAGGCCAACAGCGGTGTAGTTGCTCTTGCAATGCAAAATTTTCATTGAASACTTCCAGATCCAGACTGCACCTAGGAGTTGGCCAAGAAAGGGAGAGCAAAGATAGTCTTAATTTCTGCTGCGTCTTTTCCTATGAGCAGTCGTGTGACACGTCCATGGTCATGATCAGGAGACCTGTGTGAGGGGTTTTTTCTCAGCACGTGGCACTGTGGAGCAGTGGCTGTTGCCTTCCAACAAGGGATGGGGCAGTGGCAGAGCCTGCGGGGAAGCGGTGGGGCATGGGTGGTGGATATGAAATGCCAGACAGTGGTGCCCTGCTGCGTGCCTGGCTCAGAAGAGGTGGATGGCAATGCCTGCGGCTCTTGAAACAAAGCTGTGGACAGGGAAAGGCGTGGGCATTGGTAAAGGGATGGTGAGGTAGCAGAGCAAGCAGATCACTGCTGGAGCTGGGACTAGGGTCTGCCTTGGCTCCTGTCTTGGGGTAGCAGTGGCAGAGGTGAGTTAACTAAGCAGGGGATGTCCCTTGTTCTCCCAATAGAGAAGGCTAAAGCAAAGCGGTTAAAAGCCCCAGCGCCTGCTTCTGTGAGTGTGAAGAGAGAGATCCAGGGGTTGTGGGGTGGGGTTTGGAAGTGGAACATTTTGAACTGATTTCCAGCCAGTTCCTGGCTGCAGCAAACAGCTGAGAGCCGAGCACATAACTGTGAGCTTGTTGAGATTTCTGCTCCTGAGGCTGGCTGCAGAGCCCCAGCGGAGCTTTTGCAGAGGCGAGACAGGCTCAAGAAAGGGAGGAAATCCAAGGGCTGACTTAGGACACAGACTGGCTTATTCACCGAGATTTCTGGGTTTTTCCATTGTTGCAATGAGGAATTAGCCAGCGCTGCTGAGCATGCTCCGGACGGTGTTATGCAAACTGCCTGGCAGCCCGCGCTCTGGTCAGCAGCTGTCAGGCTGAACGATGTTTTCATTGCATGACTAATTTTGGGGAGAAGAGGGGCTTCTGGGGTGTGAATGTAGGTTCTGGTGAGCCTGCGGGGCAGATTGGGTTGGCTGAGCAATGATGTAATGTGGGACCTCTATGCAAACCAGGCCATGCCAGGCTTCCAATGTTTTCAGCCCTGAGGTGCAACGCCCTGCTGTCGAGCAGCTGGGGCCTCGCCACTCGCCTCAGCACCAAGTGCTTCTCCTGCCTCACCTCTGGGGAGATACTCTGAACGTAGGAGCTCCAGGCTTCTGCTGGAGGGACCTCCTGCAGGACTCACTACTGTAGTTACTGTAGGATTTAAAACTCTYTGATCAAAACTGGTATTTTTGCTTATGCCTGATTCAGTAGGCACAGCAATGGTCATGCACATGCTTTGATCTCTGGAGTAGCTCTTTGGGTGTCTTGGTCAGGACCTTTGAGACAGGGAAAGAGGAGGTAGACAGAGGAACCCTCTGTGTTTTCCTCCTTGCCTCTCCAGGTTGATCAGGACTGAGAGTGCCCCTTAAGTGTGTGCTTCTTGTAAAGCTCAGACAGGGAGCTGGGTGAATGATTGGAAAAGAAAAAAATTAACCTCTGAAGCATCATCTTCTATCCACTGATTGATTTTTTTTTTTTCCCCCCACCCCTGAGCAGGTTCAACCACCTTAGTCTTACTTGTAATCATTTGTTGAACAATTCCTGCAGTTATGTACCAGCTATACTGTGCAAGAGCAACTGATGGGTGAGATTTAAAATCCAGCCTGTTTCTGCTGGACGCTGAAGCTAGGCAGCATATCTGTGCTCCCTCCCCAAGTGCAGCTGATGTCTGATACTTGGTTTTCCCATCCCCTTGCAAAAAATACCAGTTAACAGCTTACCGCTTCTGCAGAGATTTCTGCCAGCATGGGTCAGATTGGAGCAAAAAGCTGGTGAGGGCCTTACAAACGCCATCCATAAATACATGCCACCCATGTGTATTTCTGGAACAAGACCCTTTTCAGAGGTTAAAGTACCCAAACCTCAAACCATCTTCTCATCTTTCTTCCTCTGAGGATAAATTTCCCTTTCTTCTACCCTTTATCTCTTTGCTGGCTGAGACTGCAGATTTTTGGGGACAGGGACACTCTCCCTGCCGGGATGTGCATGCTGTGGCTGGAGCAGGCAGGCTGTGGTCAGGGGTAAGACCTGTAGCTTCCTCATAAAGACGCTATGATGTAGCTGCCACAATGCTGGTGCAAGGTGGGAAGCTGTCCCTACCCCGAGGGCTCCCCGCCAGCCCAGTGCCTGCAGTAGAGGTTAGGTGGATGCCGGGTTATTTTTGGTCCCACGGTGGGGTGGCAACAGGGCAGTGCTACTGGGGGAAAGGTGTCTGCTTCTCAGTTCCATTTCTCCAGGCACAAATGTTGAATAAAAGGAAGTTCCTTCCCCTAATGTTTTTTTTATTTCCATGCCTCTGTGAGCACATTCCTGTGGCGGGAGCTGGTTGGCATCTGCCGCAGCTGGCACCTCGCCCCTGGGGTCCTGGCTGTTTGTGTTTTGAGCTGCTCGCTGGCAGGGTCTGGTCTTCCCACACGAAGTTTCACAGCCCTTGACTGGCCAGCAAATGTCCAGTGGTACTCAAAAGCTCGCCTGGGTCCCGCTCGTGGGTGGCTCGCAGTCTGGCGATGACAATGGCAGCAGTGTCAGTGTTCCTTCTGCTGCGGTGGGATGCCGCAGTGAGCTGGGTCCCGTCCAGCCCCCTACCTCACAGGTCCCCTGGGACTGGTGCTGCTAGGACATCACAGAAGAGGCAGGATTATCCTGCCATCCTCTCTTTCTTAATTGATTAACAGTTCTGCAAACATTCCCGGTGCCTGGTAATTTGCAGATGCTGGACTCCCCTCCTCTCCTTCTTGGAGGCATTGTGGGCTAAGCAAATAAATACAGTTTTTGAAACAGTATAAATATAGATTTGGGGTGTTTCTTTGGTGCTGCAGGTCAGAGCTGTTTTGATACAACATTGGAGATGGTCTTTTCCATGTTTAATCTTTATTTTTGTTAGTACTGACAACTCTGGCATATCAAGACAGCTGCACGTGCGTTACCCCATGTTAAAATATTCCATTGCTCACTTAAGCCTGATTCTGTAGCTTTTAAGGGGATCCAGATCTAGTTTTGTATGTCAGTGCGCGCTAGCTATCACCTTCTTGAAGTGGCACCAGTGTAGCTGGCCTTGGGGTCCAGGCTGGAGGCGAGGGCTCAGGCAGCTTGGGGAGGTGCCCTGGGGTGCACGTGCTGTCCCCGTTTGCAGCCCGCACAGCACCAGCCCTTGCRGAGCCCCTGCCTCTGCCTGGCACTGGGTGCTGGGGAGGGAGCAGGGTGGGAGAAGGTGCAAGCTTTGCAGTGTCCCAGGGGAGCTGTCCCAAGCACAGAGCACCCTCCAGGCAGTGTTTGAGGAGCCCTGGTGGGTGGGCATGGGGAGCCCCAGAGGGTCTCCAGGGTCCCTCCTCTTCCAGGCAGTACCTGAGAAATCCCTGGCTTTCGGTGATGTGCAAGTATCCCATCAGTGACAGTGGCATCTGGGGCTCTGAGGTCAGACCCGAGTTATCGTTTCTATTTGACATGCTTGAAGGGTACCCTTCACTGTGGTGTGGGGGCCCAGGCTGCTTGTTGAGCTGGAGGAGGTGGTGGTGGGTGCACCTCCTTCCTTCTGGTGGTTTTCTTCCACTGTAGCATGGCCTCCACCCATTGATATGTTGCCAGTTTGGCTCCCCGTTGATGTCCACCCACCCTTCCCTTCTGTCTGATCCCAGCAGCTGCTGCATGATGCTCTTGGCCTCTCCTGTGAAGCTCACCCTGCCCTTGCTGCCTCTCCCCAGCCCTGCCATGTCTACCCTGCAAGGCACCGGGTATCCCCTAGCAGCGCGCTGCTCTGCCCAGGGCTGCTGTCCTCTCTGCAGCTCTTGCAGGCTCTGAAGAAGAGTGGAGCTTTCTTCTCTTGCAGAACACAACCAATCCATGCAAGACTTCTGACTTTCCCAAATGCTCCCCAGCCATGAGTTCCCCCCTGTTCTCAAAATGGAAAATTGGCTCCACCCGGTGACAACTTTCCTGCTTGTCCTTGGCCAAAGTGAGACCTCGCCATCCCATCCCAGCTCATTTTTGGGGAGGACCTGATGAGTAGGTGGTTTCAGTAGCTGCAGAAGCTATGAAATGTGTTGTGAGAGCATTTAAAATGCAGCATGGAAGCAACAAGATCCTGGACTTCCAGCTGTGACTTCGGTGGGAGCTGAGCTCTCCAAATCCATAGGGATGTTACTTTTGCCCCTCGGTTTTTGCCGAGTTTCCTTCTCCAGCAGCTTTGAGCATTCAGATAGCCTCAAAACAGTGGTTTTCTACCCTTGCAAGACTCTCTGTTTCTGCACGTTTCCTCGCACTTTTTCCTTTTAATTCCACTTTTTCTAAATGCATTGGCACCCAGCAGCAGGAAGGATGGAGTTAATTACATAGCAAAGACCTTTTATCAAGCTGTGGATAAACCAGTAACTGCACATGCCTTTGCTGGTTGCCACTAGGCAGTGCTTCTGAAATGCTGGCAGGACTGGGGAAATACTTGCAAGCCTCAAGACTTCTGCTCAGCCTGGAAAGAAGAGAGGCAGCTTTAACTCCAGACCGCGAGGAGCAGTTTGTCCTGACTGTACAATAACAGGAGGTTAATTTTCAGCGGCGGTCTTCTGGCTGGGGCAAGCTGGGTTGCCATTTTTGCAGTGGTCTCCTCCTGAGGCAAGGCCATTGCGTGCTACAACACAAAGACGGTGCTTTGGGCACTTGATATTTTTGGGAACTTTTTAAGCCCCATCCAAACTGGGACTGTCTGGCAGCTCTCCGAGTGGGGAGAAATGCCAACAGGGTGGCCACCCTTGGAGGTTTGTCCTACAAGACCTGCTTGTTTGTGTCCTGACGTTTTTGACACAAAGATGGTACTGTTGCTGGGGAAGGAAATGAAATCTCAGTGTGACATAGGCTAGACGTGATCAGAAGTTGTTTTTYTGCAGCAGCAAAGTTGACCTGAAGGTTCAGGAATATTCCAATACAATTTGGGATAGCGGGACATCTCCAAAGCAAGGAGATACATGTCCCCAGAGGACAGCAAAACTCRGGGTGATCTTGGTAGAGGACAGCTGAATGAGGGAAGATCATTGCTCAGTTGAGAACGATTTGGAGCTGGCTGTGAAGGGAAGGGCTGGGGTTGACTTTGGTGGAGATATCTGAGGCAGACAACACACTCGGCATGGGTTTAGGGATAATTAGATCCATCCGGCATGTTACACTGAGAGGGGTTGAAAGGGTCTCTTCGAGGTCCCTCAGCACATCTCTTGGGTTGCCAGTCTGCTTTCTGTTGTTCATTACGCCTTCTTTGAAGTCTGAAAATCCCTATGATTTCATGGTCAATTTGCTTCTTTCTTCCGAGGCCAATATTGTCTTCAGCAAAGCTCAAATTCTGTAGGTTTTAGTTTGGTGGTTCAAGCCCTGCCATCATCCTCCAGCGTGGCATAACCAGAGGGTGGTGATGAGGGACGTGAAGATCCTCCCTGAGCATCGTTCAGGTCCAGAGGGGGTTTCCTCCAAGGACCTCGTGCCCTCCTGCAGCCCTGACCTTCTGCTCCAGTCCCACCCAGTATAACCCCATCTGGGGTACTGGTGGTCCTGAAGCCAGCCTTTTCATTGCAGCCTTTCAGCAGCAGTTGAATGCAGAGGGAAGCGGGTGTTTTTATTGCCTTTGAATGCTGGGGAAAACCAAGGAGCAGAGAGCTGATGTGACTCGTTCCAAGTTATGCAGTAAATAAGCAGCACGGTTGGGAAAAACCCAGGGTCTTCAGAGTCCCCGCTCTCCCCACCAGATCAGTCTGCCTCTCAAATGTTTACTAAAGAGACTGGAGTCTGATTGTTTTTACTTTATTTTTAATTTTTAGATGCTTCCTTCTTCAGGCTGTTTTGCCTGTTCCGCAGTGGCCAGTGTTTAAACAGTGCTAGCAGGAAATGTTTTTGAAATGTGCTTTAAAAAACACAGTTCTGCTAAGATGTTCTTTTTATTCCCAGTTTAGACAGAGGCTTAGGATTCACAAAGAATGAATCTCTTGTCGGTAGGAGTAAGTTAGGTGGCAGTTTGTTTTGGAGCTGTTCTTGTCATTGCTGAAGGCAGGACTGATCTGCGTGCTGGGCATTGGGGGGTCACTTGTGGTCCTCACAGTAAAAAAGGCTTTACAGTCAATTATATTCTGTACTCTTGTAGCTCCTCTCAAAGTCAAGGGTCTGAGCTGGACTCCTTGCCTCTGAAAAGCTTTGCTTTGACACAAGATATAGCTCCAGTGGAAATTATGGAGCTGATGCAGAAATTATTGGGTGAGGTTTTCTGGACTGAATTATAACAGATGACAAGCCTAGATGATGCTAAGTGTCCCTTTGGGTCTTGAAAGCTATGAATCTTCGTGGATATCTCCAAGCTTAAATTGGTATATGAGGTTTTGTGGAAGCATTGTTTCATCTCGTGCATCATAAGCTGTGGCTGGGCGGGGATGATGGAGCCGTTGGAGGATGCTCCACACGCCAGAGGAGGGTTGGGAAGGACAGCAGCGCTGGCACGAGGGCTTGCTCCAGCCACTGCCTCGGTCCTGGGCATGCAGATGGGGAAAACACTATCCCAAGAGAGAAATGCTATCTTGGAAAGGTCAGGAGCAACATCCTGGTGTCCAGCTGCAGGGAGCGGTGCCAGTGCAGGCAGGCTGGGAGGGGAAGGCAGCGATCAGGCAGCAGACTGAAGGCTGGAGGTTCAGACCCGCGTTGCTCTCTGGGCCGAGTCAGGAAACCCGTTACTGAGGGTGTGAGGGTGTTTATGGGGACAAGCTGCCGGCCAAGGCACGGACAGTCAGTGCTTGGGGTACACGGCATGCTGCCAGCCATCTAGAGGAGCCTGGTGAGCCGCGGCACCCGCAGCATCATCTTGCCAGGGAGCTGCCTGCTGCTGTGTCCAATTAAACTGCTGGAGCGACCCGGAGAGGCAGAAAGGGTTGACTCAGGGCTTGGCTGGAATCCTGGGACCGACATTGCAATTCATCCAGCAGAGTAAAACAAAAAAACAAAGGCGCTGGGATTTTTAATAAGTGTTTAAGATCTTGGATTTGTGTCTCGTCAGTCATTTGATCTAGCCACAGGACTCGTATTAGTGGGTGGGAGAGAAATCCTGTCTGAGCATTAGACGCTGTAGGTTTCCACCCCGGCTGGGAAGCTATCATTGCGTCTGGTAGGAGAAGCCTATTTACAGTTGCTCCCTGTGGGTTGCCAGGCTCCTAGCAGAACAGTTTGCACCAGATGGTCCCTGCAGCATCCTGGAGACAATCTCCTCCAGATTCCTGGCTAAGAGGAGGCTCCTGCAAATCTCCAGCTCAGATTCACGCTGACCCCGGTGTAGTCAAACAAGAGCATCAGCCGTTATGACAGACTGTGCCCAACGTGAGATCCTTCAGCAGCCCCGAGCGGCAGAAAGCACCAAGTGCTCCCACCAGTATTATGTATAGCTCCTTGGGGATATATGCATGTTTTTTCAGGATACCTCATCATAGTCCTTTGCAGAGCCCCTCGTTAATTTTGGGCGCAGTGCCTGGAGTTTGGTGAGCACTGTGCAGAAGCCCTGACCGTGCAGACGTGCCCTTGCAGCCAGCGATTGAGCCCAGGCATTTGCTCTAAAGGCACAACGCAGGTCTGGGTGCCAAGGCTGTAGGAAGATGGTCGAGCCCTGTTGCAGTTCAGTGGGTCAGGGCTGCTCACGTGTCAGTCTGAAGATGTGGAGGAGAAAGGAGCAAACGCTTCCCGCATCGGCCCTTTCCCAGCTGTGCTCTCCCAGCAAAGCAGCCACCGGTGACATTAGTGGGTGGGAGAGAAACCCTGCCTGATGACACGTGACATGCTGAGTGGGTTAGAGAGACCAGAGCAGTGTTCCAGCATGTCCCACCACTGAAATGCAGCTCCCAAGAGCTGGAGGTGAAACAGCAATTCCAGCAATGGTGCTGTCGGTGCAGCTTAGAGCTGCCCAGAGCACCTCCTGCCCAGCTCCTGCTGTCTCGGCAGGCCACTGAGGTGGGCATAAAGAGCTGGAATTTTCCTCCGAGGAGAAGTGACCTTCAGCTGATGTGACTCAGAGCCTGCCGTTGGGATTAGCGGTGAGGGAGGTTTAGCGGTGAGGGAGGTTTAGCAGTGAGAACCTTTTGTCCTGCTGTGAGGCTTTCAGTCTGTAAGTGCAGCTGCGCCAAGTGTTGTGCAGCCTCGTGATGCCTTTACGAGGGTTACAGGAGCTGATGTCTGCACAAAAGGATCTGGAGCAAGCAGCCATGCTGCAGGACACGTGGTGTCCCACAGGAGCCCACTGCTGTCTCCAGGGTTTTTCTAAAGCGATGTCCGATGTGCCCTGAGCTGTAGAAGATGCAAGGTGAACTCAGCACCTTGAGTAGATGGCTGTAAGGGCACCAAGGCAAAATCAGTGTCTGGTGGAGATGGTAGGGAGTCGACAGGACTTGGAGAGACATAGGTTAAAAAAGAGGAGGGCGAACCCTGGGGTCCTCCAAGAAAAGTAGTTGGGGTGTCAAAAGTATGTGACACCCAAAGTATCATGGGTGGTGGGGGTCTGGAGCACAGCAATGGAGGTGAGGAAGGCTGTGGCAGGCAGGCACAGTGCTGCTTTAGCTCCTGGCTCTCCAGGGCTCTCTGGCAGGAGTGTCAGGAGAGCCCCATCCATGGGCCAGGAGAGCAGTGCTTGCCTGTGACCTGAGTGACTTGTGAGAACATCCTCCTCCCACCCCGCTCTCCCCTGTGGTCATCACTAGCTTCATCATTCCCATGCCTGGAGCTGTGCGGTCCTCTTTCCCCTTGAGGTATGTTTCTCCTCTTGTGTTTACAGGTTGCCTATGGGACCACAGAAAACAGCCCTGTCACCTTCATGGGATTCCCCAATGACAGCATTGCCAGAAAAACTGAGACGGTGGGATGTGTCTTTCCCCACACAGAGGTGACCATGACCCTCCCCACCTGCTCCAGGTCCTCTGCCTGCAGCAGACCTCAGTCGATCCTCCCTGTCTGGTGCTGGAGTTGGGGCATGCCATCACGTTTGGCTCAGACATCCCCTAGTAAGCCCTTCTTCTCTTCCATTGCAGGCAAAAATTGAGGATCCAGAAACAGGGAAGTCTGTGCCTCTGAACACTCCTGGGGAGCTTCAGATCCGTGGCTACTGTGTCATGCTGGGCTACTGGGATGACCCTGCCAAGACGAGCGAAGTGGTCACTGCTGAGATGTGGTACAAGACGGGGTGAGTCTGGAAAGAGCCCGGCTCCTCCTGGTCTAATCTCTCTGTGAAACTTCAGAACAGCTTTTAGCACAGAGCCCTTGGTGCCAAATGCCCCTGGAGATGGGGATAGTCACTTCACTACTGGTGCAATGGAGGGGCTGTGGAGGTACACCACAGGGGCAGGAATCGCCTACCCCCGAGCCCTGATGTTTGTGTGGACACTGCCAATGGCAACGTCTGGCTGTAGCAGGAGCTCTTTGATCTCTTCCATGTGTTCAGGTGGCATCTCAGCCATTACCCTCCGGATACCCTGACCTGGCCTCCAGACCAGGCTGAGTGGGAGCATCAGCCATTCTTCCACACAGCTGGGACAGGACTAGGAGTGTGGTGTCGTTGCAGGGACCTTGCGAGCCTGGATGAGCACGGCTACTGCAAAATTATAGGCCGTTGCAAGGACATGATTATTCGGGGAGGAGAGAACATCTACCCAGCAGAACTTGAGCAGTTTCTCCACACCCATCCCAAGGTTGAGGAGGCCCAGGTGAGCGGGAGGCAGGTGGGGTGGGTGAGCAGCAATGGGTCCTGTGGTGGGAAACCTGTACACAAAGCTGCTGGGACTGCTGCTTGGGACCTGGTTGTCTTCCCCTGTTTTCAGTGTCTTCTTTTGTGTAATATTGGTTGGCGAGCGGGAGGGAGAGGCTAATGGCAGGGAAGGGGCAGGCAGAGCTCCTGGCATGGGGCACATTGGTTCAGGCAATCCCATTGTGCACCAGCTTCACGTCTGCAAAGTAGTGACTGTCATTCTTCTTCAGTTTTTAAACTGCCTGTCCACTTTCATAGCTCCCTCTGAAATTCTTACTTGGAAAGCAATCTGGAAGGACAGTTTTTACTGATAATTAGTTACTAAACTCCTAAATCCAAAAAGACTCCTCCAACGAGTCCCTGGAGATGAAGAGTGAGACTTAGTTTCACCCCTTCGCAAGACAGCAATGATTTGCAGCATTGAGCAGCTGCTCCCAATCTGCTGGGATTGTTCTCCTCCAGGTTTTGTGCCAGACAAGTTTTCCCATAAATAAACCACTTATTTAGTCAGTGTTGTGCTGTGCCAGGCTCGCATCTCTCCTTGGAACAGTCCCGGTGCAGATGGGTTGCAAACCAGCCCTGTTTATGTAGTTTCTAGGGCTTTATGTCACTGCCCTGGACTCAAAAGGATCGACGTGTCTCTAGGATTTCGAGATACCAGTTCAAGGCAGGGAACGACAGTAGGACTCTTGTGAAATAGTGTGAGCAAACTTTAGAGAGAGATCAGGCTTGGGAAGCCCATCTCCTGGTGTCACAGGCAGTGGTCTACTAAGATCTGCCATTATAAGGGTTTCAAATAATCCTTTAATTCAACTTCATCCCTCTCCTGCTGTTTCATCTGGAGATCCCAAAGCAATTGAAGCAGCCTTCCAAGTCTCCCTGTTGGTCATGAAACCTGTTGCCCCACTTTTTGGGGAAGCAGAGGCACGCAGAGGGACGACAGGTCCATGTTGCACCCACGATGAGCTGCTGCCTGGCTGGTCTGACTCAGCCCTCGCTCCAGTGACTTTGCAAAACCAAAAGATGGTGCTGGCGTCTAGGTGCCCAGCCTGCTCTGCCACCTTTCCTCTGGCAAATGGTTGGGAAGTCCTTCCAGGAGGGCYCCATGTCGTGTAGAAAGCACCGGTGCGATGGTCAGGCAGCTCAAGCTGCCTTTACACAGCCCCACGCCACGACTCCAGCATCCCGTGATATGGGTCAGGGCTCGTGCCGTTTTTCCAGCACCATACCCTGTGGGAGGAGAGGGATGTCCCCAGGGGTCACACTGTCCTTCTGTCCCAACCAGGTGGTTGGTGTGAAGGATTCGCGGATGGGAGAAGAGATCTGCGCCTGCATCCGAGTGAGGGCTGGGCAGGACTGCACCGAGGAAGAGATTAAAGCTTTCTGCAAAGGGAAGGTGGGTCTCCCACTCTTCTGAGCCCAGTAATTCAGTTCCCTGAATTCAGTACCTGCTGGGGATTTGCAGATGAAAGTGCAGGGGTTTAGAGCAACTGGGATCCAGCCCTGACTTGGGTAGTACCAACTGGGCAGGATACRCTGTTCCTGGCAGGTTGCGTAGTGGTTGGTTTTCTCTTCCCAGATCTCCCATTTCAAGATCCCACGGTACATTGTGTTTGTGGGTCAGTACCCGCTCACTGTCTCAGGCAAGGTAAGAGGGGGACTGGGGCAGGGCAGGAGCCCTGGCCTCCTGTCCTGTCTCCTGTCTGAGTCTCTCCTCCTCCTCCTCCTCCTCCTCTCTGCACTTTATTCCAGATTCAGAAATACAAGTTGAGGGAGCAGATGGAGAAGCACCTTCAGCTCTGAGCTCAGGAAGGCAGAACCAAAAAGGGGATAAATCAGCCCCGCTTCAGCCAGCTTTGCATCTGCTTTTCACCTGTGCCTTGGGCTACGCGGTGGAGACCTTCTTTCCCTGACATCAGGCTGATGGCACTTTTAGTTAATAAAACAGAGAGCCTTTTTTTCCCAGTTGGGTTTGTTTCTTTGCCAACAGAAATACTGCGGTGTGAGGAAGGGATGCTTATTTCTGGAGTTCTCTCCTGCTACTGAAAGACCTTATGAAGGTTTTAAAATCTTGCATCTCTTTGAGCAATTTGGCTGCAGCCATTTCAGAGGACTTGAACAGACACTGGTAGATACTTTGCTGATATTTTAAGTCATAACAGCCTGGCCTGGCTTCCCAAGGTAGGTGAATGCCTTCTCTGCTTGGATGCTGCTGAGACTCCTGGGTCACATAACAGCCCCGTGAAGTGACCCAGCTGATGAACTTGAAATGAGGGGCAGGGGCTTTAGAGAGTGAGAGTTTGCATGGGACGGGGCTCCCTAAAGCTAGCTGGAAAAGCTTGCCCTGTTCCCACACCTCCCCTGGGTCTTCTGACCCCCAAAGAAACTTCTCCAGGGTAGACTTGGCATTGTTTATTTTGTAGTTTTGGACAAGACAGACAGTAAGGATTTTGCAGAAATACCAAAGTTCCTGTCCCATCAGCAGTGTGAAGCAGAGCATAGCCGGGACAGCATTTTACGGGAGTTATTTGGTACCTCCCAACCATGAAGCACTACTCCGAAAAGTGGAAGAGCAGAGCTCCTCTTCCTTCCCGGCAGAAGTGTCCCACCCCAGCTGGGAAGCAGGTAACATTGCTGCTGACTCCTACCGACCTCCCGGCCATCTCCCTCCTGCTTCCTTCCCGAGCAGGGCTAGTGGCTGGGCCTCCCCCTCTGCGCTGGGGCTTTCTCCAGCGGGTGGGGGGAAACAGTGCAACAGGGAGAGAGGTGAAGCGTCAGCGAGGTGTCGATCCTGGATCTCCCAGCTGGACTTTGGGCTCTACCCATGGAAGCAGACCAAGTGGACAACAAGCCCACAGTTCATGCTTGCTTTCTGAAAGAAAAAAGCATATGGGATGGTTTGTGTCAGACCCTTTCCTACGGTGTCTCTCCAGCAAGTTCCTCCACCGTTCCCAAACTGCTCCTGGGGCTGGTGTCAGCGTGTTTCACCGGCTTCACCTCTGCCCACCCCAGAGTAAGCGGGATGTGTGCAAGCAAAACTCAGGTCTCCTCCCTGCCCTGGTTTTAGGATCTTTATAAACCTTCCTTCCCTGAGGAGGAACCGTTACCTGCATTACAGCCACTGCAGCCAGTGACCTTAGGGACACAGTGGACCTCCAGGTCTGATGTATAGGGAAGGACTTTTTACCTTCCTTTGCTTCCCACAGCACTAACCCAGGTGTGGGACAGGCTTGCAGGGAGAGGAGCTTCGCCTCTGGTTCCTGTCTGATAATTCTACCCTCTGCACAGCCCCTGTGCTGCCCAGAAGCGCCCTGTGTACTCGCCATCATTGGGGGGTTGCTGGTAAGAAACGAAGGTGAAGTCAGCCCTGGCTTGCCTAGGTACACACCCTGCTGAGAAGCACAGCGAACCCGTCACACCCAGCACACGGGGATACAGGCCCTGGTCGCCCCATCCCTGCTCCCCAGAGCTCTGCTTGTGTCCTGGAAGCGGTGCTGCACCGTCCATGGGTCTAAGCCCCAGCAGAGCCCGGGTGCCTGGGAAGCTTTACCTGCAATCCTCTTCCCCAGGGCACATCCAGCCCTCGCCCACCAGGACACCTCCTGAGATGTCCCATGGCCATCCTAGCCCCCTGGGACGGCGCAGCCCTGTCTGTAAATACTCACAGGAGGGGAAGGGCCGACCATCATAACTGGCAGCGTAGCCTCAGCGTGCACGGGGTGGCTGGCAGGCTCCAGGGCTTCTGTCCTTCCCCATACCCAGGTCCTGCTCTTATAGCGCTTGCTGCCAGCTCGGAAACTCCCGGCAGCYGGGGGCTCTTCCCAGGGAGGGAGGATTACGTCAGGGGTGGGTTACTCCAAACTACCCACGCCTGGCCTGGAAACAGGAATCTGCAGCCACGGCCTTTGTCGTAGGCATTTCTCACTTCTCCATGGCTATTAATAGTGCAGATTAGGAAAAAATAATGTCTCGGACCGTCAACGCTGGGTTTGCACAGCCCTCAGTGGAGACACGCCACGGCTCCCTTCTCAGAAAGGCTGAGCAACCCCTGAACTGGAAAACCCTCCTCCAGCCCCGGAGGCGCAGCCGGGGGAAGCAGATGCAGGTCCCGGGGGTGCCCGAGCCTCATCGGGACCGTGTGCCCGGGACGGCATCGGGGAGGACATGGGTCCCGGGGGTGCCCGAGCCTCATCGGGACCGTGTGCCCGGGACGGCATCGGGGAGGACATGGGCCCCGGCATCCCCAGCTGGCATCCCCCGCACAACCTCGCTGGAAGCAAAGGGCTCTGCCCTCCCTCTCCCTCCCCCTTCCCCTCCCCACCGCCCCGGCACCGCCGTAGCCCCGGGGGTCGGCAGGGCGGCGGGCGAGGCTCGGTGCCCGCCTCGGGGCGGTGCCGCAGCCCGCGGGGCCCGATGGCGGCGCGGGGGTGGCGGCCGGCGGCGGCGATCGCTGCGGCGCGGCCCGGCGGGGGCGGCCCGGGAGGGGGTCCGGGACCGGGTCCTGCCTCGGAACCAGCCCCGGAGACGGTCCCGGAACCGGCCGCCCCCGCCACAGCCGCGCTCTACGTGCACGTGAGCGGGGGACCCCGGGCTTGCACACGTGGGGGGAGGGACCCCGAGGGCTTGCACACGTGGGGGGTGCACGGGGACCCCGGGCTTGCACACGTGGGGGGAGGGACCCCGAGGGCTTGCACACGTGGGGGGTGCACGGGGACCCCGGGCTTGCACACGTGGGGGGAGGGACCCCGAGGGCTTGCACACGTGGGGGGTGCACGGGGACCCCGGGCTTGCACACGTGGGGGGAGGGACCCAGGGACTTGCACGCGTGGGGGGTGCCCGGAAACTCTGGGCTTGCACACGTGGGGGGAGGGACCCCAGGCTTGCACGCGTGGGGGTGCATGTGGGACCCCGGGCTTGCACAGGTGAGGGCACACATGGGACCCTGGGACTTGCACACGTTGGGGGGTGAATGTGGGACCCCGGGGTTTGCACACGTTGGGGGCATCCCAGCCTTGCACATGTCATGGGGCACACGTGGGGCTCCCCTGCCATGCACGTGTGGGGGGTGCTGAGGGGGTCCCCAAGCTGTGCACATGAAGGGTGGCACCCATGGGGCGCACGCCTGGTGGGGCCTGATGGGGCACGCCTGGGGCAGGTGGAGAGCGCTGGGGCTTGTGCATGGGGCTGGGGCTGTCACCCCCCAAAGCGGGGTGCCTGGGGGTGGGGGCGCGGCTGTCCCCCACAGTGCCCTGTGCCTGCAGTGGCCCTACTGCCGCAAGCGCTGCTCCTACTGCAACTTCAACAAGTACGTGGTGCCGGCGGTGGACGAGGCAGCCGTGCGCGCCTGCCTGGTGCGGGAGGCGCGCACCCTGCTCCGCCTCAGCCAGGTGCAGAGGTGGGTGCACGAGGAGGGGGCTCGGAGGAGGTGTGGGGCCCTTCAGCGCCCACCCGCAGCCTCCCCACCCTCTGCCCCACAGCGTCACATCCGTCTTCTTCGGCGGGGGCACCCCCAGCCTCGCCAGCCCCCGCACCATCACAGCGGTGCTGGAGGCCGTTGCGGGGGCTGCCCACCTCCCCGCCGATGCCGAGGTCACGCTGGAGGCCAACCCCGGCTCCACCGGCACATCGCACCTCGCCGGCTTCAGGGCAGCTGGCGTCAACCGCCTCTCCATCGGTGTCCAGGTGAGAGGGGCTCCCACCTGTCCCATCCCCTGCAGCCCCCTGTGCCCCCTACTGCCACTGCACTCCCTCCGCAGTCACTGGACGACGCTGAGCTGCGGCTGCTGGGCCGGGAGCACACGGCGGCAGAGGCGCGGGGGGCTGTGGAGGCGGCGCGGGGGCTTTTCCCCGGCCGAACCTCCATCGACCTCCTCTTCGGGCTGCCGGGGCAGAGCTGGGGCGCCTGGGCCCAGGGGCTGGAGGCGGCGCTGGGGCTTTGCGACGACCACGTCTCCCTGTACCAGCTGACACTGGAGCGGGGCACGGCGTTGGCAGCGCAAGTCTGGGGGGGGGCCCTGCCCACGCCCCCCCAGGACCTCCTGGCCGACATGTACCAGACTGCCTGTGCCATGCTGGTGGCCGCCGGCTTCCGGCACTATGAGGTCTCAAATTTTGCAAGGAAGGTGGGATGGCCCCCATGCTGTGCCCCCCYATGCCATGCCACACCCCCAGCAGGCTCAGCCCCCCCTCACCCCACGAAACATTCTCCCCCAGGGTGCCCTCAGCACTCACAACCTCTCGTACTGGCGGGCTGAGCAGTACATTGGCGTGGGGCCGGGTAAGCTGGGGTGATGGGGGGTTGGTGGTGGGGGCGTGCGTGGCCATGTGTGCCCCCTGAACCCCATTGTCCCCGCGCCACATCGCTGCAGGGGCGCACGGGCGGTTTGTGCCACGGGGCGAGGGCGGCCGCAGCCGGGAGGCCCGTGTCCAGACGCTGGAGCCTGATGCCTGGATGCGGGAGGTGCAGAGCCGGGGGCACGGCACCAGGAGGCGGGTGGTGCTGAGCCCACTGGAGCAGTGAGTATGGGGGTCCCCCCCATGCCCCCTCCTCTGCCGTGCTGCCCCACAGCTCTTCATGTGCCCGCAGGCTGGAGGAGGTGCTCGCCCTGGGACTGCGCACGGACGAGGGCGTCACACACAAGGTGAGGAGCCGCACGTGGGGGAACCCAGCATCCACCTGCCGCTAAGGGCCCATCGCTAACGACCCTCTCTTCGCTSTGGGCGTGCAGCGCTGGGGGCGCTTCTCCCCCCACCTCAGCCTGGAGGCCATTTTCGGGGCGCCGGGGGAGGCGAAAGATCTCCAGCGGCAGGGCTGGCTGGTCCTGGACGGCGGGTGAGCCCCTGGGGTGCTGTGGTGGCCGGAGGCTCCCGCACAGAGCCGGGGCTCAGCCGCCGCTTCTTCCCCAGCGGCCTGCGGTGCACGAGGGAGGGCCTGGCCCTGCTGGACTCCCTGCTGCCAGACCTGCTCTGCCAGCTGCAGCGCTGCTGGGCCCTGCCAGCCGCCCCGGCGCACCCCGGACGGGCGGCTGCGCCTGGCCGCGGTGGCGGGGCCCCGAGGAGCCCGACGGGGGACAGGGCCGGTGGCGAGGCCGTGGGGCGCGCCGGGCGCGCAGGGGATGTAAGCGGTGGCAGCGGAGAATAAAAACCGAGAGCTGTCTGCTGGCTGAAAGAGGTGCTGGGGGCGGCGGCGCCCGGCCGCGGCAGCGGCTTCCCGCGCTGCTGGGCGCCGGCGGGCGGCGCCTCCCCGAGCGCTGCCGGCCCAGCTAGGCCGCTGCCGCACTGCGCATGCGCAGGACTCCGACATCGCGGGGTGGGGCGGGCAGCTGGCGCCTGCGTACAGCGGGCGGCGCGGCTCCGCCCTCCAGAAGCGGTACCATAGAGTCGCGACGGGAGAGGAGCCCCTCTAGGCGGCGCGGGCGGCTTCTCGGTGGTGTGCGGGCGGCGTTGCCATGGCGCCCGGGCGCGGAGCGGGCCGGCGGGATGCGGCGACGCTGCTCGGGGCCCGGCCCGGGCCGGCGGGAGCCCCGACCCGGCACCCCCCCGGGTACGGCCCGACGCGGGGCGCGGCCGGGGGCAGCGGCGGTTGGCGGCCGGGCCCATGGGCCTGGCTTGTGCTCTCGGCGCGGCCTGGGCCTTGCTCGCACGGCCTGGGAGTCCCCGCCGCTCCCGAGCTGTGCATTGAAGCCACCGTAAACAGCCCCTTCCCCACGCAGTGACCCCCCTTTTATTATTATTATTATATTTTTCTTACCTGGAAAGGCTCCACGCGTGTCAAGGAGCCAGTCCCTGCTTGGAGGGACTTGCAGGTTAAGGATAAGGGGAGAAACAAATCCCCGGTGGGATTGCCTCAGCGGTGGCCTGTGCTGGGAAGCGCTGCCCTGCACCCGGCTCGGCAGGGATTTTGCTATTTAAGAGCTATTTTGATATTTAGGAGCTTCTGAAAATCCAATGGCTAGCTATCTGAGTTGTGCTTGGTGAGCGTAGTGCAGCTGTGCGGGGAAGCTGTGTGCTTGTGCTTGCAGCTGGAGTAGGAAACTTCCCAGGAATTTGTTCTTCTACCTGCGGGAAGCACAGGCTGTATTTATCTCATCTGTTGCCTCTCAGCTAAAATAAAGCGTGAGACCGTTGAATCCTAGTGACCTACTTTGGTCCTTGTAGTTTCTCAGAGTTTGATTTTCCAATTATAAGAGATGCTGAATTTAATTGTTCTGTGCAACCTTAAAAAAAAAACCGCCAAAAATATAGTTCAGCTGGAAATAAATAACCAGGCTGAAAGAGGAAGATGGGGTTTCTGTGGGAGACTGAAGAGGAGATCTCTTCATCTGTTTTTCAGACAAGAAAGAAAAGACACATGAACTGTCCTCCTCAGCAATTGCAGATGAGCCTGAGCCCATTTCGTGTGTTCTGCAAGGAGATGACATCCAAGCGCTTGCAATTAAGGTGGAGGACCTGGAGAAAGTATGTATTTTTACTGATAGAAACAGCTACCTTAACTGACACTCTCCTTTTGTGTGTTTAACAGAGGAGCCCATCCATTTACTTAAACCAAAACCCACTCTTGGAGTTCAGTTCTCATTCCATTTTATCTGTCCTGCTTTTTATGACTTGTCAGATCATCAGGTTCAGTTGCTAAAAGTAAAGGATTATCGATCCTTACACAATCTTTTCAAATGGAAGGATAAGTTTTATGCCTTTACGTTTCCAACCTTCTGGTCTAATAAGACATGTAAGTTGTTTAGTAAGTATCATGGCGTCCCTTCCAAAACTCGGGTCAAACTGTGTGAGTGAAAGCATTTGACACCAAGTGACACAGCAGAAAATTACTGGGAAAGTGATTTTAAAACTCTTTTCCCTGCCCCAGTTATAAAGCAGAGTCCAGAAGAGTAAGACAGTAACTAAGCTGGTATCTCCACAGTCATATAACATGGCACTTAGGGGAGGAACAGCCTGGACTGATATGACTTCTCTGCGTATCCTAGAAGGCTCAGAAGGAATGAAGGTGAGTCAGTATGTACCTAATTGCATTGTGACTGTTTATCTTCTGAAGCTCCATGTTCCACACCTTCCCCATGATGCTGGGAGAATTTCAGTTAGGAGGAAATACCTTGTTCGAAAATATCGACCCAAAGAGACAAAGAAGAAGGCACATTTCCTTGTAGCATATCCTGCTTTCCCAAAGGCACCCAGGGAACCACTGAGTTTTTCTGGTAGGGTTAAACTTCACATCTTTGACTTTTGGTTTTGCCAAGCCTGGCTTTATTGACCTGACTCTGGGATTGTTCGGGGGTTTTTTTGTGTTGTAGGACCAGGGCTGTTTGATGGCTGTGAAGAGATTCTCCCCCATCACATTTTGGGAAGTCTCCAGGAGTTCAAGATGGAAGCCTTGGCCAGAGGAAACACTCGGGTTGGTTTGTAAAGTTACGAAAATGCTGCTGTGTGGCACTTTTCTAGAGGTGGAGTGCGGTGCCTACGGTACCTTTCGAGGCTTTTCAGCACCTATCAGGAAGAGGTCAGGCCTGAGGTGTGGTTTTCCCAGCCTCGTCATACTCTGTGGGGAGGGCTTGCCTTCAGAGAAACTGCACCAGCAGGTTTTGAAGTCCCGTGTGCAGGAGGAGGTCATGGAGGGAGGAATTACAGAGGCTTCCTCTTCCATACGTGCTTCTGCTGATGGCGTCAGGCTCGCAAGGGAAGAGCTGCTGTTGCAGCAATGCCATTGCTCGAGTCTGATTACTCAGATAAATCCTTCCATTGTTTCTGAGTGTGTTCCTAATGCCCTATTTTTGTTCCTCTCAGAGTGATCAGATAAAAGTACTGTCAATCTGAAGAATTCTTTTTTCCTCCCCTCTCCCATTCTCGTTGTGGTGGCAGTGTGTGCATGGAGAGGTTAATTTAACGTTTCCTTTCTCTTCAGGTAGCGGATTTTATTGAGGTTTCTGGTCAAGATATTTCTGCAGCAGCTTTAAAAGGGGAACATGGAGGAGAGAAGAAAAAGGTTCATCAGACCCCACTAGCAGAGCACAAAGCTCTCCAGAACTGGCACCGTAATATGGCAATCAGGAAAAAGCAGGAGAAATATCTAGGAGGTGAGAAAAGCTGAGGCCTCGTTCTGTGAAATTCTGTGTGCAGGTGGGAGTGTTTGATGGCACCACAACAAACTGTAAGGGTCACAGCCGACCGGGGTTAATCCTGTTGCCGTTGCATATTCTCAGAGCTCCCCACACTGCTAGTGCTAGCGGCTGTGGATGCTGTGGGGAGGTGAGCTGGTGGGTCTGGCTGGGGGAGGGACAGTGRATTTGGTGGGGGACAGTGTAAGGGGGTTACACGTGAACAATAGGTAAAGGGTGTGCCCTGAAGTTGAGCACCAGTGATTTGACGTTCCTTCTCTATAGAAATTCTGCAGAGGCCAGAGAATGAATTGCTGATGAGCATCTCAGAGGATTACAGGCAAATCCAGGAAGAACGTGACCTCATTGACAGGAGTCTCCCTGCCCTGCTTCCTGGAAAGGTGAGCGCCCCACCTCCTCTGCATCCTGATTGCTCTGTTCTTGTGAAAGAGCTAAGACACCGGTCTTATGAGTAACATCTGTGAAGATCTGTCATTAGGTATTTATCAAAGCCACTCTAAGTCTTTCAGCCTAGTGTGCAAGCAGAGCTTTCAGTGACTTTAAAAATAAAAACATGAACTGTGCTATCTGTACTAGTCGGAGGAAGGTGGTGGTGCGCTTTGGCTCCTTGCTAATGAACTGCTGTACATGGGCAAGTGCCATTTCTTGATTATCACCAAAGACTGTCATGCACTGGGAAGTGGCATGAGGATGTGCCACAATTGCTGTTCCGGGGACAGAAAGATCTGATAGCTTCAGGCTTGAATTTTAGTGGTTGCCGTGGAGAAAGGGGTATGGGTAAGTCAGGAGGATTATGGGAGTATCCTATGTTAAAATTATTTTTTTACATTTATAGCACTATCAAAGAATTTGYATTTGTGTGAGCCATCATTTTAATATCATTCAACCTTCATGTAGCACTCGATAGAAGAAAGTTCTTCTTTTGTCTTTGACAGCAGCCTGATAGAAATTTTGGCTTGCTTTGCATAAAGTGATAATTTATAGACTTTTAAAATGTTCGTATAGGCAGAGTTAGACCCCTTCTTCTTTTTAGCTTCTAGTTGCTGTGAAAATAGCAGGCAGCTGTATGCCTCTGAAAGCGTCAGTGGGAGCCTTGTTTTCTGCCCTAGGGCTACCGAAGAGGAAGCGAGTTCTGGAGCCAGCCCGAGCGTATTGGAGATGAACTCACTGGCCTGACGATGACACTGACTCAAAGAGAACGTGGTTACCCAGAGCCAGTCACTCATGTGGGGAAACCCCACACTGTCCGGATGGAAACGGGTAAGGGAACGTCACAGAGAGGTGATTCCACAGAAATGGGGTGGGAATGTGGAGGGAACAGCAGAAAGAAATAGTGACTCCGGCAAGTACGGAGGCTCATGTTACAGTTGTCCCTTCTGACAGCTGCACCGCAAGCTACTTCCCAGCCATCTGTTGGACGTCCTCTTTAAAACACCATGAGACCAAAGTTTGGCAGAGAATGAAGTTAATAGGCATGTGGGTATGTAGACAGTGAGCTCTTGTATGGGTATTTCCACAGGTCTGAAGCCTCCAAAGAGGGTCCCTTTCCATGTAACCTGGGATAAGAGTCTTTTCCTGAAACATCGACGGCAGGAGCTAAAATCTATCCTAGAGGAGCTAAATTTTTATAAGCCGGTAAGACTAGAGGAGTGAGGACGTTCTTTGCATCTCTTGTCAGATGCTGTAGAGTAACATAAAATTGCCAAGAACTGGATCTGAAAAAGCATTAGGAATCCAAAACTTAGCCCCACAGTACTTATCTTGGAAGTTCCCACATTTCCAAAGGGCCACACCCATGAAAGAGTTGTCTAGCCTCCCTAAGTGTTTCACAGATTGGTCTAGGAGCCTCAGAATAGGACCCCAAACCAGCAGCATGCAGCTGCCAAGACCTAGGCAACAAAAAAACCTGCCAAATGCTGGTGTAGGACTTTGATACTTGATTTTGCCTCAGGGCAGAACGAAGACACCTTTACTCATGTGGAAGACACATCCAAAATCTTCTCGTGAAGGCAGATAGCCCCTCTTAAAAACTGAACAAACCTCAACTTTTTCTTTCTGAAACCTGGCTCTGGGAATSAGAAACATGTGTGAAGGAGACTTTTCCCATCCATGCATCATTTGTAGTGGGGAATGCAGTCATCTAGCATTCTTGGGAGATCCAGAGTTGGTTCCTTCCTGTGTCTCTTAAACATTCATTGGGTATCTCTAAAAACCATCGTAGGAGCAAGATATCTCAACTTCAGTTTACTTGACTCAGTTGGTATATTTGTCTGGTATTTTAACTTCCTTTCTATATAAAAAGAGAAATCGTGAGTTGGTCATTTTTCTATATGTCATTTTTCTGTATGTCCAGGATCTGGATGGACTGGAGGTGATCGGTAAAGGGCAGCCTTTCACATCTGTCTCAACAGAGCCTTTTCCACGTTCCACCACTTCTGAAGAGTCTGAGACCTTGTAAGTTTTACTTCATGGCAAAAATAAAGAATTTTGGGTATGTACCATCAGTCTCTAAGGATATCCTTAACCATCCTTATCCAGAACACAGAGGAGTCTCCACTGGGGCACAATAAAAGGCATATTCTAATATTAAAGTCATCAGATTTAGGTATCATGCAGTTCCCTTGTGCCTTGGGGCCTCGTGCCTAAGGAGCAAAGATCAGAGAAAAGTTTGGTTTTTTTTTTTTTTTTGAGGCCCTTCCTCCAATCTTCCCTCTGTGTGGCTCCAGAGCTTACGTTAGGCAGGGTGGGGATTCTGCTCTAAATTACCTCCATCTGCCTGTCTTTTTCCAGCCTTCCACTTCCATCATCAATTTGCCTTTTTTTCCCCCTCCTGTCCATCTGTAACAGACACAACCCGAGGGCCTCTTCTTGTTCAGTACCCTCAGCCCTCCTTAGGCAGGTATCATTCTTTAATGTTCTGGCTGTCCTGTCCTCCTTGATGGTGACAAGTTGCTAGCTGGAGTTTGCCACATCTGCAGGGCTCTGTCCCTAAAGAGATGATGTGGAAAARCATTAGTTGGGATTATTTCTTATAGGGTCTTGTAAATCACCCCTGGTTCTCCCCTCTCTGAAAGTGAATTTCACTCCATGAAAATGCTGGCTCTTGTTTTCTTTAGCTGTGATTCCTTAAGGGACTACCCTGATGTGGTTCCAGAAGCAGTACTGGGTCCATCTTTAGATTTCTGTGGCCAGCCTGCTCGTTGGATCAACTGCACCACTTCTTGCAGGGTAATTGTGCGCTTTTTATTGTTTAGTCAAGCTAAGCCTGCTTGAGTTCCCAAGTCACAGCTGTACAATGAGTGTCACTCCCAGGCCAGAGAATGGGKGATTTATTCTGAGCATAATAGAGTATCCCTACATTTGCTCCAGAGAGATCTAGAAGCAGGAGGAGTTGCTCTCTCTGTGGTGTGAAGCTCAGATTCCCAGGCTCTCTCTGTATAATGGCCACTTCATTGGACCTGCCTTACAAGTTCTCCTACCAAGGCTCAACCCCTTATTTGTGGTATGACTTCAGGCAAGATGAATCCTGCCAGATAGAGTAGAAATAGTTATCTATGTCTTTTTCCTCTTCCTTGTAGGATGAAATTGGCATTGCTGCCCGGCTCACCTTTGAGACTTTGGCTGGTGAGAAAGCTGAAAGCTCCCTGACAGTGAGCAATGATGGCACAGCTGCCATCTGGTATAACTGGATGAGGCTTCCCCAGCAGATTCCCTCCAGAGAAACCAAGGGGAAGAGGATGCAGTGTTTTTACTTTGATACCAGACCAGGTATGAGAGCTGCTGATCTCTGAGACCTTTGTACATAGACCAGAGAGCACGTATTCAGGAGTTATCTGAGATGCTGAGTCTGGCTAATGGCAGAGCAAGCCTGTTGGGTGATTCTCCTTAGGAAGCCACCCTGGGCGTCAGAGTTGACTCACACCAAAAGAGGTGTGCGAGGCAGATCCCTTTCATGGGACTTAAAGGAAAGGAGGTTGCTCCTACTCTGAATGTAAATGGGTGGAATATTGAGAAGTGAATTATTTTCTGATGGCAAACTGGGCATAATCTGCCAGAGAGAGTACTGAGCTTGCTGTAAAAGGAGCGTGCAGTGAAAATAACACCAGTTCACAATAACGATTGAACTGGTTCAATAACGCATGGTGACTGGGAGTAAATCTGGAAGGGGAAAAATAGCTGGATGAAGTGTGATAACCAGCTAAGCTATGGGGAAAGGGTCTCGTAGAGAGATAAGGACACTCGGGGTGAGGCTGGAAAAGGGTCATGTTAACCAGGTGGTTTCTCGCAGACTGATTCATTTTCTCTCTTATTTCAGGTGTAATTTTGCCTGGGGAAACTAGGAAGTTTTCCTTTCTTTTCAAGTCAGAGAGAGCAGGCATTTTCAGCGAGTCCTGGGAATTTAGGACCCATCCTCTGTTATTAGGAGGAGCTCTGCTGCAGGTGACCCTTTGGGGAATTGCTGTGTATGAGGATAAATTGGCTGACCTCAGAGAGAAACTGGAGGTAACCAAGCATGTAACTGGGTAACTGTGAGCTTTGAACTTAGTATGCAAATAGAGAATAAGTGTGGGAGTGGACATGGTATCTTTATTGCTGTGCAATTAGGGCTGAGAGTGAGATGATTATTTATTTGCAGAACATCTGTACATACTTGAGCAGGTTTGCTAAATAAAATGGAAGAAGTCTGCAGTCTATTATAATGTTGTTAATAAAGACATGATTGTGTCTCCTAAACTGTTCACACTGGTCCTTTAAAGAATGAATTTTCTGTTGGTAATGAATTTCATTAGTTACTTAGTGGGGATGGGATTATGTGTTGTACACTATGATATCAGTTAAGGTATAAATTGAGAATTACACTGCACTTTGAAAAGTATAGTATGGGGGGGATTTGTGGGGTTTGTTTGAAAAGCTGTTGTAAGTATTGCTCTGCTTAGCGGGGTTTGCAGTTATTCTTGTCCTTGAAACCCTATATAACATATACATGTGGTTACTAGCGTGGGTGTGAACTTGTTTGTGTGTCTGTATATGGAATGGGGACTCACACATGTTGTTCTTGTTGTGGTGCCTCAGAGTGACCTGGCTGCTCAAGAAGGTGCTACTATAGTAGAAGAGAGCCTGAAGGAACTTCTTGTCCGAATTCGGACCCCAGAGCGCTCCCCATCTCCTCTGGAGGCCTATGTCACAGAGGAAGAGTTGTTCCACCAGAAGAATCCCGAGGTGATGTTTGCTATTTGATGGGCTACACAACTGAAATAGCAGGGAGGGAAGACCCATGGGGCTGGTGCATCCCTGGGTTCTGGAGGCTGGCATAGTCTGCCATGGTAGCTTTAACAATTAGATTTGTAGAGGAAAGGCATAACTCATTTCACTATTTGCCTTTTCCCTGTTACCACAGTTGCATTATCAGCATCGAGTGGTAAAGCAGCTGCATGAACTATGGAGACAGCACATGACTGTTCCTTCAGCCTTTGAGGAGAAAGTGCCCTCAGGCCAGAAGAGGACTGCAGAGGACATGCAATACCAGGAGAGTACCTCAGAAGCTCTCCCTGCTCAGAGCAGCACCACAGAGGTCCCAGGTTGGAAGAACACACTTGAGGAGGCTCCGAGTCAAATGATGAACGTGGAGGAGGAAGAACTAGGCTCCTCAGGATGGAACTTCTCTTTCGAGGACTTCAAGCAGGTGGTCACCCCTGTTCCCTCTAGTGCTATGACAAGCTGATGGTGTTTTCATTTCAAAAAGCCTGGTCTACCCCAGTGTGAGCCCACCCAAAGGTCTGCTTCCAATGTGCTGTGAGTTAGAGATGATTTATGATGTATGTCACAGAAAAGCACTTTAGCTCTGCTGACCACACCCTCAGTGCTCTTGTAAAGAGATTCCCAAGAGAGACTTTGAGGGCTGTTGTGTGAAGAAGAAAAGAGAACCACACAATGTAATAGATATTTTAAGCTCTTCCCCCATTAGCTTTCTGTCATCCCAGGACTGAATGCGGGTGGCAGGCTAATCCTACAGCCTCCTGTGGCTTCCCTAAGGGCTCCTCTCCTTGGAGAGTCCTTCCTATTCATCAGAGCACTAAGGGGGCACTCATGACAGGCTGTGGATAAAGTACAGACCTCCCTAGATTAAAGCAAGAGTGGTTTGGATTCTGTCAGCACAGTTTTTCTGTAGTGCTTTCTTGGAAACCTCTCTGCTGCTTTTATAACTAATAAAAAAAACTTACTTCAGGGCCTTCTAGCTTGCTAGAATCCCTGTTCTCCAGCACACCTGTGACGTTGCAAAGGGGCTTACTGTGAATCTAACTGGGGGGTCTGGGATTGCTCCCCAGATCTTGGGTCGCTTGTGCACCTTGGCCAAATCCCAGCTGTATAGGAGGCCACACCTGGGTGCGTAAGTGCCCAGTGCAACCTGGTTTCAGACTGGTGTCCAGGAAGAGAGCCGTGGTGTGCTCTGTTGAGCTCAGGGTCTACGGACTGGGAATGAAGACTGAGAAGAAGCGCTCGCTCCACGGACCCTGTGTTTTCTCTCACATCAGGCTATAAAGTCAATCCCCAAGGAGGAGCAGCGAGAAGAAGCACTGACCCAGCTCAATAAGGCAGCACTGGAGCTGTGTGTTGAACAGAGGCCAACTCAGTCAGATCTTTTGTATCAAACCTGGTGCGTTACCTTTGCAAGATAAAGCTTATAAATGCATCATGTGATCAACAGCCTTAGTAAGCTCTGTTGCAAGCGTTGTGATTCAGAGTGCAGATAATTATATGAGATCTAGAAGTCTTCTTTACACTCTGGTTTTTTTAATAGAATAATTGTAGCAGCTGTCTAGGACCCAAATGCCTTTTTTTTTTTTTTTTTTTTT
>JAYKAV010000822.1:20934-36873 GCA_035582835.1 Phoebastria nigripes | reverse complement strand
TTTTCCTGGAGATAAGTTTAGAATATTAAATTCATGTAATTTTGGGGAGTATACAAGATTATTTCTGGCAAGATTATTCTAGTGTATATTTATGAAAACTTTGGGTAATTTTCTGTACTCTTTTACTTAGATAACTGTATCCTCCCTCATACAATCTCTCTGTTCTTTACTCAGGCTTTCAGACTGTAAACATATCAACAGCTTCTAGTTGCTTCTAAATTAGAAGGGTGCAGGTTCCTCTTGGTAAACACAGAGAGCAGGTCGATGCTGATTTACCAACATGTGTCATGTTGAAGAGCAGGAGATCTAGTTTCACAGTAATATTTATGGGTCCATATGAGCCCATTGGTTTGCAAACCATTGAGACCTCAGAGGGCTCAAACATGAGGAAAGTAATTTAGCATCCCTGTGCACAGATTTTTAGATGGTGGGTGCTATTTTATTGGTTTAGTTGGACAGAACAGCTCTCAGCTGTAGGGTGCCTTCACTCCTGGCCACAGGGTAAAACAAGATGGCAATTGCTGTACTTGTCTCCCTTCTGATTCTGATACTTTTCTCAGTCTCCAGCTGTGGCGTGAAACAATTGATGGTCTGGTGAGTCACTCTCTGAAGCTGAGATCCCTGCTTGGTTTGCCTGAGAAGGACACCTATGTAGATGTTGTTCCAGAGGAAACAGGTAAATGGTAGTTTTAGCACAGCAACTGGTTTCTGTGAACTGTTGGAAATCCAGAAAACGTGCTGAATTTCAACTGAAATGACAACTTCAGSAGTTTCCCCTCAAAGCTTTTATAACAAAATGCATCAGAAAAAATAGCAGATTGTGTGATACTAATTGTGATCTGTGGTTTAGTGTCATTAAAAAACCACCACAGAAATAAGCCTTTTAATTTAGCTAGATGTAGCCATGGTTTTCACATAGACTAACCCAGAAAACCCTATCTCACTATTAGCTTGTTTTACAGGCTTGTTCTGATACACGTCTGAGACCTGTTCATTCCTTATTTAAACAAAGTACTCTTCAAGGTATTTTTTTTCAGTGCAGTACAACTCAGATTAATAAAAAGAGGAGAATACATTGCAAAAGTAATATACTTCCACTGCGTGAGTGCAGTGGGCCTGCCTTTCTGGATGTGAAAATGTTGCTTTTGGGCAATTGAAATTCTTTCTTTTGTAGTGGAAGTAAAGCAACCTATAAAAGGAGGAAAGGAAGACAGAATAACCATTAGGAAAGAAGAGAGAAGGTCATTTGGTGGTAAGGATAAAGAAGGCAAAAAAAGAACAACAAAGACGGCAGGGAAAGAGAAGGAGGTATGTGTTGGGATGCCTGTTGAAACCTAAGTGCTGGGGACAGTGTGATCCATTCTGAGGTTCTGTACCCTGAGATTGGGCTGATTTCCAACCCAGTGAAAGAGGTGCTGCTTCTGGGAGGTGCATCTTGCAACAATCTGAAAGGTGTTCTGACCTATGTCACTTTTTTTTTTTCCTTGTCTGTCCCTGAATAGGAACGGCCAAGCAGCAGAAAGTTAAAAGTAAAAGATGAGAAAAAGCTGAAATCTTCCACTTCATCGCAGGAGGTGAAAGAGGGAGCACAGCCTGTGGAAGCTGTAACTACAGATAGAGTAGAACCTCCTCAGGAGCAGGTGGACCCTATGTTGTTTGGGACATACCAGGAAAAACTTTATATTGAAGTGAGTCTGACCAAAGTTTCTATCTTTGTTTCTTGTTTTTGTTCTTTGCTTGTAAGCTTACATTGAAGCTTAGGTGGAGAGGTAGGCATTTTGTTAAACTCAGAAAACTGACAAACATATGTCCGTAATTCTGTAGCAAGGTAAGTGTGAAATACAAAGTAAGATGGCCTTTGTTCCAGCCTGGAACCTGTTAACATAAATCCAGCCATCACATGCAGGATTTCTATCTGGGATGTCTTCAGCATGCTTGTGGACTCTTGAGAGATTGAGCAGAATTAATTGTATCTCGGATAATGTTAAACACACTTCATAGCCAGAAAAGTTATTACTAGAGCTAAGCTCTGCTAGCAGGCAGCCACTTTTATGTGGTTGTGTGCATGCCCATACATTAATGTGCTCCTGCGTGAGAAACCATCTCTCTGTCTGTCAGTCTCATCATCAGGATTTCTTCATGTGTTTTCACTGCAACTATCTTCTGTTAATTTCTCCTGCAGGTTTATGGGCTGCTGGATTCAATGGTGAGCAAAATGGTTTCTTTATTTGAGGAACTAAAGAAAAAAGGTGCTCTAAAGTGGGAGAGTGAAGCCCTTTGTAACTAGAAATAGACTTACTTTAAAAAAATAAATAAATAACCATATTTACACAGATCAAGTGGAGATTCTTCTTTCTGAAGTGATGCAGTGATTACAAATACTGGGGTGTCTCTTTTCTGACATGCTGTGATGTGAGACTATTGCTAGATCATCTGTTACTTCTACAGATGATCGCTTGCCAAGAAGAGGCAAGAAATATCACAGCCTCAGAAACTGTTAACACTAGAAAATACTGGCATTTCTGCTAAGGAAGAAGAATTTAAAAGTGCCAGTCAACATGAGATATGTCTTATTCTTTGTATTTCAATCTTGCTTGGCTAGCAGGTGCATGAGCAGAGAGTGTCCCTTGTACTCATAAGCCCAAGTACGAGGACAGTAAGAAAAATCCATCCTATTTTTGATCATATTCTTGACTGCTTGTCCAGTCTCCTCTCAGGACTCGCTGACAGCACGCTTCTCTGAGGCATTCAGGATCCCAGTGAAAATGCACTATCCCAAGGGGTGTGCCACCCTGCCTGGTTTTGCACATACGAGTTTATTTCTTGTGCTGATCTTGCCATCTCTTTCCATCCAGCTCAATGTGCCAATGCCCCATTCTGAGCCAGCTCTTACTTGCTTCCTTCCAAGACTAATCACTCTTGAATTAAAATGAGTGAAATTCATGCCATAAATATTGTGAGCATGGTTAGGCCTTGTGTTAGAGCCACCCATCCTGTCTCTGTCAGCCCGCGTGTGCATCTGGGCGTATCACCGCTTTCTGTCTGGGTTTCCTTGTGCATCGTGGCTGGAATGGAGTTTTTTGTGGAAGCATCCCAAGTCTGAGTGTCGCATGCTCTGCAGCTGGGCTTGGGTCAGAGCAGGTTTCCAAGGCAGGGTCTTTCTTGACCTGGCATCAAGAAAGACCAGGCGTGTGTCAGTAAAGTGCCATCTTCCTGCTAAAGCAGCTGGACGGCATTCCCTGGAGAGGCTTTGGCCCTGTAGAGAAATGACATCAGGGTAGATTATTAATTTAGGTTCGTGATACCTTTGGGGTTCTTAGGCAGCAGATAGGTATCCATGCTGAGCATTGCTGTTACAAATTCTGTACATCTCTCTGCAGTTGCACCAGGCGTGTGTGCCTCAGGCATGTGCCCTCTTACATTGGCAGCCACACTGACACGCGTCTCAGAGACGCAACGTAGTGTAAAATAACTGTTCCTTCTGCAGAACTGTTTTCTTCTGCTTTCTCATTTTAACTCATGTGCTGTCTCTGGGGAGAGGAATATATTCTTCCCCTTGGCTGCTGGCATTACCATGGCAAAATGCAGCTTTTTTTTTTTTTTTTGCTGGCCAGGTGAGGCCCTTCATGTTTCGAGATCCTTTCTCTTAGCAGGGTGAGGGGAAGCTTCTGTGGAAGCCAGAAGTCTCTTCTGGTTTAGCGGGCACGAACCCACAAAGGGAATGTCTCTGCTCAGCATTACTGTAGTGAGAATTTCAGCAACATTTTGAGAATTAGGAGGAAAAAGGCCTGAAGTCGGGGTGTGTCTCACAGGCTCTGACAATAGCTCCTGCCTCCCTGGAGATGATTATCAGCTTGTGAATCTGCCCAACTCAAACAGCTCAAGCCATCTGTTTCTAGACAAGAGGGAGTCTGCACATTATAAAGGCAACATGATTGTCTCAAAGGCAGGAATACTTTTATTTGGTAGCCTCACCTTACAAGATGGCAAAGCCCATTCACAAGATCCATGCCTCCAGTCCAGCCTATAGAAACCAGGCTCCATGTATAGCTCTACTCACAGGAAAACTTGTTAATACGAAAATAGGTAGATGGGAGTTTCACATCAATCACGTACTATGGAAGAATGTTCTACGCTGGTCCCTCCTTCCCTTCCATGGGAGGAGCCTGTTGGCACAGGGTGGGTGGCATAAGAACTTCTGCAAAGGAGAACAAACCTGAATGCTGTGAATAGTCTAATTTTTTTGTCATAAATATTGCCAGTGCCTCTTACAGCCTTGGACAAGAGTGTCCTCAAGGGACAAGGTACAGGCAGAGCACAGGAAGGGATGTGCTGGGCCAACAAGTGCAATACTCTGCTGTCTGGCTGCTGCAGCTTTCTCTGTGCCAGCTTTTTTTTTTTTTTTTTAAAAATTACCAGAGGGGAAAGAAAATTGCCATTAGTTTTCCTCAAGCAACCGTCACTAGGCCCCTCCTTCCCGGGCCACACCAGCTTTTTTTTTTTTTTTTTTCCCTTCCTTTTGCATTGATTTGTGGAAGTTACATGACTGGAGCTGCAGTGGAATTATAGCTGGCTGCCACAGAATACCTTTAGAAACATGTATCCCTCATTTACAGGCCTGGTGTGAGATGTGGGTTCTGTCATTAGAGCAGAGACCCTCAGAGCTGGTCAGCCCTGCGCTCTGAAGGACGCATGGATGCTCCAGTCCCTGTAATGCCAAGTCCTGGCATCCAGCCAGGCGAGGAGAGTATTCCTTCTTCTTTCCCAAACGTGGGTATTATTTGTATTAGTGTTAATAATTTGTGTTGTGTTTGCTAAATAACTGAGGTGAGCGACCTTCCTGGCCTTGGGGGTTGCATACCAAACCTATCACGTGAGTTGGGGCCTGAAGATGCCATAACTATTAGAGAGGCTGGGAAGGGGGATCCTAGGAAAATGCTGCAAGCAGAAGGTGACAGCGCATTTCCAGAGGCTTCTCAATGGCAGAGAGGGTCTGGGTGAGCAGCCAGCTTGTGCCAGGGCTGAGGGAAATCAGCTTTAGAGCCTTGCTGGCAGGGTTGTGGGCCACCTAGCAAATGCCACGTTTGTACAGCTCTACTGCAGCTCGTGGGCTGTTGTGTCCCCATGGAGAGGTTCACTTTGCTTATGAAAAGCCAATGCCTGAAGAGGGGCAAGCTGGCTGCCTCAGCTGGCTGACGCAGGTGAACCGGGAGCATTGGGAACAGAGGAAGAGGAAGGCCGGGATCTTGGGCAGTGGGAGCCATTCCTCTTGGTTGCCTGAGCTGGGATGTTCTCCAAGTTGACCTGGAGGATGGTTTGGATGCTGGAAGTGCTCTTCTCGCAGGCTGCAGCTGGGAGTGGGACAAGATGCACATTCAGCTTGCACGGCCAGAGCCTGTTGGGAAAGTCAGGCTGATGAGATCTGCAAAGCCCCTGGAGGCACGCAGCCTCCCCGCTGCCTTCTCCCTGCAACCCAAGGCAGGACCTTCAGACCTTCAGTGCTGGTGGCCCGGGGCAAGATGAATCTCGGCTCTGCGTGGCAGGAGCATCAGCAGGAAGGCGTGATCCCCCTCCAGAATGTCTCAGCACACAGGCGATGCTTTCCATTATGGAAAATGTCAGTGATATTAAAAAGATTATATATATCCATAATACTTGAAGGCCTGTCAGCGATTAAAATGGAAGGCAGAGGCCGGGAGAGAGGGGGTGGCATTGAAAGGATCGAGAGACATGACTTATTTTGTCATGTCATCTGATGCCTCCCTCTCTGCCCCAGCGAGGCTCTGGGAGCTGTTCGGAACAGGGGAAGAATCCGCTCCAAATTTAGATCCCGGCAAAAAAATTTTAACGAACCCAAATTGCAACCGTGGCCTTGGGTACCAGAGAGGGAGCTGCATTATGGGGAGGGTGGGGAGGGTCAGCGTCCCTCGGAGCCGCTTCCGAGCCCGGGGACGTTGATTTCTGTCTAAAAATAATGGGGAGGAGGGGAAAAAAAAAAAATAAAGCAAAGCAAGCAGCAGCAAGCAGCGCCTGGCTGGCTGCCAGCGAGGGGCAGTGACTGAGCATTTACAGCATCCCCGCCTCCCGCATGCGGCGGGGCAGGGGCTCGGCGCCGCATCCCCCGCGGCCGGTACCGCACCGTGCAGCACCGCACCGGCGGGGGGGGCTGAGCGCCTCTGCCGGTGCCCGGGCGGAAGCCGGGCCGGGGCTCGGGCGGCCCCGAAGGGGTTAAGCCGGGACCTGCCGCCGGGACCTGCCCAGCCAGCCCGGCAACTCGGCGGCGCGCAGCGGGCGGGCTGCGGCCGCCTCCAGCCCGCTCCCACCGGCACCCGCACCCGCACGGCGGGGCCGCGCTCCGCTCCGCGCAGGTAAGCGGGGCTGCGCGCCCCTCGGCAGCCGGGCTGCGGGGGGAGGAAGAGGAGGAGGAGGATTAGAGGAAGAAGAAGGGGGGGGAGGAGGAGGAGGAGGAGGAGGAAGGTTCTGGACGCCGGAGCATCGCGGGCCGGGGGATGCCGGGCCCCGGTGGGCAGCTCGCTGGCGCGGCGCCTCTCGGGCCGCGCTCGGGGCACCGGGGGCCCGCGGCGGGTGCGGCTGCGGCCCCCGGGCGGGCTGCGGGAGCCGGCGGCGCGGCCGAGGGCTCTGCCGGGAGCCTTTCCCTGCTGCTCCCTCCATGTCGGGCGCTGCTCCTCCCAGCCCTGCACCTGATTAGGGATGGAGCGAGGCTTTAATCCCCCCTCGGCCTCCCTCCTCCTCTCGTCTGGCCCCTCTGCTCTCTTCTCCTTCCCCCCGTCCCCTCCTGCTCCCACTCTATGTTATTCCTCCTCGCCCCCCCGCCGCCCCCGCTTCGCCTCCGCAGTCCCCTGCGCCGGGGCCGCGGGGCGATGGGGACCTGTCCCCGCACCCGTGTGTCCTTCTCCCACCTGGCAGCCTCTTGCTCAAGGTCACTGCAGTAATTCCATCTGAGCTGCCGGGTGCTGCCGCCTTATCTCCCGCACAGTTTCTGTTCCACTCCCTTTATATTCCGGGGGGGGGGACATTGTGTTCAATAAACCCTGCTGCTTTTAACGCTGCTGGCAGCGCTCCAGCCAGGGCCATGCTCCTCTCACCCCTGCCCCAGCCCCTGCTTCCCATCTCTTCCCATGCAGACTTCCCAGGCCATCTCGTGGTGGGCGAAGTCCAGCTGGGATCGGGTCTCCGGCTGGGATGAGCAGTGCCGGAGCCCGTCATGCTGGACCTGGGGTTTGTCCTGCCAGGAGACCTGTTGGAGGCAGGAGGGACCGTCCTGCCCCAGAGGAGGAGTGCTGGTGTTTGCCAGGCTGGTGGCACCTTTGGAAAACGCGACTTTATCTCCCGCCTGGGTGTTGGTGGAAAGCAGAGCGTGGAGCCAAGTCCTGGAGGACTTTGCTGCGTCCCTGCCCTTGTCCCGAAGGCGTTTCCACGCCAGGCGGGCAACAGCGTGGCTGTCTGCACCACGGGCTCTCTCGGCAGGATCCAAAGGCCGCGCCGACGGGCTGCATTGCGAAAGGGAATCAATACAGGGAAGCGTCTCGAGAGAAACTTCGGCCGCCTGCGAGCGTGGCTGTGCCAGGCTCCTCTCTGACTCACGGGGGACGTTGCTGGCAGAGCCGTGGGGCTCCCGGCCGCTGGCCCGCGGGAGCAGGAGGTGCTGGACCGGTCGCACGGGTTGTGCGGGAGTGTGGCAGGCGCTGTGCGTGGCTCGTGGGCACGTCGGCACAGCCCCGGCCCAGCTCTGGCAGGAGGGAGTAGTGTCCCAAGCTGGGAGAGGGCTGGACACGGCGCAGTGGCTGTGGTCCAGGGAGGTACTGGCAGCCTGAGGTGGGTGGTGGGATGGAAACCAGTAATCGCCGTCCGCAGGTGCTGCTGTGTAGGGGAGATATTCCTCTGCCCGCAAGCGTTAATCTCGGACGGGGAAAAATTGCCAGTGAGTTTTGTTGCAGCCACAGTGGGAGCTCTGGGAGCAGCCTGGCTCTCCGGCCCTGTGGTGTGGCCCTGCTGAGGGCAAGGCAGCTCCAGGCAGCCTCTGCCTCCTGGCTTTGCTTAGCCCCCTGATAAAATGAGGGTAAATGGTGTCTTCCCACTGTGCAGGGAGAAGGTGAGGATTAGGACTAGCCCAGAGTAGGGGACAGAGTGGTGATGGGCTCACGTGAAGATGGGTCCAGAGTGACCTAGGTGATTTTGCATCCCCATTGGGTGCAGCGCGTCCCAAGGACGGGCACTGACCGCCGGGGAGGTACCAGGGCAGCTCCCGGCCGTGCCAGCCCCTGCCACCCTGGCCCTGCACCTGGGCACAGAGAAGGCTCAGGCAGCTCRGGGGTTTTCGGAGAGGGGGATTGTGTTATCCAACCCGCTCACTGACCTGGCGCTGGAGGATAGCACCCCGAATTCGCAACCCTGCATGAGCATGCACTTCCATACCCGCAGCCTCTCGCAGAAGCAAAATTATCAAGTTTGCTGGGAAAACCCACCCGAGCGGCTGCCAGCACCGGTAAGTCATGGCAGGCTCTGACTCACGGCGGGGTTTTGGTTTTGCACAATGCATCCTCGGTGACACTGAGAGTCTTGGGGCGATGGCTGGGGCAAGCGGGGCCACATACGGCCACAGATAGCACATCTGGGGGTACAGGGGAGCCTCTGGCTGGCGCGAGGGCTGGGGGGCCTGAAACCAGCTTTGCTGGGATGGTGGGGCTGAGGCAGTCGGGATCTGGAGGAGGGAGCTGCCATTTTCGGGTGGTTACTTTTAGAAGTAGAAGCGCAGGGTAAAATCTCCTCCAAATGTTGCTGAATCCAGAGCCAAATCTCTTGGCGGCTCTGTGGTGCTGGGTATCGGCTTGCTATGAGATTTTTTTCCCCTTGAGCATCCTGCAGCCTGCGTGTCTTTGGATTAATGAGCAGTGGCAGCCCGGTGCAGTGCACCTGACGCCCTGACGATGGGCACTTCCACCTTGAGAAGTGTCCCACGTGCCAGCCGAGGGCTCTGGGGATGGGTCTCAGTGGTTGGGGCAGTGCTGAGGTCTCTGTTCCCTGCTGCAGGCACCAGTGAGGCCGTGGCCGTGAGCCCCCATCCCTTCTCCACCGTTCCTGCCCGCTGCCGGCGGGTCTCCGGCACCGCACAGCCATGACGACCTCGGCGCTGCGCCGGCAGGTGAAAAACATCGTGCACAACTACTCGGAGGCAGAGATCAAGGTGCGGGAGGCCACCTCCAACGATCCCTGGGGACCCCCCAGCTCTCTGATGTCGGAGATCGCCGACCTCACCTTCAACACGGTGGCCTTCGCCGAGGTCATGGGCATGATCTGGCGGCGGCTGAACGACAGCGGCAAGAACTGGCGTCACGTCTACAAAGCCCTCACCCTCCTGGACTACCTCATCAAAACCGGCTCTGAGAAGGTGACCCACCAATGCCGGGAGAACCTCTACACCATCCAGACGCTGAAGGATTTCCAGTACGTGGACCGGGATGGCAAGGACCAGGGTATCAACATCCGAGAGAAAGTGAAGCAGGTGATGGCACTGCTGAAGGACGAGGAGAGGCTGAAGCAGGAGCGGGCGCACGCGCTGCAGACCAAGGAGCGCATGGCCCTCGAGGGCATGGGCAGCAGCAGCCACCAGGTCGCCTATGGCCGCCGCGCATCGCCCTATGGTGATGACTACGGCCGGGCGCGGGGCTCACCCTCCTCCTTTAACTGTGAGTGCTGCTGGCGGGGGCCTGGGGACTCGCTCGCGGGGCTGGTGGCTCGCTTGGGCTTGCTTGGGCTCGCTGTGGTGCAGAGGCAGGCATTGCATTCGGTTTGTACCCACCTCGTGCCGATCGCTCTCCACCACCTTTTGGAGGGGTGGTGGTGAAGCCTGTCTCTATCCTGTGCCACGGGCAGAGGTTTGGCTGGGCCAGTGGTGAAACCCAACAGTGGTGGCAGCTGGCGGTGCCCCGAACCTTAAACCCACAGTTCGTTCGTGGGTAGGGAGCTCTAATGTGGGGCTACGTCCCTTGGGGAAACCATGCTGCGGAGCTGTGGGCTTTGGGATGGGGCCTGGGGTGGCTGCTGATGTGCTCCCCAAAATATCCCAGTCCTGACACAGCTTCTTCCCCTTTTCCTCTGTTATCTCCCAGCATCATCCTCATCCCCACGGTTCGCCTCTGACCTGGAGCAAGCGAGGCCCCAGACGACAGGCGAGGAGGAGCTGCAGCTGCAGCTTGCGCTGGCCATGAGTCGGGAGGAGGCGGAGAAGGTAGGGTGGCTCTGCCCACCCCGGGGCGCGTGAGGCCGGACGTCTCCCTGCACCTTGCCTTGTCTGCAGGCATGGTGGGTCATTTCCCTGGGAGGAGGGAGGATTTTGGGGGCTGCCCGAGGCCGGTGCATGCACGTGCAACCGCACCAGGCTGCTTGCACTGTGCCCAGCATCCAAAATCGCCAGCAGGCAGATGGAGGCATGGGCTGTCCCTGCTCCCCATCCTCGTACCAGCGGGGACAGCACCAGGCTGAGACCCGTCCAGCCTCCCAGATCCCAGGGTGAACTTGGGGGGGGTCTTCTGGATTCACCATGACACCCCCCCCAAACCTGGCTGCCCTTTTCTGCTGAGGGCTTCTGGTCTAAGCTCCCCCATTTCTCTTGCCTTCCTGTGGCGGTTTTAGGAGGTGATGCCTTGCCCAGCGCTGTGGTTTGTGTGGTGAGTGGGGGGCCAGCAGCGTCCCTGGTGCTGTGCACCGGGCTGGGGGCTCAGTGGGGCTGGGTGCTCCCTCCCACTGGCTGGTCCTTTCAAACCGGGATAGAAGGAGCACTGGAAAACAGCACCAGGAGGAGCCGAGCAGGGCTGTGGGCAGCAAGCGAGCTGCTGTCCCCAACCGTGAAACCTCCCTCAGGGCTGTCCCCTCTCCTATCTGCTGGCCGCGGCCCCTTTTCCACCAGGGACAGCTTATTTGCACACCGGCTGAGATTGCCACTGGCTGGCACGGCCCATGCGGAGCATGCGGGTATGGCTGGGCACACAAAGTCAGAGGGACGTGGTGACCGAGGGGCTGTATGCCTGGGCCGGCGGGCGTCCCACTGGGGCTGGTGCTGAGCACTGCAAGCTCGGTCCTGCCAGGGCAGGAGACGGTGCTTGCTGCTGCCCGTCTTCCCTGCCCAATAGAGGCTCTTTTGGAGACAGAGCAGAGTGTATATCCCTATTTTTGTCCTGGAATTGGAATATTTATAGCTTCCACACGCTGCTGCAATGAGCACTGTAGGAACATGCTCTTGAAAGCATTGCCTGTTGGAGTCCATCTGGGCCGTGCACAYGTGTGCACACACCCCCCCTGCCACTGGCATCCCCATTCCCAGCCCCAGCTGGTCCCACGCTGCTGGACAAGCATCATGGGGTGGTGATCTGGGCTGCCACGGTGGTACGGGGACAGCCTCTCCCCAAAATCTGCCTCTTTTTGGGCGCTTTTCCCTCAGCAGAGCGGGGCTGGGCAGGATTCCTGAACCGAGGCCGGTCAGCATCACAAACCCTCCTCCCCAGCAGGCTGCCGGGGTGAGGGGACACCTAATCGATCCCTTCTTCTCCATCGACTGCATCGGAGTCCCTGAAAGTCTCCTGGAGGAGATACTGGCTGCCTAATTTAGGGTCATCCCAGCCTAGATACAGGGGCAGGTGATGGGGTAGGGGAAGGAGCTGGGGCAGTGGCCGCAGGGGAGCCTGAGCRGGAGCCGGTTCGAGAGTGTAGGAGCACTGGTCTGGGGGTCCGCAGGCAAAGCCGGCTGGATGTGTGCCGTGATGTGAGATGCTGTGCAGGCAGGCGAAGGGCTGCAGGAGAGGCGGTGGCGAGGACAGGGACCTCCGAGCAGTCCCGTGAGCTGAGGGCAAGCTGAAATGTCACCCAATTTCCTCTGTTGGCAGAAGCCACTTCCTCCAATTTCCAGTACAGAYGAAGAAAGGCAATTGCAGCTAGCGCTCGCGCTGAGCAAAGAGGAGCACGAGAAGGTACCTGTGCCCCCCAGCCCCGGGCACTCCTCTTTCCTTGCACTTGGGCTTCTCTCTGGGGCGCCGGAGCCCAAAACGTCGCCTCGCTCCGGCACCCACTTTGCTTTCGCTGCTCCGGGCTGTCTGCTGAGCGCTCTCCTGGCAGGCTCGGCCCCAGAGGAGCCATCTGCTCGGATGCTGGGACTTTTCGGGGATGCGGTGGCAGCTCCTGTGCTGGGTCTGTCTCCTGGAGAAGGTGCTGGCTGCCGGGTTACTGAGCTCATGGGCCCCGTACCTTGTCCCTGCAGGAGGTGAGGGCTTGGCAAGGGGAGAACTCCCTGATGCAGAGAGCCATGGAGGAGACYGCCCAAGGCAGGGAGGAAGAGGAGGAAGAAGATAAGATGAAGAAAAGCCAGGTACAGCACTGGGGGCCTGGATGGCCACACAGCCAGCCTTGGGCTCTGGGGCAATCCCACAGGTCTGCCCTGGGCTTTCCTCACCTCTTTATTCCRTTTCTGTTTGCAGTCCTCTATCCTGGAGCTGGCAGATATATTCGGGCCGGCGCCAGCCCCCTCCAGCCACACGTCTGCCGACCCATGGGATGTGCCAGGTGGGGGCAACTCGCAGGCTGCCAAAGCTTGGGACAGTGGCAGAAACCTCTCCCTTCCCTCTGTCTCTCCCCAATCCCCAGGAGCTCAACAGTAAGGACCTCTTGCTTCTCCTCCCTCCGCTGCCCGGTCTGTTGCACGTGCGGGCAGTGCTGCTGGAAGCCGTGGTTCCCCAGGCACATCCCCGCTGCTCAGCATCCCTCCATGCTCTGCACCGTTCCCCTCTTCCACAGCTTCCCTTCTTCTTTCAGATATGAAACCCAAAGCGGAGCCAGCAGCCTCTGCCTGGGCCGGTGCGGCTGACCCCTGGGTGCCAGTCCCGGCCGCCAGCGGGGARCCCCTCTCCCAGGCGAGCGCTTCATCCCAGCAAACCTCCGCCGGGCCCTGGGATTTCCCCCCTGGCACCACTGCAGCCTCTGACCCTTGGGGAAAGGTGCCCTTGTCTTCTGGCTTCCCTCCTGCGGACCCCTGGGTGACGGCATCCCCCCCTACCCAGGTCTCTGGTTCTACGCCAGCTGCCGACCCTTGGGCCGCTGTGGCCGAGCAACCTCCTAACCCTGGTAAGGGGCTTGATCGGTGTTTTGGCTTTGCTGGGGACCGCGGGCAGAGTTGGCCATTGCTGCCCTCCTGTGCGTGGGCATCCCGGGGTGCTCCCCCCTTTCTCCCGCAGCCAGCTCTGCAAACACACCCTCCTCACTCTCCTGCCCCACAGCGGGACCTCCGCCTGCCCCTCGGCATCCTGAAGACTTTAAGGAACTTTTAGGCTTTATCTCTGCACAGAATAGGCTGCTTTAATTAACATGGCACAGTTAACAGAGCCCTCCCGTGGGAGCGGATAGCAGCTGCCACACTGCTCCAGCAGCAGGGTGACGGTGTGTCCCCCCCCAGTGATACCTGTTTGTTTGCTCTCCCCAAACCAGCCCTATGCACCCTGCCGGGACGGGACAGTTGCTGCTTGCAGGTGCTACATTGCAGATGGGGAAGCGGTTGTAGGAGCAGCCTGTGTTTCAGAGCTCAATGCCACTCTCGGTTCCTCCCCGGTGCTTCCTCCGGCCCTGCGGAGGTCCTGCATTTGCTGCCCTCAGTTTTGGTCCCTGGGGAGGAGAGCAGAATCTGGCCTGGGGGCCAGTGCTGGTTGTTAAAGTGTTCCTGCAGACCTGTCCCCTCCGCCTGTCCCCGCTGGGGCTGGGAAAGGGACCTGCCTGCTGCAGGGGGACGGCTTCGAGCAGTGTGGGGGCTGCCTTGGTCTGCAGTGACCCYCAATGGTCTGGCTCATCGTGGCCCCCCCGGGCCAGTGCATATTCCCGACCCCCAGCCCCGYGCCCCCCCACTGCACGCCGTCTTCTCTATCTCCTTGCAGGCAGCCACCCCTGCCTCTCTCCTGCCCGTACATCTCCTGCCTCTCACCTCCCTGCTTGCTCCCCTCCTTGAGTCTCACCTCTTCCCCCCAGCTCCAGGGGGGGACGCTTTCGACCTGTTTGCAAAGCCGCCCGAGCCAGCCGAGCCGCCGGAGCAGGAGCCCTCGCAGCCGCCCTCCTCGGCCAAGTCCAACAGCCCCGTCGGTAAGAGCCGGGGGAGCGGGCAGGGGCCGATTTGGGCAGGTGGGGACAGTGACCTGCCTCTGCCCGTTGCAGGGAGGCAGCTCCAGGGCTGGCCGGGCTGTGCATGGCTGCTTGCTGGTGTGGCCAAAGCTTGTTCCCACCTGCAACCGCACGTGCTGTGGGCTTGGGCTGCCCCGTAGCCRAGGGGGCAATTCTGGTCCCTGCGTGCACCCATGTCCCCAATCCCGCCACCGCCCGTGGTGGCTTGGGGGGAGCTCAGGCACGCCATGCTGCAGCCTCAGCCCCACCACATTGAGCTGTGACCTGGGGTGTGACGTGCCATTAGCCACCCCATGCGGTGATGGGGGAGATGCCGTCACCCACGGTGTCTCCCAGCTGGCTCATGCGGCTCATCTCCCCCCGCTGCCCCAGAGCTGGACCCCTTCGGCGACCTGTTCCCCAGCACSAGGCAGGATGGGGTGAAGAGCTTCGACCTCGCCAACCTGGCCGACTCCCTGCCCGAATCCGGCAAGGAGCGGAAGGACTGTAAAACCCCCGAGGCCTTCCTCGGCCCCGCTGCCTCCTCCCTGGTCAACCTGGACTCCCTGGTTGCGCCTGCACCAGCCTCCAAGACGCGCAACCCCTTTCTCTCGGGTATGTGTCGGTGCTGTGGTGCGGGCTGCCGGCCGTGGGCTTCCCTGGGCTGGCTAGAGGGGTGTTTGGGGGAGGAAGAGGAGGAGGAGGAGGGCTGGGGATGGCATGGCTGCCCTGACATGTCCCATCCTCTCCTTGCTAGGTCTGAGCACGCCGTCCCCCACCAACCCCTTCAGCCTCGCCGAGCAGCCCAAGCCAACGCTCAACCAGATGCGTACCAGCTCGCCGGTGCCCAGTCTGCCCGCGGGCCTCCCCGCCAACTCCATGACCTACAGCGCGTCCCTGCCGCTGCCCCTCAGCAGCGTCCCCGCCGCCGCCGCTGCCCTCCCCGCCTCCGCCAGTGCCTTCCCCCAGGCCGGCGCCTTCCCTGAGCTCCCCAGCAACTTGCCGCAGCCTTTACTGCCGCTGAGCGGCCCCCCGGCCCCACCGGCCGCTCCGGGGGGGCTCAACCCCTTCCTCTGAAGTCTCTGGACATGTAGACTCTTGCCCCTTCCCCGGCTGTTACAGACCCCCCCCCCCGGCCTTTTCCCCACCAAGACCTTGGGGGGCCAGYGGTTTGCTAGCTGCAAGGGAGGGTGCCCCCCATGCCAGCCCCCTCCCTATGCCTGCCGGCTGGGGGGCAGCCAGCATGAGCCCCCACGCTTGACGGGCGAGAGGAGACCCCCTTCCCCTGCGAAGGCTGGAGCCGCTGCCGAGGGCGGTGTAGGGGCTGTGGTGGGGCCCCTCCTAAGGGCTGTGGTTTGGGGGCTCCGGTGCAGCGAGCTGGGCTGGTGCATGGGGTCTYGCTGCTGGATGGGTCCCCCGGGGTACGGGGGCTTTGCCCCGGTGCTTGCGGGGAGCTGGGGCAGCGCTGGGGCCGGGGGCAGCTGGGGTCGTCCCCCCCCAGCCGTGCTCCTCTCCCTGGGCAGGTGCTGCCCCGCGCCGGGGTCCCCGGCCGATTCATGCTCCCCTGGCTGTCGCCCCCCCGCCTCGCCCGCCAGCCCCTCGCCCCCTTCCCGCTCGCTGCCCCCCTCAGCCCCCCGGCCCCTCCAGAAGGAGCTGCGGGCAGGGCCTCCGCAGGGGCAGCCGCCTCCTCGCCCGCTGCTGGGCTCCGCTCCGGGTCGGGGGGGGCGGCGGGGGGCGCCGGTGCTTCGGCGCTGCTGGAGGGCGGCGGCTCGGGGCTGCCTGTGAGAC
>JAYKAV010000822.1:0-20631 GCA_035582835.1 Phoebastria nigripes | reverse complement strand
GGGCGGGGGGCGCCGGGAGGGGCGGCTGCGGGTCCCGGCTGAGCCCCTGCAGGGCGGTGGGCAGCGATCGCTGCGGCACCTGGCAGCCCTTCTGCATCACCGCTGCCTCCCCCTGCACCTTCCTAAACCTCCCCTGCACCCCTCTAAATCCTCCCTGCATCCCTGCACCCCTCCTATATCCCCTACATCCTCCCTGCACCTCCCACATCCCCCTAAATTCTCCCCTGCATCCTTGCAATGCCCTGTACCCCTCCTGCATCTCCCCTAATTCCCCCCTGCACCCCCTGAATCCCTCCTAAATCCTGTCTGCACCCTTACACTCCTCCTGCATTCCCTGAAATCCTCCCTGCATACCTCTGCATCCCCCTGCATCCTCCCTAAATCCTCCCTGCATCCCTGTACCCTTCCTGCGTTCCCCTAAATCCTCTCTGCATTCCTATGCCCCCTGCATGACTGTATACTCCCTGCACCCCCTTCCTGCACCCCTCCTGCACCCCCTCCGACATCCCTGCACCCCCTCCGACATCCCTGCGCCCTAGCCGTGCATCCCGCCCAGCAGCAGGAGGATCTCTCTGGTCCCCTCCTGTCCCTCGCTCCCCTCGCCACAAAGAGCCTGCGCCGCCCTGCCCGCACCCTGACCCCACACCTACCCGTGCACCCACGGGAGGGGATTTTCCTCTCTGAGGACGCAGAGGTCAAATCCTGCAGTGCTGCTCCCTTACCCACGGCTGTCGGGTGACTGTCACCCTAAAACTCTCCAAAAGGATGCCGGTGGTGGGTCGGGGGCTGGAGGGGAGGGAGCCCCAGGGGTGCCGAGCCAGAGGAGAGCAGCCTCACCTGAGCCTCCAGCAAGTGGGGAGGACTTTGTAGGGTCCTGGTAGGGGCTGGAGGTGGACCAAGCCCCAGCAGAGCCACCYAGCCCTGGAGCTGAGAGCGGTCTGCTGGCATGGGGAGTGAATAGTGGGGAGTGGGGAGCAGCACCCCATCCTGGGGCCATACCAGGCACCCGAGGGAGCCGGGGTGAAGGTGGTGCTGGTCTGGGGCGTCGCGGCTCTCTCCAGGGGCTGTGCTTTGCTGTGGTGAGCAAGGAAACAATCAGCCTGTTTGGCATCGCAGGTGCACGTTTCTAACGGGGAGCGTGACCATGGCCATGGGGGGGACAACCAGCCCCCCCAGCATCCCTCGTCACACCAACCGCCTGATTAATGAGAAGTCCCCCTACCTCCTGCAGCACGCTCACAACCCCGTGGATTGGTAAGAGCGACTGGTGCGTTTCTCCCTCCTCCTCTCCTTGCGTCCATGGGGCTGAGGGACTCACTGCCCTGGAAGCGATGGCAGGCGAAGCAGCCTGGCCTCCTGTCCAGCTCCTCACTGGCTCGGGGTCCACACTCCTGAGCCAGCCGTGCCCCCGGCTATCCTGACCGCTCTCCACCAGGCAGCAGCTTCTCAGGCAGCTTTAGAGGAGCCCATGAATCCTGGCAGCAGTGACCTCTGAAGCTCCTTTCTTGTCTTCCCTCCACAGGTACCCTTGGGGTCAGGAAGCCTTTGATAAAGCGAAGAAAGAAAACAAGCTGATATTCCTGTCAGGTAACCAGAAACAAGACATATTTCGTGTTCCCACGTGTTGTTCAGTAGATGACCGGATAAGTCGGGCTGTGTCCTGAGCTGGTGTGTGAATAGCTGCATAGGTAAGGGTGGACACTGGGCAGTAATTCTCTGCCAGCAAGAGAGGGCCATGTGCTTTAATAGCTCTCTCTGAAGATGGGCTGCATCAAGGACCAGAGTCCTCGGCCAGATTTCAGGAGCAAGAGCTGGAGAGTCCAGGAGGTCCTGAAGCCTCCATGCTTGCAGGAGGCCTTTCTCCTCCACCTCTTCTCCAGGGGGGCAGCAGCTGTTCCCCGTAGCAGGGTGTCCCACCTCTGAGCGATCTCCCCATAACGTGTGTCCTGCTCCCTGCAAAGGGCCTTTCCTCACTCGCCTGAGCTTGTTTTCAGTTGGCTACTCCACCTGCCACTGGTGCCATGTGATGGAGGAGGAGTCCTTCAAGAACAAGGAGATCGGAGAGATTATGAACAAGAACTTTGTGTGCATCAAAGTGGATCGTGAGGAGCGGCCAGATGTGGACAAAGTGTACATGACCTTCGTGCAGGTAAGGGAGGCACGGGCAGGGCTYGGGAGCCTTTGACTCTCAAGATGAGGTTCATGGTCGTGTTCCTCAGGCAAGAAAAACCAGTATGTGGGGTGGTCTGAATGGGGCCATGCACGATCACAAGGATGGAGAGAAGCACATGTCTGTCCTCAAGTGAGGCACATGCATGTGCTAGAGGGGTACAGAGCAGAGGGTGCCTCTTGTGTGACCTTGGTGCACCTGTGATTTGTCTTTCAGGCAACCAGCGGTGGAGGTGGCTGGCCGATGAGTGTCTGGCTGACTCCAGACCTCAAGCCCTTTGTAGGGGGGACATACTTCCCTCCTGAAGATGGAGTTCATCGCGTTGGCTTTCGGACTGTGCTGCTCCGAATCGCAGAGCAGGTACAGAGCAGGAACGGCATAGCAGGCAGTGCTCAACCAAAAGGGCCGCAGGGGAATTGGTCTGGGCTTGATGGGTGGCTGAGTTAAGAGATACAGTCATGAGAAATAGTAGCCCAGAGAACATGTCAAGAGCTTTAGAGATGGATTGGAACTGATCTGGGGAGGGGGACTGAGAACTGAAGGTGCAGTTTGGACTGGTGCAATGCAGGAAGCAGAAAGAGAGACAAAAAATGGAAGAACTGACTTTCTCACTCTGCATCTTAGTGGAAGGAGAACAAAAATGCCCTGTTGGAGAACAGCCAGAAGATCCTGGAAGCGTTGCTACACATGTCCGAGATCCGTGTGCGGGGCCAGGAGTCACCCCCGCCATCCAAAGAGGTGATGGCCACCTGTTTCCAGCAGCTCTCCAACTCCTATGATGAGGACTACGGTGGCTTTTCCAAATCCCCCAAGTTCCCCACTGCAGGTCAGTCTGGCCTCTGCTGCTGAGCCCTGCCGTGGGGCAGGCAGCGCCGGAGGGCAGAGCCCACCCCACAGCCTCCCCTTTCTCCCTGTATTTCAGTGAATTTGAATTTCCTCTTCACGTACTGGGCCCTGCACCGAACAACTCCAGAAGGTGCCCGGGCATTGCAGATGGCTCTGCATACCCTCAAGATGATGGCCCACGGGGGCATCCATGACCACATCGGTCAGGTAGGAGGAAAGCCTCGGGGGTAAACCCCTGGCATGCCCAGGAGGCGTGGGGTGGAGGTGTGGGGTGGAGATGTGTCCACTTGGTCTTTGCAGGGGTTTCACCGCTACTCCACCGACCAGCGCTGGCATGTCCCACACTTTGAGAAGATGCTGTATGACCAGGGGCAGCTGGCAGCTACGTATAGCAGAGCGTTTCAGGTACGGCTGTGGCATCCCTCTGGGGGGGGGGCTCACTTGGCACGCTGAGTGCTGGCTGGGGAGGGCTGGCTTGATTTGGGGAGCAGCTTCAAAGCCTGTTCCCCAAGATGTTGTCCATCCCATGGGCATGGTGCAGTCCCATGCTCCCTTTCATCTACTGGTCTTCATCCGGACAGGAATGCTGCACAAATCCATGACAGTTTAGCCCCAGGGTTTTGAGCATAATGGGGGAGGGAACAGCCTTCTGGCTGGTCTTTGCAAGAGTCAGCAAACACGTGCTGCTGCCTCTGACCTTGGTGTAACTTCAGGGTTGCTCTCCAGTGCCTGTAGATTTCTATCGGAGACCTTACTCTGAATTCATCCCACGTTTAAAATCCCTGGACATTCAAATGTGTTTCCCCTCCTTTGCCAGCTCTTTAAATCAGAATCACTTATTATATCTCCCTGTGTCTCTTGTCTCCCCTCTGTCCCTTGTAACATTGACGTCCACCCTGTGCCTCCTGCAGATCTCTGGTGATGAATTCTTTGCCGATGTTGCCCAAGACATTCTGCTCTATGTCTCACGGGACCTGAGTGACCAGGTAGGTTGTTCCCTGAGTTGGGCCAAAGGGAGCCGCTTACCCTGCCCTGGGTCGCAGCTCGGGGCTGCTTTTCCCTCCCTCCCTTCCAGCTGGGCTCAGTCTGGGGCACTGCTGCAGCTCGCTGGCCAGACTGCCAGCCCAGCAGTGATGGGGAGCTGGCTGAAGGTGCTGTCCCAGTAGCTGGATGGTCTCTCTGTTGCTCTTTTCCCAGGCAGGAGGTTTCTACAGCGCAGAAGATGCGGATTCCTACCCGACCACGGCATCCAGAGAGAAGCGAGAAGGAGCTTTCTGTGTGTGGGCGGCTGAGGAAATCCAGGCTCTCCTTCCTGACCTTGTCGAGGGGGCCGCAGAGGGGACAACCCTGGGAGATGTCTTCATGTACCACTACGGAGTGAAGGAGACCGGCAACGTGAGCCCCATGCAGGTGAGGGAGCATCGGTGGGCGACCCGCACCCCTGGGCATGGGGGGATGGCAGAGCAGCCCCGAAGCACGTGGGGTCCAACCCCTCCTTGGCCTGGTAGCGTTTGTAGAACAGGGCTCTCCTTTCAGGACCCCCATCAGGAGCTGAAGGGCAAGAACGTCCTTATTGTCCAGTGCTCCCCGGAGCTGACGGCGGCGCGGTTCGGGCTGGAGCTGGGGCGGCTCGGTGCCCTGCTGTGGGAGGGCCGGCGGAGGCTGTCTGCAGCCCGGGCGCAGCGGCCACGGCCACACTTGGACACCAAGATGCTGGCAGCGTGGAACGGTGAGAGGCGGCTCAGCTCCGGGGGGGGTGTGCCTTGGCCGGACCCCACCGCGGCTGCCGGGGGCCAGCACGTTTTTGGGGGCTTGTAGCAACGAGTCCTGCTGGGACTGGACAGCCCCCCACGGAGGCGGTGGGTGGACTGGGAGCCAGGGCTGTGGGAGCACCTGGGGGAAGCTGCCCCACACCTGCAAGCCGTGGGGCTGCTGAGGGTTGGGATATTGCTCTGCCTTTATTTTCCTCCCCTGTTGCCAGCAGAGAGCAGCAAAACTCTTCCCCTGGCTCAGCCCAGCTCCCCGAGTTGGGTTCTGGGGAAGGGGACTGAGTTGGGGATTCAGGACCCAGGCAGGGCGCAGAGCCCATCTCTGCTGCTGCATTAGCGGGGGGACCATAGCTGTGTGTCCGTCTGTCCAGGTTTTTATTACCAGCAGGTAATAACTGCAGTACCCCAGGCACTATTCCCAGCAGTAAATGCCTGGGTAGCTGGGTCTGGAGCTGGTGGGAGCTGGAGTTATACCACGTCCTGCAAACAGGAAGACTCTCTTAAGCCCTGTTTCTGCCCACAAACAAAAGCTTAGCTCTTGCTGGCCTTGCAGAGCTCTGTCCTTCTCTATGGTGACAGTAAGTGACTTTCTTAGTGGTTTGAGCTGAGTGGAAGAGCTGGTGACTGAGCCCTGACCTGCCTCGAACGTCAGGGAGTATGAACTTCACGCTGAGCATCCTTTAAAGGAAAGACAGTGACACCCCCGCCAGTCCCTTGTGCCCCCCTGAGCCTGTCCCCATGTCTGTGCCTACGCAGGGCTGATGATCTCAGGCTTTGCACAGGCTGGGGCGGCCCTGGCCGAGCAGGAGTACGTGAGCCGGGCTGCGCAGGCAGCTGCCTTCTTGCGCAGACACCTTTTCGACCCCACCAGTGGGCGGTTGCTGCGGAGCTGCTACCGGGGCAATGACAACACGGTGGAGCAGAGGTGAGCAGTGGTACAGAGAGTGTCTCCGGACCTATTGGCCACCCTGCGTGAACTGCCCAGGAGGGAGGGAGGCTGTTTGCCCTGTGCAGAACTGCCTCTGGTGCAGTTTGGGATGGATTAGTGTCCCCCACCCAGTGAGGAGGAATTAAGGTCAAATCCTTTTCCATTCCTCATCTTCGGAGCTGGCAGAAGCCTTCCCCTGCCCTCCCCTGCTGCCACTCGACTGTACAGAAACCTGGGGCTGAGCTGTGTGATGACTTGGCACAGCCACTGCTTATCTTGGACTGAGCTCTGAGGTAGCATCTCGGGTAGCAGAGACCACTAGGTAGGGCTTTGCTGGGTTGGAGAACATTTCCCACCTGCCCTGTGTAGAGACTCTGATGCTCATTTCCCGTCTGCTGCTGCAGCGCCGTGCCCATCCAGGGCTTCCTGGAGGATTACGTCTTTGTCATCCAGGCTCTCTTTGACCTGTACGAAGCCTCGCTGGAGCAGGGCTGGCTGGAGTGGGCCCTGCAGCTCCAGCACATGCAAGACAAGCTCTTCTGGGACCCCAAAGGCTTTGCGTATTTCTCCAGCGAGGCTGGCGATCCCTCTCTGCTCCTGCGCCTGAAGGATGGTGAGCTCAGAGACATGGCCATGCTTTGCATGGGTTATGGTGTGGGGCAGCTTAGGGAGGGCAGGGGTGATGCCTGGCTGGAGGACCAAGCCATGGGGTAGTGAAGGCATTGGGCTGATGGAGGAGCTGTTGTCCCCTGCAGACCAAGACGGAGCAGAGCCCACCGCCAACTCTGTCACTGTCACAAACCTACTCCGAGCAGCTTGTTACTCTGGCCATACAGAGTGGGTGGAAAAAGCTGGGCAGATCTTGGCTGCCTTTTCAGAGAGGCTGCAGAAGATCCCAATAACCCTGCCGGAGATGGCCCGGGCCACCACTGTCTTCCATCACACCCTTAAACAGGTATGGGCTGGGGCTCATGTGTCCCCTACGGGACCTGCTGCAGGGAGGGGGCCTGGCAGTGGTGTGGGTGCAGTCGCAGCTCTCTGCTTTCTCCCTCCTGCCACCCACGCTCTCCCCGGACAGGTCGTTATCTGTGGGGACCCCCAAGGAGAAGACACGAAAGAGATGCTGCRCTGCGTTCGCTCCATCTTCAGCCCAAACAAGGTAGAGGTGCCAGCCCTGCCTCCAGCCCTGCCAGCCCTCCCCTGGCCCCTGCGCAGCCGCTTCCCGCCAGCTGCCGTCACGCTCCCCGCTGCCGCCTGCATTGCTGGGGCCTTCATCCTTTCTCCCAGTGCAGCTGTAGCATCTATCCTCCTCCTCCTCCTCCTCTGTCCTGCCTCCCTTCTGGGAAGCATCCTATCCTTTCCATATTCCTAAGTGCAGCCTGCGCTCAGCAGGCTGAGCCCCTGCACCCCTCTCCCTGGCACAGAGGGCTGGCAGCCCAGCCCAGGGAGCGGCTGCAGCAGCGGCTGCTGCTGCTGCCGGCTGTTTACACCGCTCTCAGCCTGAGCCCAGCGTCCCCAGCGCTGCTCTCTCAAGGGAAAACCTTTCGTTCTGGTGCGGATGTGTCATGCCCGGTGTGGATGTGCAGATCCAGCCAGTGTCTGGGTCACCTTCTGCCTGGAGACACCCTTGCATCCTTGGGAAGCAGCAAGGCAATACCTCGCTCCGGCTGTGGGTACCCCCGGCTGGGAGGGGCTGGCTTTTCCCAAAAGCTCTGTCCCCAGCTGTGCTGTCGCTGTGTGCTCGGGTTACCGCCTCGCTCTGCTCGTCTGTGTCCCCGCTCAGAGATGCGTCACTCGGTGCATCCCATGGAGGGGCCGTGCTGCCACAGGGACRGAGCTTGTTTGCTGCCTGCGGAGCTGGCAGGGAAGGGCAGCGCGGCAGCTGGCGCCCGTCACGTTCGGCAGGCAGCATTCCTGCCCCGGGGACGGATGGCTTGTGCCTTAGCAAGGCTGTCGAGCCAAGGGAAGCGGGGCTGGGCTGCGGGCGAGGGGGCTCAGCGTTTCAGCCTCTGGACCGGATTCATCCTTGCCTGTCGGGGTCCTGGTGCCAGTCCCTGGCACGTTGAGCCACAGAACATGGGGAGCTGGCACTGGGACCAAAGCACCAGCTTCCCTCTGTAACCCTGGCTGGGGTGAACTGGGGAGGGCTGAGCCATCAGGACAGGATTCCCTGCTCCGTCCTCACATTAGCTCAGCCCATGGAGGCTTTTGTCCCWGACCCTCTGCCTACATGCCCAGCGGTGTTTAACGCCGGTGTTGGAGAACAGTAACAACTTCTGCCCAGGAGCACAGGTTGGGGAYGCAGCTCTCCGTCCTTCCTCCACCATCTCCCGTCCAGCAGCGCCCTTGGCCATGCTGGTCCCTGTGCCGCATGCAAGGCCTCTGCTCCTGCGTTCTTCCTCTCTCCCTTTGAAGGATTACAGTGGGTGACCCAGTTTGCAGGGACGGGAAGGGACACGGTGGCAGCGGGGAGCCCAGCGCCACTGCTAATAACCCACTCCCTTCCCCTGCAGCTGGTTCAGCCGTTGGTCCCCTGAGTCCACGCGGGCTCCGGGCGGGGGACGCAGTTGGCAGCTTCGGGGTCTTGAGCAGAGCAAATAGCGCAGCCATTCCCTCTCCTCCCGTGCAGCTTGGTTCCCCCCTGCTAAGCTGGTAACAAGCCTGGCTGGTGGGGATGCTTGCTCCCCAGGGACAGGTCTCCCTCAGGCTGTTGCCTTCCTCATAGCATGGAGGAAGAGGAGGGCTGGGTGCTCTGGATGGATATTTCTGTGGGGGAGTGAAGCCACGGGGTGCTTGGGAGCTGCCCGAGGACAGCAGCGCCCGCCCAGGCTGCGTGCAGGGGGGCTGTGCGTGGAGGGGTGCATGGGGGGCTGCAGCTGGAGGCTGGCAGCAGGCAGGGTGGGGGGCTGGCCATGCCTGCCCTCGTGTGTGCCTCATGTTGCGATGGTGGGATGGATCAGGGGCCGTCCCGTTCGGCAGCCTGCGTTTGTTTCCTGGAAGAAGGAACATAGCAGGAGGATCTCTGCTGGGAAGGCTCTCTCCCCAGAGGAGTGCAGCCCCACAGGGGCTTCCCCAGTGCCACGCTCATTCCCTGCGGACAGCCTGATCTCTGGCAGTAGTGATGGCTCCTCGCCTTGCAGAGGTGATGGAGAGAAGGGAGGAGAATCCCACTGCTCAGAGGGTCACGCTGCCTTCGGGAGCAGCCTGCCACCTCCCGACAGCCATCCCTCTTTCTGTGCTGCGTCGCACGGAGAAGGGAGACACGGGTGCTCCTTTTCCCACCCGCCTTCAGCCCCCTCCATCTGCTCCCCATGTCTCCTTCCCCACCCCAAGAAGCTGCCCGAGGTGGAGCAGCCCCAGGTCATCCGCTCCGGGGATGCAGCAGCTTTGGGAATTGGCTTTGCCAAGGAGTTGGGGAAACATCACCACCATGTCCCCTGCCACCCCCACTCCCTTGGTGCCGGCAGGGCGCTGGGGGCTAGGCTTGTCTGCAGGAACACAATTAATTAGGTCGTTCCAGTAATTAATTCCTTACAAACCTCACACTGAAATCCTTGCTGTAACGAGATGCCGATGATAAAACGGCATTGAGGTCGCAGGTTTAAATGGACCCTGCACCTGGAGGAGCCGTTAGCCGCAGGCAGCAGCCGCTGCTGCGGGGATACAAGTGCTCCGGGGGCAATGCCRGCGGCTGCTCCCCTGGGGGTCCTGGTGCCAGGAGCAGAGAGGGTTGGATCCCTGCTCCAGGGCTGGATCCTGGCTCCTGGTATAGATCCCTGCCCTGTTAATGGTCTTTAGGGTAATTATGAAGGATCCCATTATCTCCTCAGCTGCAGAGCCCTAGCCTGCCGCTCGTCTTCATCCTGGCCCTGCAAGAGGACCTTAGGGAGCTTGTGAGAAAAATGAATAATGAATTTCAGATTGGACATGAATTGGTAATTAATCACTCCTGGAATTAATTCCAGACAAAGGCGAGGGGGGAGGAGGTTGGGGGGGAGCAGGAGGCAGGCAGGGAAATGGGCTGAGCCAGAGCTGGGTCAAGGCAGGGGCCGAGGGCGAGTTGTGGGGCAGCAGCAGCTGTTATCCAGGGCAAGAGCTTGGGGACACGGTGACCCCCTGGGGACATGGGGTGAGGGCAGCCCCTGCCAGGCATGGGGAAGGCTGCACGGGTGTCCCTGCTGGGTTCGCTCCCGGCCCCAGGACCGGTGGCAGAGGATGCTGCGTGCCGGGCAAGCAGTGCTGTGGTGAGAGGTGTGTGTGCCACCGCTCAGCAGCTGGCGGGGGCGGTGGGAGCTGGGGCGGCAGCGTTTGGTGTTGGCATCCCTCGGTGGCAGTGGCATGAGCAGCGCAAACATGTGGCGAGCGTGTCAGTGCTCGACGGGCACCGCAGCGGGCACACGTGCGGGGCTGGGGACAGCCGTGTGCTCTGGCAGTGGGTTGCTGCTGCCGTGCCTTGGGCCTGGGAAGGGTCTGCGCTTTGCTYACCCTTTGCTTCTGTGTCGGCACCAGGCTCCCTGCCAGCTCCTGGCCTTTCCCCTGATTAGTGCGCAAGCCCTGAGGCTTTGACAAACATTTTCCCTTTCAGAAAAGCTAATTATCACGGCAGCCCTGTCATCACCCCTGGCTGCTGCTGCTGCCGTGTCAGCCGGCAGAGCCCCCGACTCACCGCTCGCTGGTGTCCGAGCTTTTGGGAAGCGTCTGGAGGGCAGGAGGAGCTGGGTGCAGGGTGGGAAGGGGTGATGCTGCAGCTGGTGCTGAGGTTGGGGCTGCCTCTGGGCTGGGTGGGTGTCCCCAGGGAGCCGGCTGGCTCGGGCAGCCCCCCTCCGGGCCAGTGTGCGCCGGTCCCTGCACTTCATCCCTGGCTGCCAGGTGTCTGGAGGGAAAAAGGGAGGCAAAGCTGCCGGGGATGGTGTGGACCACGGGCTCCCTGCGGTGCAGGCGTGATGGGGAGGTGGCTGCTGTGGGACCCTGGCAGAGGGCTGGCACGGGTCCCCTCGGCTCCCCGTCCCCTCCCGTCTTTGGGTGAGTGCTGCCAGCGCTTGGCATGTCTGCGGGGAGGCAAGGACTAGCTGGCTGGCGCTGGCTGCGTTCTCACAGCTCCTTCTCTGCAGGTGCTGATGCTAGCAGATGGAAACAGTGCTGGGTTCCTCTACCGCCAGTTGCCTTTCCTTGCATCCCTGGAGAGGAAGGACGGGAAAGCCACCGCCTATCTCTGCAGCAACTTCGCCTGCTCCCTGCCTGTCACCTCGCCCCAGGAGCTGCGTGGGATGCTCTGCCCGTGAGCCCCTCAGCCCCTCTTGGCCTGCAGGAAGGCGAGGGGCAGACAGGCTGTCACGCCAGCCTGGGAACATGGGAGAGACCCGTAATAAAGCCACCCTGGGCATCAACTGCCTCCCAGATGGTTCCTGGCAGCGCAGTGGGGCTGTGCCCTTCCCTGCCTGCAGCAGGTTGGGCTCTGCTTCCACTGCTGCTCTGGCAGCATCTTGGCAGAACCGGCTCTGGTCCTCAGTGCTGGTTTTGGCATGGCCAGGAGACACCCGCCGAGGAGCATCTCCTCCCCCTGCACACGCGCTCGCTCCTCACCTCTTCTCACCGAGGAAAAGGAAAACAAATTAAATATAAATCCCAGCGTTAATGGAGAAGTCAGATGGGAAAACTATTAGGGTTCCTATAGCAACCCAGGGCAACATTGTCAAAAGCACCTGGATGACTTGGGAGTCAAGTGCTTTTGAAAGTGTTGCTGGTTATGACAGCCGCAGTATTTTTCCATTACAGGGTAGATTGTAACATACATTAARTTAATATATAGTGCATGCAAAAAACCTGCTGATTACCACAACTGATGAAAACGTGCCACAAACAGCACTTCCAAACAGCTAAACATCCCGTCCTGGCTTTGCCAAGGGTGCAGGGACCTGGTACAGCTCGAGAAAGGACTTTTCAAAGTCTCGTTTTCTTTGTAAAAGCCAGGCAGCCAGTGCCCGCGTCCATGCTAGGATGGGGCTTGTGAGGCTGCACCGCTTCCCCTGGGACCCGTGGTGAGGTGGGGAGCTTCCCCGGGGCTGGGGGGGCTGGAGGGGGCAGGCACCAGGGCTGCCCCTGCATCCTGAGCATYGCTGTGGGTGGGCGCCCGCCCCGGCACCGCCCCAGCTGGGTATCCCCAGCGGGGATGGCAAGCAGGGAGATGTCCCACCTGCGCCTCAGCTGGGGCTGTCCGCCCTCCCTGCTGGGGCAGGAGCYGAGGGGCTGGGGACCCCTGAGCCCGCAGGCAGCGGGGCTGGCAGGAGAGCGGCCGGCAGCAGCTCCATGCCAGGGAGGACAGCTGGGCTGGGCTGGAGCAGGCAGGGGCGGATGGCTGGTGAGGTGGGTTGGCTGGGGCTGCGTTTTCAGGCTGGGTGCTGTGGGTGGGTGCTGCCAGCTGGGGTGCTTGGGGCTGCGGCTGCCCCAGCCTGGCCCCTGCCTTTGCAGAAAGTTTCAATAACAGCACAAGAAATAACCCCTAAAAATGCCTTTTGGCCAACGTTTGAGGAGGSGGGTGTTTGCTCTGAACTTTCCCAGCAAAGCCTAGGCTGGACCCAGGGTCTCACCCATCCTCACTGGGGGCTCGGCCGCATCCTGCTGACGCCAGCCATGCGGATGGTGCTGCCAGGTCTTGGCATCTCTGCATGCCGAGCAGAGGGAGACGACCCACCCCGGCACAAGAGGTATGCTGTTGCCAACCACACAAGCTCCCTTTGCTGCAGCATAAACTTTATTCTCCCTTTCCTCCCGCCCATCCCTCCTCCTCCCTGCTTCTAAAAGGGGAAGTACCACATCTTCAGCATCTCTCTGACACCCTGGGGCTCCCCCATCACGGCAGCCCGCGCCCCAGCCGACGGGATGCTGTCATCTGGCAGCGAAGCGGCGCCGAGCCACGCTGCCCGCCGGCTTTCCAGTGGGTTGTGCCAGGATTTGGGGGTAACTGGCCAGGAGAAATGCCTTTGAAGTCAAAGAGGAATTTTGCACCTCATCTCGTGAATGCTTTCTATGCTTGTGGAAGAGGAGGGGTTTTAATTTCTCTCCTCTCTTCATTTTAAAAGCTGAAGTGTTTCTGGAAATCCAGCTGAAAATTGCTGGTTTGGCAGCTGCCTGGCTGCTTTCCTCTGGGGTTTTTTTTTGTTTGTTTTTTTTTTTTTTTATTTTTTTTTTTATTTTTAACTTGGCATCTCTGCTGCGGGGATTGATTTGACACCCGTCCTCATGAGCGCTCGCAGCGGGTCGGTCCTGTGTCCGTGCCAGGAGAGCATCCTCGGAGAGCGGAGCTGGCACAGAGCACCCCACGGGGAAGCCCAGACGTCTCGGGCCCCGGCGCTGGCCAGGTCCATGTGCGGCAGCCGTCCCCAGGTTGGCATGGTGCTGGGGGCGATGTGCCGAGCTCGTTTTGGTGCCCATCAGCTCCCGTGGCACAGGCACTGGGTGCCTTTCTCCTGCACCGTCTTGCTTGTCTGCGCATCTCTGTAAGCAGCCGCCGGGCAAAAATGTGCTGTGAACCTCTGTCAGGATGAATTGGGCTCACCTCTCAGAAAAAAACAAAACAAAAAAGGAAGAAAAGTTCTCTGTAATAAATAACTGATGTTGTGGCACCTCGGTACCCCTGGCACCTCCGCCTCGCTGCTGCCCGGGAGCCAGTGGCCCCATCCTGCGTGGCCCCATGGGTCACACTCTCTGCCCCAACCCCGGAGCCACGCAGCTGCTTCAGCCCTTTGGGTTTATGGCCTTGGCAAGGGGCCTTTTTGCTTGAGTTCAGTTGCAACACCCCCCTCTCTGGTCCCCTCAGTGTCCCCCAGCAGGGCTGGGCTCTGGGGCACCCATGGGTGCTGCTCCTCATCAGCAGGCGGTGCCGAAGGAGGGCCTGGCTGCGGGAGCCGGCACAGCCACGGTGGTTAAACCCTTCCGGCAATGCTTCCTTCCTCATTACTTTCCTGTCGCTAACCCACCAATTTCGCTGCAAATGCCGTTGATTTGCTGCAAGTGTTTTCCGGGGCGATTAATGGGAGACAGGGCTGGCAGGGTGCTGCCCAGCTGGCCTGAGCTCTCAGGGGGGTGATGGAGTGGGGTCTTGGTGCTCAAGTGTCCCGTGCCACTTCCCAATATCCGTTTTCCCGACCCCTTCCCATGTTTCCTTTGGCAATGGATGCTGGGGCTGCCGGGGACTTGCCCCAGGGCAGCACTGGACCCCCCTTTCCCTGCCAGCAGGGAGGCTCAGGGCAGCAGGAGGTGGCATCCCACCCTCCCCTGTGCTTCTCTCCAGCTGCAGAGCTGTCAGAAAAAAACAACCCAAAATGCATTGTATAACCCATGTGCTGCTTTTTCCCCACGAACACTTGGGTTTGCCATCAGGCTGCTCTGGAGAGTGCAGGGGGGGCTTATCACCCTGCCTGGGGCTCTGGGCTTGCCTGGAAGTCCTGGCAGCTGCGGGTGGGGAGAAGTAGGTTTTCCTCTTCTTTTTTTTTAAGAAAAAAAAAAACTTTCAACATTTTAATTTTGAACTCTTACATCGGGGGATCTGCAGTGCTGCAGGCAGCTGGTTGGGCTGACACGTGTCGTGCCCCTTCAGGGGGTCCGGGGCACACGGGGAGGGGAGGCAGCACCGGTGGCCACCCTTGCTGCTCTAATGAGGCTTTCCCTCTAATTAATATTCCCCAGCAAAGCCGGCGCTGGTTCTGGGTCTCTCAGCTTTTATCTCCGTTGGCATTGATGTGACATCAATGGGAGATGGGGCTTTGAAAGCTGTTTGTTATTTGTGATGTTGCATCTGCAGGAGAGGGAGGATGGAGAGGGGCGTCCCCAAGCCCGCGTCCAGCCCTGCTTCAGTGCCTATCCCCCCCTCCCGAGACACACGTGGGGGTACAATTCAGGCATCCGTTTCCAGCCCCTCTGAGAAGGTACATTGGGCAAAATAATGAGGCTTCTGCACCCAGTTGCTTCCTGCATGGGTGCCCGGGCATGGGTGCCCAATTCACACCCGAGCACGCAACTAACTCATGTGTGAGCACCCAGTTAGGTCATGCCTGAGCACCCCATTGCACCATGCTTGGGTGGCCAATTAGTCAACGCCTGAGCACCCAATTAGTCAACACCTGAGCACCCAATTAGTCAACACCTGAGCACCCAATCTGCTCATGCCTGAGTGGCTGATTAGCTCCTGCCTGAGGGTTTTTTTGGGCATAAATGGGCAGGTTTTGGTAGCTGGGGGCTGTAGTGGTGCTGATGAGGGAGAAGGCTGGGAAGGGCCAGGCGCTGGTCATAGCTGCTCTGAAGGTGATGGAGAAGCCCCATTGCACTCCAAAATACTGGGGGAGCCTGCGGTACCCCAGTACAGGCAGACCCTAGGGAAGGGCAGGGGCAAGGAGGGCAGGAGACATGGGGCTGGAGTCCCTCCATGCCCATCCTGCACCGTTGAGCCCAGTTACTCCAATACTCACCCAAAGGGAATTTGCAGCTGGCGAGCTGGTGTGGTGAGTCCCCTGAGTCGCACCCTCCTCCCTGGGGCATTTTGGGGCGCTCGCCGGGGTCCCCTTGCACCGGGAGGYGGGTGGGGGGCACATGTTGGTCCCGGCTGTCCTCCTCAGGGGCTGGCTGCATCCCGCCGGAGCATCCGCAGGCAGCCGGCTCCGCTCCCCCCTCCTCGCCCTGGCGTTTGCTTTGCACAGATGTTCATACCATCCAGCTCCAGTAATTCCAATATTCCTGACAAGTGAATTTGCAGCTGAAGCTGGCCAACACTTGCTCAAAATGTGCTTTTTTTTCTTTTTAAACAACTTTCCATGTGGATTGGTGCCAGGGACTGGGGGGGGAGGGGTGCAGCACCAGACCATGGCATAGGGGCTTTGTGGGGGAGCCCTGCTTGGCTCGAGCACTGCCTCAGCTTCCCCTCCTTTGAAAGCATGTCCTGGCCGTTCCTACCCAAACCATCCTGCACCCCTGCGTGGCCCCGGAGCGTGAGCCCTGCTCAGCCTCTCCCAGAGCCACCATGTGCTCCAGCTCCTCTTTTGCCAGGCTAAGTTGGGGACCCCAAATGCTGCGTTTCAGGGCAGTGCCCCCCAAAGCGCAGAGCAGGGGGACCCCAGAAACAAGCTAATGGCTCTGCCCTTGCAAGTAGGTTGGTGTTGGGATGTGGCAGCATACAGCCCGGCTGTTTAACACCTATTTTTTACTGGGCGGAGAGGGGCAGACACACTTCAGGGCCCATGCAGGGGAATTCGCAGCCATTCCCAGGCTGGCTGCTGTGGCCATGAGCACGTGCCAAGGCATTTTGGGGACCATCATCCCCATGTGATGCTCAGCTGCTTCAAATGGGCGCTGCGGCCGCAGGCCAATGCCTTTAATCAGTTTTAACACCTGGAGATCTCCTCTTCCTACCTGGCAGTACCGCAGCAGTCTCATCCATTTCTCATGGGACTGTCACCCTTGGCCACCCCTGGGAAGGCAGGGAAGGATGGGAAGGGATGGCTGGAGGCCCTGCAGCACCCACGGCACGGCGGGAGGGTGGCAGAAGGCCATCAGCGCTTATTAAGAGTTATGCAATAGACACTTGGCCATTATACGGCTATTAAGCCTCCTTTAATATGGTTTCAGTATTTACTGACCACGGTGACTATTGCATTAAATTGAAATTAAATGTGTGTTTTGGAGGCTTTACAGAAGGGTGGAGGAGGATATCTGGGGAGGTGGGTGCAGGTTTGTGAGTGCCTGGGTGGAAGGGGGTTTTTGGGGCTGAGCAGAGGGACCAGGAACCCAGTGGGTCCCGAATGCCCTTGTCACCAGCGTGGGGATGTCCCCCAGGTGCTGTGCCAGGCTGTCAGTCCAGGTGAGGTGCTGGTGGCAACTCCAGTGCCTTCGGCGCTTTGTGAGCTGCTAAATTAGAGGCGAGAGATGCTGAGGGCTCCCGGGGAGCCTCGGCTGCTAATCAAAGGGGAACAGGCTCCACTTTTCATCTGGGGTTTTATACACAGCTCCAGCGAGGACTGAGGCTGCTCCTCTCCCCATGGCCGGGTGGATTTGAGGTTAACCCCTTGTGCACTGCAGCCTGGCAGGAGCATGTAGCGACGCTTCATGGTATCAGCTAAGGCTGAAACCCACATCAGGGACCCCGGGGCTTGGGGAAAGCAGGAACTGGGTGATGATGCCTGGGCTTTGGGGCCAAATCTCCTGCTGGAATAGCAGGATGGGCCCCCAGCCATAGGAGCTGGGTTTCTAGCCGCAGCATGGCCGTCCTGAGGTCACTTGGTGCCTTGGGGCTGATGCCTGCTGGATTGTTTGGGGGCTTTACCCACAGATGAGGAACCTGAATGTCCCTGCCTGACCCAGTGCTCTCCTCCCCGTCCCTGACACCCATGAATCTGGGACAGGCAGAGCTGGGCTCACTGCAATTATCCACAGATTAAAGGCAGCTAATTTAGTTTGAGTTATGGAGGCTAAATTGGATCGATACGTTGGGGTGAAGCACATAAAAGAGGAATCAATAGGTTTTCAGAAATGCAGAAGATGGGCTGTATAGCTCTCTGGGGTGATGTTTTGGGGCCGGGAGGGAGAGGTGGAGACATGGGAGCGGGTGGCAGGCGATCCCTTGGGCGATGCATGCCAGCAAAGCAGAACTGCAACTCAGCACAAAGCTTTCATCGGGTTTTTGCAGCTCAGCAGACTGGAGGCTGCTGTGACAGGCGTGAGCTTCAGCTCTGTGGGATTCGAGACAGGGGTTTTACAGCCAGCCCCGACCTGTGCCGGTGCACTCACCCCCGCTCTTGCCGGGGATGTCACAGCCGTGAGGAAACTGGTTTGAGGTTCAACCAGAATTTGGGCAGAAGCTGGCTTGGCCCATCTGCAAGGTGTGCACCAACAACTGGATGCTTGCTGGTGTAAACTGGGGATGTCCCAGTGGCCCCCAGGGTTTCTGAGCCCCCACAGCCACCAGCAAGGGCTCAGTCTGTCTCCCTTGTGCTGTCTTCTGGTCGGGCAGCACGGTGGGAGGCAGGGCCCTTTTTCATAGCTGACAGTCCATGAATATTTATAGCAGCATATTAAAAATGTCCACCGCATCCCAAATTAGTCATGGGGCCCTGGATAGAGCCAGGGTGCTGGGTATGGTGCCACTGATGTCACCCCCAGCTCCGCGGTCGGATGGTGGTCGTGTGGCCCCGCAGCCGGGGTGTGATGGAGCTGGGGGTCCCCATCCCTCTGGGGCCACATGAGCAGCTCTCGGGTCCTGCCTTTGGACCAGATCCTGCTCCCACAGGCGACCCCTTCGTCCCTCCCAGGCGCCTGCTTGGGATGCTGGCAGCACCAGGCTTTCTACACCTCTCGGCGCCTCTTCCTCAACATGTCATGCTTTAAAACTCGGGTTTCTGCGGCTGTGACTGATGTCTCCATCAGCTGCCGAGGGGTGCGGGAGCTGCTACCCCCGCCGCGTGCCAGGGATGCCGGCTGCCTCTGGGGTGTGCAAAGCATGGCCAGCACAGATGTGCTTATCTCCCAGAAAAGCAGGCAAGAAAGAGAATCGGTGTTTTGGTGAACGACTGGAAATTAGAGGGAGAAGAAGGGGACAAAGCTATTTCCGAGCTCCTAAGGGGTTGGCAAGGACAACAGAGAAAAGAGCAAAATCTAATTTAGAAAAAGTATACAAAGACCAAAGTGCTGGAGGGGGTCCTGGTTGTAGTGCGAAGCCTCAGCCTGAGCGTCGATGGAGGATCGCACCACAAGCCCACGGAGGCTTGGCCTGAGGTGGGGGCAAGAGCGGGTCTCCCCATGGCGTTTGGGGACCCTTCAGCCCATGGGGAGGCTGGGCCGGGGGCTAAGCTCTGTCAGGGGAAGGTCTCTGGTTTTGCTTTCTGGGTCCGTAACTCCCCATTGCTCTGACCGCTCTCCACCCCGGCTCCGGCCAGGGACCTGCGTGTTCCCAGCAGAGGCTTGTTTCGCCTGGAGCAGATCACCAGAGCTGGGCAATCAGCCTCCAGTAGCAGACACCACGCTGGGAAATGCTGATATTATTAGTATTATTATTATTATTAATAATAAGCCTGCTTGCAATGGGGGTGTTGGTGGCATGGCCGAGAGCTCAGCCCTGACTCCGAGCATGCTCTGCAAGTGGCTGTCCTGGTCATGAGGAATTAAAACCTCAATTACTGAGGCTCAGCCCTGGGCAGGGATGGTCCAATGCTGGGGGTTGGAGCCTGCACCGGTGGGCTCTGTGGGCTGGGGGATGCGGCTGACGGGCATCCCTGAGCACCTCCATGCCCCCCTGGCACGAGGGGGCTCAGCCCCATGGGAGGGTTCATCGGGTCAGGGACCTCCTGTCGACAGGTTTGTGGGGATGGGACAGGCTGGGGAAAAGTTTCCATCCTCTCCCCATGGAAAATGTGATCCCCACAGGTCGGGCATCCCTGCAGGTCCGGGGATCCTACAGATCTTCTCCCTGCGGGTGTGGGATCCCTGGAGATCTGGGATCCCTGCCAGCACAGGCAGGACACCTATCCCCCCACTCTGAGGGAGCAGAGTCAGAAGTAGGAGGAAGGGATTCTGCTCACGAGCCTCAGCAAAGTCATAATTTAAATTTAATTTAAATTCCTTTTTATTTTTTCCCTTCTGTATTGCTGTTTTCTTCATTAAACGGCATGTTTTTCATCTGCTGGCAAAATGAGGATCTTTCTGCATGCAGTGCCCAGGCCGGCCAGCGCTGGCAAGGGGACAGCCGGGGAGGGGGGGATGGGGGGAGGAGTACCCCGTGCTGGGGGCGGGCAGGCAGGGGCAGCGAGGCAGAGCAAAAGGAGGTAGGAGACAAAATTAGAAGGAAATAAGGCTGGAAACGTGCCCCAGGGAGGGAAAGCTCTGCACGTGTCTGCAGCACGGCTGGGTTAGCCACGGCTGGTGCAGGGCAGGGGGTCGGTGTCCCCATCCCCGCGCTGCTTTGGCAGAGCCCCCCTGCCCCTCTACCCGTACGGGAGTGGGATGGAGGGGCAGAGGGGACTTGGGGTCCTTTGAGGCTTGGAAAGCTGAGAAGCACGGGCAAAAACCCCTCTGGGAAGCTGCTGTTCTCTCTCCACGCCACCTCCCGTCTGTCTGTCTGCCCTTTTGCTCTGGTCTCCCTCATCACACACTAATGAGAGTCCTGATTAGTGCCACTAACGAAGGGCCGTGGCTTTGATCGCCGGGACAGATCCTGCGCTCGTCTCTGACCGAGTTCTTTGTGACATTAATGAAGCCCTAAAATCACTTTTATCTCCCGGGGCAGCCAAGGGGAAGGGCTGTGGTGGGGTGGGGGGCCCGCAGCCCCCCCCGACGGGGTACAGCACCCGGGCTCCTCCTGAGCCGCATCTCCATGGCAACGCTGAGGGATGCTCCTGAGGGATGCTCTTACAAGGCCACCGAGGGGAATCCCAGCAGCCTGGGGGCTTCGGCACTGCGCAGGGTTGGGGAGAAAACTCCAGTCTGGGCTGGGAGCACGGCTGTCTGCCTGTCCGTCTGTCTGTCGGCCCACAGCAATATCCCTGAGGATATTGCACAGAGGTGCTGCTTGATCTCGACCCTGGCAGCAGTCACTTAAAGCCCATGTCCGCACGGTCTCCCCTGCTCCCCAGCCTTGCTGGTGATGACAAGCATCTCACAGAGCAAATAATTACAGAATTAACCCCACAATCCTTTCAGTCCCTAATTTTCTGGCCCTGGCCACATCCTTAGCTTGTCTTCGGCGAGCAGAGGGATAGAAATCTCCAGCCATTTCCATAGCATGGCACCAGTGCAGCATTTGGCCCTGAATATATATTTCTCTGTAACATCTGTCTTTCCTTTTCACTGTGGTTTTTATTACTAGACACATTCGTATTAAAGTAAACACAGCCCAGGAGCCAGGGGCTCGGAGGTCCTTGTGATGCATCGGGACAGGC
>JAYKAV010000810.1:6016-25453 GCA_035582835.1 Phoebastria nigripes | reverse complement strand
AAAGGATGGGGAAGTCCGATGTGTACCTCAAGGGGATTTAATTTTGGGTGAAAATAGCCAATGAACTGAATTGTATGATGTTAAGTGATATATAATGCCGTATGTCATATCAAAGTTRTTGCAGTAAGAATCACCCAGATTCATGAAGAAGGAACTCTGATGAAACCGAGCAAAGTGCAACGATGAGAAAACCAGACGAGCGCAGCGATAATGGAACCAGAACTGGCTTCAGGATGCAACAATCCAACACAAGAATCCAGTACAAGAAGGTTATTTGACCTACTAAAGCAAGTCCATCAAAGCACCAAAAAGATGGTTTAAGGGACTGTAGCATCTTTTGTAGGAGGAAAGGCTGAGAGATCTGGGACTATTCAGTCCGCAGAAAAAAGAGCTAAGGGGAGGGGTTATTAATGTGTATAAATACCTGGGAGGGCATCAAGACGAGGGAGCCAAAGTCTTCTCAGTAGTTCCCAGTGACAAGACAAGGGGGGGGATGGACACAGCTAAAAATACATGAAATTCCATCTGAACCCAAGAAAACACTTTTTGACTGTGAGGGTGGTCAAACACTGGAACAGGTTGTCCAGAGAGGTGGTGGAGTCTCCATCCATGGAGATATTCCAAACTCACTTAGACAAGGTCCTGAGCAATTTGCTGTCACTGACCCTGCCTCAGATGGGGGGATGACTAGATGATCTCCAGAGGTCCCTTCCAACCTCAATGATTCTGTGATTCTTTGAGTCTAGAGGAGAAAAGTAAGACTGAAAGAAATGAACAACACATAACCCTGAACACAAATACCATGGGATCCCATGGAGTGGACCTATGCTGGAGCAGAGGAGAATTGTGAGAAGGATGGAATGGCAGGGATGTTACGTACTGCCTGTAACGCCCCGTTCACCATCCCCACTACTCCTCTTCAGGTTGGGGTGGGAAGAAGAGTTAAGAACGATGGAATAATTTGAGCCTGGGAAAAAGGAGTGGGGTAGGGGAATGGTCTTTAATATTTTTATCATAGTTTCTAACTATCCAAATCTTTTTTAATTGGCAATAAATTAAATTGATCTTCCCCAAGTCAACTCTTCTTTGCCCATTACAGTAATTGGTAAGTGAACTCCCTTTCTTTATCTTGGCCCATGAGCTTTTCTGTCTTATTTGTTCCCCTTGTCCCTTTGAGTACGGAGAGTGGGTGAGCAGCCAGGTGGGTGTCTGGCTGCTGGCCAAAGTTAACCCACCACAGGACAGCGTCAGGACTGCTGTATCAAGTAGGGGGCTCCCCAGCACAAAAAAGGCCCAGAACGACTGGAGCGAGTCCTGCAGAGGCCAGAAGGATGATTGGGGCCTGGAGCACATTATAGAATCATAGAATCATAGAAYAGTTTGGGTTGGAAGGGACCTTTAAAGGTCATCTAGTCCAACCCCCCTGCAAGGAGGAGGGACATCTTCAACTAGATCAGGCTGCTCAGAGCCCCATCCAACCTGACCTTGAATGTTTCCAGGGATGGGGCATCTACCACCTCTCTGGGCAACCTGTGCCAGTGTTTCACCATCCTCAGCATAAAAAATTTCTTCCTTATATCTAGTCTAAATCTACCCTCTTTTAGTTTAAAACCATTCCCCTTCGTCCTGTCGCAACAGGCCCTGCTAAAAAGTTTGCCGCCATCTTTTTTATAAGCCCCCTTTAAGTACTGATAGGCTGCAATAAGGTCTCCCCGAAGCCTTCTCTTCTCCAGGCTGGATAACCCCAACTCTCTCAGCCTTTCTTCATAGGAGAGGCCTTCCATCCCCCTGATCATTTTCGTGGCCCTCCTCTGGACCCGCTCCAACAAGTCCTTGTCTTTCTTGTGCTGAGGGGTCCAGAGCTGGACGCAGTACTCCAGGCGGGATCTCACCGGAGCAGAGGAGAGGGGCAGAATCACCTCCCTCAACCTGCTGGCCACRCTTCTTTTGATGCAGCCCAGGATATGGTTGGCCTTCTGGGCTGTGAGCGCACATTGCCGGCTCATGTCCAGCTTTTCATCCACCAGTACCCCCAAGTCCTTCTCAGCAGGGCTGCTCTCAATCCCTTCATCCCCCAGCCTGTATTGATACCGGGGGTTGCCCCGACCCAGGTGCAGGACCTTGCACTTGGCCTTGTTGAACCTCAYGAGGTTCACACGGGCCCACTTCTTGAGCTTGTCCAGGTCCCTCTGGATGGCATCCCGTCCCTCAATCCCATGATTATTATTGTACAAGGAGAGGCCAAGAGAGCTGGGTTTTTGAGAAATCCCTCAGAGCCAAAGACTGGAACAAGGACCCAGGCCAGTTGGTGGGATCTCAGTCAGTGGAGCTTTTCAAAATTTGTAAAGACAAGGCCATGAGCACCCGATATAGCTGTCTGAGAAYGGGCTTGGCTGTGAGACCAGCTGTGGCAAGAGCTATGGGACTTGGTGTGTAATGACTGTCAGTAGGAAACCAGTTTCCTTTTTATTAATAATGATGGTTGAGTTGGGTATCACTGAGCCCCGAAGGAGGACAGAGGTGACCATGCACCAAAGGTCACCTCCTCAGGGCTAGGGTATATGGCCAGAGATGGAAATGATGGAAATGACCAGTGTGTGGGACTGGTCTGGGACAATTTCCCTGGGGCAGCTTCCCTGGGGCAGCTTCCCTGGGGTGTCCAGGGAACTTGACATCAACAGGGACCCTCTCTTTTGCACCTATGGTGCCTTGCTTCCTTCACCATGTCACCTGGCTCTGCACTGTGAGCACACTGCTGTGTGCCCCCCACCCTGCACACTCACACAGCTTAGCTCTACACTGGCATTTTCCTCTCCTGAGCACATTCCAGCCCAGCCCAACCCCTCCCCAGCTCTCCCCACCTCCCCTAGCTCCATGGCAGTGCTGACTGCAAAGTGCTGCAGTGCTCTGGGCACTTAACACTTTACCTTTGTGTGACTATCTTGGACACTCTCTCACTTTGTGGAGCTCCATTCTCTTCCCACCCTAGGCACATGCTGTCCGTGGAGATCCCCCAGGCTCTCCAGGTGGCTCCAGATTCCTCTCTTGAAGGACATCACCTGCCATGTCCCATGTGGGAGAGACCTGGGTATGTACTTCAGTGAGCATTCACCATCTCCATTGTCACTAGACACCAACAGGTGAATGTTAAATCCAACCTCCATCTCTAAGAGGTCACTACATGACAATGAGTTTTTTGCCCCTGAACCCAGAGAGTAAAGGGCCCTTTTGGGGTGCAATTCCTTGGATCTGTTCCTGACACCAAGTTATGAAGAGGAGCCCAGCCATCAGGCAGTGCACGGGGGAGATCCCTTTTTATTACTGAGAAGCTAGGAGGGAGTCAGCTCTGACTCAGTGTTAGACACATTTTTATATGGGTTCCAGGTGAGACAGAGTAGGTTCACGCTTCAGATGAGGTGAAGGAAATCCCAATATTTGTCTAGGAACATAAAACCCACAAATAGCATTATCTATAATGACAATTAAAAACAACACAAAAACAAAGAAAAAGCAACCAAAAAAACCCCAAAAGCATGGGCCTGGTATGCTATACTTTGGGAGTCATTTGTGAAGAGAGATTGGAAGTTTATCAGTATTGAAAAACATCCATGCAATCACTTTCTTAATGGCATTCTTAAGCTCCTTGTTCCTCATGCGGTAGATGAGGGGGTTCACTGCTGGAGGCAACACTGAGTAAAAAACTGCAACCACCAGATCCAGGGATGACGAGGAGATGGAAGGGGGCTTCAGATAGGCAAATATTGCAGTACTGGAAAAGAGGGAGACTATGGCCAGGTGAGAAAGGCACATGGAAAAAGCTTTGTGCCGTCACTGCTCAGAGGGGATCCTCAGCACAGCCCTGAAGATCTGCACATAGGACAGCATGATGAAAACAAAACACCCCAAACCAAAAAGGCACTAACGACAATAACCCCAGCTTCCCTGAGGTAGGATTCTGAGCAGGAGAGCTTGAGGATCTGGGGGATTTCACAGAAGAACTGGTCCACAGCATTGCCTCRGCAGAGTGGTAGTAAAAATATATTGGCAGTGTGCAGCACAGCATTGAGAAAACCACTGCTCCAGGCAGTTTCTGCCATGTTGACACAAGCTCTGCTTCCCAGGAGGGTACCATAGTGCAGGGGTTTGCAGATGGCCATGTACCAGTCATAGGCCATGACGGTGAGAAGGCAGTACTCCCCTACAATCAAGAAGAGAAAGAAAAAGAGCTGAGCAGCACATCCTGAGTAGGAAATGGCCCTGGTGTCCCACAGGGAGTTGGCCATGGACTTTGGGAGAGTGGTGGAGATGAAACCCATGTCCAGGAGAGAGAGGCTGAGGAGGAAGAAGTACATGAGGGTGTGGAGATGGTGGTCACAGGCTACGGCAGTGATGATGAGGCTGTTTCCCAGGAGGGCAGCCAGGTAGATGCCAAGGAAGAGCCAGAAGTGCAAGAGCTGCAGCTCCCACATTTCTGTGAATGCCAGGAGAAGGAACTCGGTGATGGAGCTGCCATTGGACATGGGTATGGAGRCCTTTCCAAGAAGGAAAAGACACAGACAAGTCAGGACAGGGTCTCTGAGCAAAACCCTCTCCATTTGTTATACACACCCTGCATACACATTGAGTCTCTCCTTCTCAGGATGAGGCACTTCCAGCTACCTGCCTTGAGCTCTGCTCTGTGCTGGGTGAGTGCACTAATTCCGAGGAGTCAGCCCTGCTTTACAGAAGTGGACACCTGGAGGCTGCAAACAGCCCCATGGTTCCTGAGCTGAGAAGAGGATTTGTAGCAGTGACCATGTGGGAATACTCTCCAAGCCCTATAGTGAGAAATGACATTGGCATCCGTGGCCATCTGCCCCTGAGAGACAAGATCCCTGTGAGGGATTCATCTCCTTCACCTTCACCCTCTTGCACAGCCAAGAGTCAGTAACCACTGAGAAAGACCCTGTTCTCACCTCAGTCTGTCACCTGTACTGCATCTCCATGCATAATAATATGAGCGAGGGGGGTGGAGGGTGAGGAAACAGCACTATCACTATGAACACCTCCTCCCCTAGATGAAGTGCACCCATCACACAGAAAGGCTGCTCAGTAGCTTCATACCCCATTCTTCAGAAGATGGGCTGCAACACAGGGTCAGTAATTGCATACTGATGCCATTACATAGGTTTTAGATGTTCCCATCATACAGGGAGCATGTTTTTTGAAGGGGTAAAAATCCTTGGCTTTTACATTGCTCTCAGAATAAACACTGGTGAATACACTAGCGAGTCCCAAGAGACTGAAGAACTCCGTGTGCCTCACTGCAGGGTCTGGAGAGATGACCTGTCTGGACCTTTGAGAGGGTGGGAGGTKGTGGTTTCCAATGCAGATCTCCAAGCTTCTTTCTCTTTCTCGCCTCTAACATGCAGAGGGTGATGGAGAGAGGGTGACACACCTCCTGGCTCCAATGGCTAGACTGAGGAAGCTCCGTGATGTGGGTGCTGATAGCTGAGGGAGGTCTCAGCAGTCACATTCTTGCAAGGAGCCATGGCACTTYTTCAGGCTCCCTATATACAGCTGCCTGGCAGCGTCTCCATGGCCTTTGCACCTCTGCATCATATCTTTGCAACATTCAAATCCAACAACAACATCACACCCATTTTTAAAAAGGGGAAAAAGGAAGACCTGGGGAACTACAGGCCAGTCAGTCTCACCTCTGTGCCTGGGAAGATCATGGAACAGATCCTCCTAGAAGCTATGCTAAGGCACATGGAGGACAGGGAGGTGATTTGAGACAGCGAGCATGGCTTCACCAAGGGCAAGTCCTGCCTGAATAACCTAGTGGCCTTCTACAATGGAATGACTACATCAGTGGACATGGGAAGGGCTACAGATGTCATCTATCTGGACTTCCGTAAGGCCTTTGACAGGGTCGCCCACAACATCCTTCTCTCTAAACTGGAGAGGTATGGATTTGATGGGTGCACTGTCCGGTGGGTGAGGAATTGGTTGGATGGTCGCATCCAGAGGGTAGTGGTCAACGCCTCAATGTCCAGATGGAGATCGGTGATGAGTGGCATCCCGCAGGGGTTCATACTGGGACAGGTACTGTTTAATATCTTCATCAATGACATAGATGGTGGGATCGAGTGCACCCTCAGCAAGTTTGCAGGTGACACCAAGCTGAGTGCTGTGGTCGACACGCCTGAGGGACGGGATGCCATCCAGAGGGACCTGGACAAGCTCAAGAAGTGGGCCCGTGTGAACCTCGTGAGGTTCAACAAGGCCAAGTGCAAGGTCCTGCACCTGGGTCGGGGCAACCCCCGGTATCAATACAGGCTGGGGGATGAAGGRATTGAGAGCAGCCCTGCTGAGAAGGACTTGGGGGTACTGGTGGATGAAAAGCTGGACATGAGCCGGCAATGTGCGCTCACAGCCCAGAAGGCCAACCATATCCTGGGCTGCATCAAAAGAAGCGTGGCCAGCAGGTTGAGGGAGGTGATTCTGCCCCTCTCCTCTGCTCCGGTGAGATCCCGCCTGGAGTACTGAGTCCAGCTCTGGASCCCTCAGCATAAGAAAGACAGGGACCTGTTGGAGCGGGTCCAGAGGAGGGCCACGAAAATGATCAGGGGGATGGAAGGCCTCTCCTATGAAGAAAGGCTGAGAGAGTTGGGGTTGTTCAGCCTGGAGAAGAGAAGGCTTCGGGGAGACCTTATTGCAGCCTATCAGTACTTAAAGGGGGCTTATAAAAAAGATGGCGGCAAACTTTTTAGCAGGGCCTGTTGYGACAGGACGAAGGGGAATGGTTTTAAACTAAAAGAGGGTAGATTTAGACTAGATATAAGGAAGAAATTTTTTAYRCTGAGGRTGGTGAAACACTGGYACAGGTTGCCYRGAGAGGTGGTAGATGCCCYRTCCCTGGAAACATTCAAGGTCAGGTTGGATGGGGCTCTGAGCAGCCTGATCTAGTTGAAGATGTCCCTCCTCCTTGCAGGGGGGTTGGACTAGATGACCTTTAAAGGTCCCTTCCAACCCAAACTATTCTATGATTCTATAAATAAATATCACAAGGAAGTGCTCTGGCCTTCTGGAGGGTAGCTGAAGGGGATCCAGCCTCTGCCACTCTCTGGAGAGGGAAACCAGCAGTGTCCATGCCACCTTGGGGACAAAAAGGGTGACATTTGCAAGGCCACCCTTCATCTGAACCGCTTTAGATGTGTACTTCTGGATGGGATATCATGCCTTATATGGCAAATACCGATTTAATTGGCATTGCCTAGAGTTGCTACTACAGAAGCAGACTGCTACGGGTTTTTTTACTTTTTTTTTTCATAGGTACTGCCATTCTTAGGGAAATCACAGAAATACCTGAAGGATTATTGATGCCTTATCGACAAAACACCCACGAGGTTTGCATCTCAAGAAATGGGATGCCAGAGGCCAAGGGAAGGATGGTTTGGGCACTGTCATGGGATTTGGGAAACTGAAGCATGCACTCTTCTCCCTGTTTTCTGACATGCTGCCTTCCTCATTAAGATGTGTGAGAAACATCATAAACTAGGTCTGAACTCACAGTCGTGTCAAGAAAGTTAAGTCTAACTGCAGCAAATGTCCTGCCAGCTCAGGATTTGAGCTTCCATTTGAGGCCAAATGACTTCAATTCACGCTACTGCCATCTTCTCCCTGACATTGGCTACTGTGTGACACAACTGTCCTGGATGTCCAGGAAGGATGGACAAGAAAGTTTAATTACTGAACTGAAACTTTTCCCCTTGCTGGAAACRTGAATGCAGCAGGCTTGACCCAAGAGGCCCAATAAACCCAACTTATTATAGGGCCAACTAATGAAAACATAACATAGGCTGTGGGACATTCTCTTTAAAGACAGAGAATTCCTAAGTTCACCTTTTTTTTCCTCTCTCTTTGTAACTTGGGTCTCAGAATTAATGTATTGAATCTGCTTTTCCGCTCTGAAACTGTCTCTTTGAAAAACCAGCCCAGCATGGCTTTTTTCTTTTTTAWCCCAACTGTATATGCAGCATTGTAGTGTGTTTCCAGATATAGAGCAACTTTTCAGAATGTCTGCTCCAAGAGGGGAAATAACACAGCCTGCAATTGGAAATGGGTGAAGCTGTGTTGCTTCAAACAATATTTGGTATGCATACAATACAAAAAGTTGTGAAGGTGAATGGGTGTGAAAGAAATAGGAAAACTGCCCATCCAGTGGAGCTCTGCAGAAGGAGGATGGAGCTGTACATAACATGAGGTGATACAAGTGGGATGAGCACATAGACAAGACTTTTGTAGGGAAGGCTGTGCAAGGGAGTACCCTGACTTCACATAGCTAAAACCAGAGACCAGGCAGTGTGCTGAAGGGATGGGGAGAAGTCTCCTGGGTTAAAAAAGTGTGGATGACAGAATGTTGGAGAGATTTGGGTTGCAGAGATTTTTGAGGCAATCCTTTCAAGGTCTTAGCAGGCTGAGCTTTGGAGCCAAGATAAAATAAAGAAACTCTCAAGGATGTTTTGGAATTAGTGGTACTATCACTAATAGCAGTAACAGGACAGTGCTGTAAGGGAACTCCTTCTTTTTCTTGATGACAATGATGATGATGAGTTAAAACTCTTTAATTTCCTTCCCAACAGTTATTCTATATTGACAAAATAGCTATAAGTTCTCAGTAGCTAGCCTCTGGCATKAAGTTCTTAGAACAGTCTTGTTTCTCTCACTGCTACCTCTTTGTTATCATTTAGATTACACCTCTTAGACAGATTTGCCCCTAAATCATCCCTGCTCTGTGTCTTTTGTCCCTATTTTTGGGAGGAAGGGGAGGTGGAATAGGGGAATTGTTTCTTTTTTAGCCAAAGAAGACTAACGGACTGATCCCAGGTTAGTGCAAAGGCACAAAGGAAGCCAGAATTTTTATGTGGTGTACACAATGGTTCACACGGTGTACACCATTACCTGCATTTCCACTCTCTGCAGTCCTAGCTCTGCAGCAGAGAGCCTGGACGCTCTGAGGTCCCTTCATCTGCCCTGCATTTAGCATGTAAAATGAAACTAACCTAGTCAAAAAGTTTCATTATCTTCACAGCCTAAAGCACCACATGGGCCAGGAGACATAGACCCGGACACCTAAAGAGGAATCACACTTCTCTGGACAAAAAGCTTAGGTGTTCCCAGGAATCTCAGGAGACATGGCATACCGATTCCTGGATTAAAGGCATCCAGGCTGGAAGGGACCTTGGTAGGTCTCTTCACCAACTACCTGCCCAAAGCAGGGTCAGACCTTACTGAGGTCTGACCTTATTACTCAGGGCTTTATTCAAACATGCCTTGATCACATTCCAGGATAGACGTGGTGCACAGTCCCCAGGAAACAGCTTCCAGTGCTTGACTATCCTCATGCTGGAAAAGTTTCTCCCTATATCTAGCCTGACTGTCTYTCGTTTCAGCCCATTGCCTCTTGTCCTTGTGTCTTCTACCACGGATGTAAGCCTCACTCAGTCTTCTTGGGAACTGTGCAATGCTGCTACGTGTTCCCCCCAAGATCTTCTCTACTCCYGTCTGAACAAGCCCAGCTCTCTAAGCCTTTTCTCACAGTACAAGTTCTTCCACCCTGCTGGCCTTGATGGCCTTCCACTGAACTGGCTCCAGTTTGTCAAGGTCTCTCTGTCATTGTAGGGTGTCAAAACCTAGGGAAGTATTCTGGATATGGTGTAAAATGGGCTGAGCAGACTGGCTGTGCTCCTGCTCATACAGCCCAGGATGCTGTTGGCCTTATTTGCTGTTGGCTCATGTTTTACCTAATGTAACACAAGGACCACCACAGCCTTTCCCGCAGAACTGCTACCCACCTGGGCAGTCTCTATCATTGCATGGGCTTAGTCCGCCTCAAGGTCAGGACTTATTGGCTATCCTGAGGTGCCTATTAGTCCATCCCTCCAGCCTGTGTAGGTCCCCTGAGATGGCGACCCTGCCCTCCAGTGCAGTGTCTGCTCTCCTCAATGTGATGTCATCTGCAAATATTATGAAAAAGCACTCTCTCATCTTCTCTGGTCATTAAAGACATGTTAAATAGGGCAAGTTGCAGGATAGACTCCTGCAGGACTCTACTAGCTAGGTGCCTCCAGGCAGAGTACCATGCATTAACCACGTCACTCCGAGCCCGAGTGTCCAGTTGTTTTTTACCCATCTAGTTATCCACCCATGCAGACCATAATATCCTATCTTGGACACAAGAAATTTGTGGGGGATGATGTTGAAAGCCTTGATGACTTCCAGGTAGAAGACCACTGTTGCTCCATCCCAGAAAGCAAAAAGGATGGCCAGATACAATCTGCCCTGGSTAAATCCAGCCACTTTCTCTTTCTGACACCCAGAAATGGCATCCGAGTGGAAACACTGTGGAGCACAAACTTTTGTTCCCCTGCTCATCTGTTGGCCATTTTTGAAAGGTGCATTGAACATCTGGGTGCTGCCAGTCATCAGGGAGTTCTCCCAATCTCCATGACCTTTCAAAGATGATGGAGAGTGGCCTCACTGTGACATTGGCCTGCTGTTTCAGCTCCCTTGGATGTTGCACCTCCTGTCCCCTAGACTAGTAAAAGATTGTGTTTGCTCAAGGAACCCCTGACTTGATCGCCATCCACCGCTGCTTGTTCTCCTCCAGAGTTCTGCATTGAGTCACAGAGGCCTTGGAGACCTTGCTAAGGAAGACTGAGGCAAAGAGGACATAGAGATTCTCAGATCTATCTACACTCACTCTTACTAAATTCATCAGAGGCCACAATGTATCTTAGTTTCTTCTTTAACTGTTCCCGAAGTAGTAAACAGTCATTATGGTGCCCTTGAATTGCTTTTCAAGTTTAGAATGACTTTCAGTCTGGACTATTTCTGTGCTTGGAGGATGTTGTCCTTGAAGACCAGCTGTACTGAGCTCTGCCACCACGCCTTGGCAGTTTATTCCATCAGTGTCACAGCTCTGTCTCCAACATTAATGGATCCAGCTCATCCTGTCTGTGCCCCCGGCTGAGGGGCTGCATGTTTGGGCTGAAGCATCTCAGCTGTGGAATGAGGCAAGCTCATACTTGCCATAAGGAAACCCGGTACCAAGTGTCCCAGACCCTCTATGGTCACAGGTTTTGCTTCAGAGCAGAGACATGGCATGGATAAAAGAGAGTTGTATGTCTTTCTAACCCTAAGACTACAAACCCAAAAYGAAATGACTAAATTCACTCAACTGAACACATCCCCCAACTTGGAGAAATTAGATCTTTCCCTGTCACCTTCCTGGTGTCCTGCCTAAATATGGGACAAAAAAAGTGGTTCTCATGYTCAACTCTTTTTCTAATAGGAGTAATGACACTGCTAGAAAGAAGTGTCTCTCCCCAGATGAGGGAGGGAACATCAGTGATTCCTTCAGCCTGTTTCACAGCAGGTTCCCCTGGAGCCCAGAGGGAGCAGAGAAAGTGCCACCTTGGGCTGGTCCTCTGCTGCTGAGCTGAGCTGGGCTCCTGGGATGGAGAGAGCTCATGGCAAACGGACAGCACTGCAGAGAGACAGCTCTGCCCAGGARCAGCTCCTCTGCAAAGCGCAGCAGGGCTGAGGGCACTGCCTGCAGGCACYYAGGGRAGAGGAGCAAGGCAGAGAGAGGTYAAAGGCAGTCGGGAGTGGGAGGATGCTCAGATCTCACTGCAGGAGGAGTCTTCACAGTGCTTAACAGGGTAAGCTGCCTTGCTCTGCACCCAGCTGCAGTTCTTGGAGGGATCTCCTAAAACTGGAACATCCCACAACTGCAAGTACAATTCTCACAGTTTCTCTAGTGCAGAGGAGGAGGATGTGCTCCAGAGCAGGGATTCCTCACTGCACTGTCAGAGGGACAGGGCATGATAGCTGCCTTCTCRCAGGAATGACTGCAGAGGTGTGAATGTGGATGTGCAGCCAGGGGCGCCCAGGCCTGTCCTTCAGAGCAGGGTCCCTGCACCCCAGGGGGCTGTGTGCTGGGGCAGGGACTCCGCCACCTGTAGGGTCAGCACTCAGCCTGCCCAGGGAGCTCCCCACAGCGCTGTGGGGAGAAGCTGTTGGTGGAAGGAGTGACCCCCAGCAGGGCAGGGTCTTTCTGCTGTCAGGAGGGTGCTGAGTGGGTTAGGGCYGCTCACAGCTCCAGATCATCCCAGGACATTTCTAAGGGCACTTTTGAAGAAGGACATCAAAGCAGGGGCTACCTGGAAGGAAAGGCGCTTTGCAGGATCTGTACTTTCAGTTTCCTGCTGTGGTTGTGGAGGAAATGGTAAYGGACCTGTCAGGTTTGGACAAGAGACCAAGACTTCTGCAGCATTACAGCATTGATAATAGCTCTTCAAGGAACCTGATAAAGTCCCTTCATGCACCTCAGCCTACAGAAAGCACCATCACCTTTGTGATCTCTTCAGGGTTTAGCTGACCTGATCCTTAGGACTTGCCAACAMAGAGATACCCTTGGGCAGTACCCTGCTGCCAGGAGTTTTCTTCAGGGCAGAGCTGAGCATACAGAGGGTGGAATGGGGTCTGTAAGCAGTGACAAGGAGGAGATGTGGGGACAGAGAAACAGCTCCAGGCAGCAGAGACATGGGGAGGGATTGAGACTGAACTGCCACCAGAAATGGCGTGGCAGGGGAATCTGGGCTCTTCCCTGCCATCCCTTGCACTGCAGATGCCTTCCCCTGGGAAAAACCCTGGTATCCTCTCCTAACCAGCTGAGCTTCTGCCATCAGGACTGTGGAGTCTTGGGCTGAGTTGCCTCCTCAGCAGCCGAACTCCAAAGAGGAGAAACTCCCAAGTGCTTTCTGTGTGTCCCTGTCCTCCTYCGGCAGGAGCATTAGGGCATTTTTCCATCTTTCTCTCCTGTCCATGCTGCCCTTGTTCTTACYCTCGGACTCTCTGGGGACATAGGGGGTTCAGGTGCAGCTCACACATCAACACTGCAGCTGTGTCCATGGGAACAAAGCCCCTCGGCCCAGCTTAACCTGTGGGGCTCTGGACAATGTAGTCTGTGGTGCTGGGAAGTGAGCTAGCTCTGCTCAGGTCACTGCAGTTTTAACACGTCCAGGAGATTCCCTGGGGTTGTCCTGCTGGAAGACACTGAGCAGCCCTTCTTCATTAAAAGTGGATTACAGATGAGGAAAATGGTGAGTTTCAGAAGCTGTCATGCCTGTTCCCAAGTGCCAACTGCTGAAGAGCAGGCCTGACTCCGCRGGAACCAACGGGCAGAGCCCTGCTCCTCACAACGTACTTGGCCAGCACAAAAAAAAGCCCAAGCCAGGGAGRTGAACGAAGGTCCTGAAAGGAAGGAAAAAAGCCAATGTGTCTTTGAGGGGGAGTGGAAGGGAGGAATTGGGGACTTGGAATGGAAAGACATCCTCAGAGCAGTCCAAACTTATGAGTGTGCTTTCCTCCTTGGGCAGTAYCGCATGAACAAAGGGATCATATGTCAGAGATGCTCAGAGAAGGCTCCACTAAATTGTCACTSTCTTTTTCTCCTTGCACAGGTCCCCGTGCCCAGAGGGACGAGATGTCCAACAGCAGCTCCATCACCCAGTTCATCCTCCTGGCATTTGCAGACAYGCAGGATCTGCAGCTCTTGCACTTCTTGCTTTTCCTGGGCATCTACCTGGYTGCCCTCCTGGGAAACAGCCTCATCATCACCGCCATAGCCTGCGACCACTGCCTCCACAACCCCATGTACTTCTTCCTACTAAACCTCTCGCTCCTTGACCTGGGCTCCATCTCCACCACTGTCCCTAAAGCCATGGCCAATTCCCTTTGGGACACCAGGACAATTTTCTACTTGGGGTGTGCTGCACAGGTCTTTCTTTTTCTGTTTTTCATGTCAGCAGAATATTTTCTTCTCACTGTCATGGCCTACGACTGCTACATTGCCATCTGCAAACCCCTGCACTACGGGACCCTCCTGGGCAGCAGAGCTTGTGTCCACATGGCAGCAGCTGCCTGGGGYAGTGGGTTTCTCTGTGCTGTGCTGCTGTGCTGCTGGTCAATACATTTTCACTATCACTCTGCCAAGGCAATAAACTGGACCAGTTCTTCTGTGAAATCCCCCAGATCCTCAAGCACTCCTGCTCAGTCTCAGACTACCTGAGGAAAGTTGGGTTTATTGTGGTTAGCGCATTTTTATTCTTTGTGTGTTTTGTTTTCATTGTGCTGTCCTACGTGCAGATCTTCAGGGCCATTCTGAGCATCCCCTCTGAGCAGGGRCAGCACAAATGCTTTTCCATGTGCCTCCCTCACCTGGCTGTGGTCTCTCTGTTTGTCAGCACCTCATTTTTTGCCTACTTGAAGCCCCCCTCCATCTCCTCCCCATCCCTGGATCAGGTGGTGGCTGTTGTGTACTCGTTGGTGCCTCCAGCCATGAACCCCCTCATCTACAGCATGAGGAACAAAGAGGTCAATAATACCTTGAAGAAATTATTGGAACACGGTGTACTTCTGCATCAATAAGGTGCCTGTCTTTCTCCTATTACTCCCAGCATATCACAGTGTTGTGATTTAACCAAATAACCACTCACTCACTCCCCACCATGGGTTGAGGGAGAGAATCAGAATGGTAGAAGTGAGAAAGCTTGTGGGTTGAGATAAGAACAGTCTAATAGGTAAAGCAAAAGCTGTGCATGTAATCAAAGCAAAATAAGGAATTAGTTCACTGCTTCCCATTGGCAGGCAGGYGTTCAGCCATCTCCAGGAAAGCAGGGCTCCACCACGCATAACGGTTACTTGGGAAGACAAACGCCATCACTCCAAACATCCCCCCCTTCCTTCTTCTTCCCCCAGATTTATATGCTGAGCATGAGGTCATATGGTACAGAATATCCCTTTAGTCAGTTGGGGCCAGCTGTCCCAGCTGTGCCCCCTCCCAACTTCTTGTACACTCCCAGCCTGCTCGCTGGTGGGGTGGTGTGAGAAGCTGAAAAGGCCTTGATTCTGTGTAAGCAYTGCTCAGCAATAGCTAAAACATCCCTGTATTATCAAGACTGTTTTCAGCACAAATGCAAAACATAGCYCCATACAAGCTACTATGAAGAAATTTAACTCTATCACAGTCAAAACCAGTACACACAGGAAAAGCCAAGATCATCTTTTGTTCATATGTTTCTTTGGCTTTTTTGTTTATTTGTTAGACATGTCTTAATATTATTCCTAGTCTCACTTATTTAGCATTTATATGTTGTTTCCTGCCCAAAGACCTGATGTACATGAGAAGCCAGGCTCCCTGTGTAATTAAACAAAATAAAGGCAGCATCAGAAAATCATGCATCTCAGGTCCTCTCCCTGATAACTTCTCTGGAGCTGAGAGTGCAGGTCCTCTGGCTTTGTAATTCCCTGATGGGCTCTTAGCAACCCTTTTTGAAACACCACATGTCAGATCTAGTGYAATGCCCATATGCATCTTGTGCAATGCAAATGCCCCATGGTCCTACCAACCACCTTCCTTGTCCATAGAGGCCCATCAGGAAGTTGAAGATGGAAAGGGGCTCAGGAGAAGTCACCTGGCTAGCACGGCAAGTGTGGGGTCCCCCTGTGGACCCAGGGCACAACAGCCCCCTTTGCTCTGCAGAGCAGCATCACCAGCTCAGGGAGCTGCAGGGACCACAGGGAGGGAACCGAGAACAGCCAGCTGGGACAGCATGGACATGCTCACCTGGGAAAAGGCTCTCTGGAGAGCAGGGATGTTTCTGGAGAAGAGCAGGACTCCATGTGTGTGTGAGAAACAAGACRTGGGAAGGACAATAATATTTCTTCTGTGCACCAGCTCAGGTCAGCTCCTGTGTCACTGGGGCATGGCGGCGGGGAGGAGGGGCAGGCTGCCTGGGGGCTGTTCTGGAAAGGAGAGTAGGAAACACCAAGAGTGACTGAACCAATTCCTTGGGCCATGTCCAGCCTCCACCCCTGGGGCTGATTGGAACGCTGATCCTCCTCTTCTTCCCCAGGAGCTCCTGTGTCCTTCAGAGGGGCTGGGGCTGTGGGGTGAGTGCCCAGAGTTCTGCAGTACCCTATGGCTGACCGTGGGGCCAGCCAAGACTGGGCTGCTCTGCTGGCCTGAGATGGGGTAAGGGCAGGGGGGGTGGGGAGATCTAGGGGAGAGTCTGGGCTGGAAAGTGTTCAGGAGAGAAAAACTCCGGTGTAGAGTTCAACTGTGTGAGTGTGCAGGATGGGGACACACAGCTGTGTCCCTGCGCAGCCAGGCCTCCTGGCAGAGACATGAAGGACCAGCAGAACAGAACCTGGTCTGTTCCCTGGACACCCTGGGGAAGCTGCGCCAGCGCAATCGTCACAGACCGGCCCCTCATGCCAGCACTGGCCACTCATTCTGGCTCAGAGAGGTAGTTTGTCCCTCCACAGAGGGGCTCCRAAAGACTAGGTCAGAAGTTTATTCTTGCATTACAGACTTATGCTTGCACATCTCATGTGTGTGATGAGATGAACTTGTGTGAACAAAAGTGCCATCAGCTTCTGCTAAGGGTGCCCTGAAGATGTGCGGGGCAGATGGTTTCTCAAGGTCCCTGCAGTTTCCAAGAAAAATCCCCCAGGTAACCACCACTGGAATGTGCTTCCTTGCATCTAGGTCCCCGTGTCCATTCCTTGTGCCATGGGGTACCTGAGATGAGTGCAGAGCAGGGTGATACACCACAGGGCTGAGGTGCCTCCCACCCTCTGGRAATGGCAGCAGGAGTTCAGACACTCAATTGCTGCAGTGTACTGCCTTTGCATGTGCAAGGGCAGGACTCCTGCCTCTGATCACCCCTGTGTGTATGAGGAGTGCACGAGGCCTCACAGAGCCCTGACATTTCTTGCTGTGACTCCAGGAGCAAAACCCATCATCCCAGTCAGATTTATCTCACCTGCCTTAGACAGGTTGCTATCTGCTGTGTGAGGAAACTGTCTGCTAGGTCACCCTTCCTTGTCTTTTTGGGTGATTCTATGTAACACCTAGAAAATATTCACCTCAATCGCAAATCAAATTCATGATTTCGAATTTGATAAAAATCAAATATAAAAATGGTAAAAAAAGAGTCATCAGCATGTGACTCCAAGGCCATTTTATTCTCCAGGCTGAACTAGCTGAAAAAAAGGACAGTTCCATTGGAGAAAATCATCTTGCTGGAAATTATCTCCTCTGGAAGGGGTTATCGGTGCTGTTGGCTTTAAAGTGGTGTAAGGCTATCCTGGTCAGACACAGTCATCCATTTTTCAGACAAACAGCACAGTGACATGACACCGTCCTTTTTTACCTTCCCATGCATACTTCTCAAACATGAGATTTCTCTCCATGCTCTTTCTGAATGTGAACCCAAATGAAGAAATCATGAACAGTCGTCTTCTTTCTGCAAATGAAATATATTTGTCTGTGCATGATATATCCTTGTATTCCTAATATTTGAGCTATCCAACACTTCAGCCAGGTAGTTTTATTCTGCTTCCACAGCTTTACAGCACAAATAACTCCTTCCAGTGGAGAGTATCTCCAAGGACGTGATTTTCTCCAATGGAAGTGTCCATTTGTTTCAGAAAAGTACGGAGGAATGAGTCTAAAAAATCTGACTTTTAGATGCAGACATCCTCCAGTGGCTACAAAGGAAACAAATTACTCCATTACATCTATACATTGCAGATGTTTAAACCAAATCCTACCCAACATTTTACTAATCACAGAGTCATTCTGTGTTCTTTGATCTTTGAACTTATCTGCTTCATCATGCTAGCCCTGTGCTGGAGTTCATTCTCACATCTAGCTCTCTCATCCACTAAGTAGTGGTTCATGTTGGGGTTTGAAGTATGAGAAAGAGAACATACTTGACAGAGGATGAAACAGCCCCAAGAGGCTGGATCATGACTGAACCCCATGACAGTAGTCAAGGAAGGATTACACTGAGCTCATAAAAGCAGCTAGTGAAAGTAGGTGATGGCTGGTATTCACCAGGTCACCAAGCAGATGTGATTCTGGGATCACTGGGTCCTGAATTTCTGAAGGCTGAATACACATACCAGCGTCATACACAAAACTGGACTAATACTGACAAAGCCAGGGATAGTGAGACCTACCACAAATGCTGCATTCCATCATGCCCACATGCCCAGAGAAGAACAACTCCTTTTGGATTAATAAGTGTAAGAGACCAACTGGCAGCTAACACCAAGGCCAACTTGTAACCCACTGGAACAAAGAACTGTTTTCCAGCGACAGGAGACAAAACTTGGTAAGGGAGCAGGAGGTGGAGATCCCGTGAGCCTATCCGAGGAATGTCTCAAACACTCACAAGACTGAGGGATGGTGAATCCCAGGAAGGCTCCTCTGTAGAGAGTTAACTGGGTCTGGCCTTGGGAGAAGAAATATGATGACAACATAAGTTGGCCAAATAAGGGATTATCCAGATAAGTGTTAAGAAAACAAGAACTACTGATAAAAACAAAGAAACAACTACTTGAACTGAGTGAACTATCCTAATAAGCATACTAAAAAATCCACCCACCAACAGGAAAAGCCCCCTACCCAACAAAGCCCCTTCCCCACTGAATATACGCAGTAAAAAGAAAGGACACTGTGACTTTAAGTGAAGACGAGACATACAAGAACCAGTAGAAGTGAACTACGAAACTGCCACTGTAGCAGAGGGGCAGTTTGAAGTGAACGGCAGGTAAAAAAGGGGAAGGCAAGTGCCTAGGGGGGATTCTTTTTCGACCTTCAATCTGGGGACTTGGGACTGTCGTGGTTTAACCCTGGCAGCACCTAAACACCACGCAGCCGCTCGCTCACCCCCCCACCTACGGTGGGATGGGGGAGAGAATCAGGAGGGCACGAGTAGGAAAACTCGCGGGTTGAGATAAGAACAGTTTAATAATTGAAATAAAGCAAAGTAGAACTGTAATAATAACAGTGGTAACAACAACAACAACAATAGGATATACAGAACAGGCGACGCACAATGCAACTGCCCACCACCCACCGAACCGATGCGTTGCCGAGCCGACGCATTGCCGAACCGACGTGTGCCCGAAAAACGCACGAGCCCGTCCCAGAACCCAGAGCCCCCACACACACTTAGTTTTTATACTGAGCATGACATTGCATGGTATGGAATACCCCATTGGCCAGCTGGGTCAACCACCCCGGCTATGCTCCCCCCGCCAGCTTCCCATGCACCTGGCAGGGCATGGGAGGCCAAAAGGTGTGCGGTGCAAGCACCACCCAGCAACACCCAAAACATCAATGGGCCATCAACGCTCCTATTATACCAAACCCAAAAAACAGCACACCTTCCCCAGCTACTGGGAAGAAAGTTAATTCTGTCCCAGCTGGAACTAGAACAATATCCACCCCTTATTCTATACCATCTACGTCATGCCCAGGTCTCACATTTTCCAATACATTCCAATGAATCATCATCATCATTTTTCCTGCCC
>JAYKAV010000809.1:19262-37025 GCA_035582835.1 Phoebastria nigripes | reverse complement strand
CTGGCCAACAGGGTATTCCATACCATGTGACGTCATGCTCAATATATAAAGAGGAGGCGTGGTCCAGCAAGTAGCGATCGCTGCTTGGGTATCACTCAGTGGGTGGTGAGCAATTGCATTGTGCATCACTCATTCTGTATATTCTATCATTATTATTATTATTATTATTATTATCATTATTTTCCCTTCCTTTTCTGTTTTATTAAACTGTCTTTATCTCAATCCACGAATTTTACTTTTTTTTTTCGATTCTCTCCCCCATCCCACTGAGGGGAGGGAGGAGTAAGCAAGCGGCTGCGTGGTGTTTGACTGCCTGCCGGGTTAAACCACAACAAATAGCATCAATATTAAGTTATTAAACAAGACTTTTAAAAGGGAACATTCTAACAGCAGAAAGCCTCCACAAGGCAAGGGAGGTAAGAAAGATGGAAATAGTTATCATTGCTCAACTGGCATTTGTGTTTGTTTGACACGGCTATTTTATCTACTAATAGGTAGAAGAATAGGAAAATTACTGCTCTAAAACATGGGCAAAGCAAATCAGGTGGCTAAGCAAGAGCTTTCCAGACATCCTGAGACAGCAACTTTCCTTTTTCCTGTGTCTCCATAGAGAAAAGCACTTATTTGCCCCTTTCCAGAACGGGAAGAAGGCTAGAAAAGCTGTTACTATAGATTTTTCCCCTGAAATCCCCAAATTATTTAACTCTGTCATAGCTGGGGTTTTTCCTTGAAGTCTTATTGCAGAACATTCACCCATCAAATTAGTTTATAGCTGAGATGGAAATACCCAGATTTTACAATTGCACATGTCAGTGGAATGATACCAAGTTACTGTTTTGCACAAACTAACTTAGGGGGCAGGCATGTGCTAGCAGGCATATTTCCTTGCATTTTGGCTGGTAACACCTGGGCTGCCGTATCTTTACCCTTTGAAAATGAATGCATGTTTCTTCTTACCTGATTAGTAAACAGTACCACCTTGAGAACACTGCTATCTGCCATGGAGTAATGAAACTGAAAATGGCAGTTCTTCCTGGAGCAATGACACACGGAGCTGTTAAGATAAGCGCTTTTATATAATGTGTTGTCATTAGCTTCTAACCACTCAAAATGACCTGAAAAATAAATAAAAAAAAAGAATGCACTTTTTCACAAAACATTGGTTTTTTTCTCAGTCTGCGAAAATAAGGACTGCTTTCCTGTAATTAAACCATGGACCCATCCCAGCAACAATGGAATCTGATCGTCATGCTGATGATGTGACTTGGATGTCATATAAGTGTTTCCTATTAAAAAGATAGATACGTATCTTCATTTGACTCACAGATAGCCCCAGCAACCAAGAATTACATCAGTTGATAGTATCTTGAAGTTGTTACTTTGCATGTTAAAAGCTGTAAGCAGTCCCACATTCAGCTCAGCCTCCTTACATTTACAATGATTCAATACCTAATTGCAAATATATTTGGAAACTGTGCTTTCTTCCTTCTTCCACTATGGTTTCCAGAAAATATGCTTTTTACAGTAATACTTCTGTACACTCTTCAAAAATTTAAAAAAAAAAAAAAAAAAAAGGAAGGTGGCGGGGGGAAGTATTCTGCCTTACTGCTACAGGAGACATCTCCACCATGTAATCAAGGTCTTTACTTCTCAGCCAGAATTTCTGCAACAAAATGTTGGAAGCATATCGTCTTTCCATCTGAAGCAGAAAAGCAATTTGTACTCTTCTTGACCTACTGCCCCTTACAAAATCATTCCCACAGAGATCTAAAAGAGCACTCCATCCCCTCAACGGTGTCTTGTATTTGTCAGAAATAAGAAGGCTAAATACTTTTTACCAAACATAGCAGGTCTTCTTTTCCCCCTCCTGAGTCACTGAATAGTTTTCTGCCTTCCGAAGCAGCAATTAAAATAATAAACAAGGACTGATTAAAGGTCTTAAGTCCACTGTTTCTGTGTTCATGTCTCTAAATACAACATCTCAAATACAGATGTTACACAGTTTATTTGAAGCTGAAGGCAGAAAGTGTCATTTCACAAGGAAAATATTCGTTTTTATAAAGGACCACATTCTTTTCCTTTTGTTGCCAGTTTACTCTTTGTGTTATGCAACGTTTTACACTGAAATACGTGGTTGCAATTTCATTGGAATTAGGTTTGTAATTTCATGCCACAGCGGTTAACCTTGGTATAAGGAAACATTATAGATTTAACCCAGCATTCTGTTTGACAGAGATAACAAAGCATCTACACTTCTATGACTGCTGCCTTGTGCAGAAGAGAAATACGCATCAACATTAAAATTTACACTACTGGTTCTTTATCTAACCTCAGAATTCTCTGATGCCATTATAAAACCAACCAGTTTTATTTTCTGGGCCTAATGATAATTAACATTCTTTTCCCTCTTTCAGCTTAATTTCCTGAATCTTTAAAAACAGGGCAAAGTGGAGTTGACATGATTTTTAGATAAGAAACCAAGTGAACAGCACTAGATAAACAAAAGTTCTATGAAACATCCAAATGATCATGTGTCCACAAGGGATACTGACTGTTCTTCAGGAAATACCTTTTATGCAAGTATTGTGAACACCTCTGAGACAAATTGAGGCCTACTTTCAGAAATGAAGGCTCCAGAAACTCCTGTCCTGAAAATATTGATTTTTTATTATCATTTTTTCCCTCTTCTCTATAGCCTGTAAAAGTTGAACCATGTCAGTTTAACCAGACAGGCAATAAACTATGATAAAGTACTTATTTGTTTCCCCTCTTCCAGGGAATTTTTTTTTTTATTACCTTTAACCAACATGTATCGAGTAGCTTTCTAAATATTAATGGTATCGGAATGTTTTTCTTTCATTTGTTACAAACTTTGCAGCTCTTCTCTAAGGTCTGAATTTCCCTCAGTCCAATACACTGCATAGCATATTACTGTGTTTATGCTCTGACCTTCTTTACATCTTGTTCTCTTGAATTTTCATGACTTCCTGTTTCTGAAGTGCCAATCTTCCCCATGTTTTTAGAAGTAGAACAGGAATGCCAGAAAAGCCACTTCATTCCTGCCAATGTGGTAGTAGGGTTATTGAGTCACAGAGATGTGTTTCTGGCAAGAGATGCTGGATGGTTGCCAGGATAAAGAGTGTAGACTTTAATATCTTTCCATAAAGCCTTTTATTTTCCCCACATGGCTGCTTAATCAGGTTTTAGATAGACAGTCTTGTTTCTTTCAGTTTTGAAGAAAAATTTTGTCTGTTGTAAGCAAAATCTTGGAGTCCTTTGGGAAGATCAGCCACTGACCGCAATGGAGCCCAGCCAGAAGCAGAGCTTACAAATTAATGCTGATCTGGCCCAGTGTCTTCTTAGAGCTGGGGTAGGCTGGTGAACCCTGCCTGTATCCTGCTACACTGAAAACTCAAAGCCTATAAATATTTAGCTTCTAGGCTCCATCTTAACCATTTTCTGACTCAAATCTTTTGTCACTCCATCTGCTTTAATCCATGGTTTTTTTATTTCACAAACTACACGACTTTGAATCTATGCTACTAGTTTTAGAGTAACAACTGAGCCTTCAGTTAAAACTGGGCCACAGAGTGGAACCTTTCCTTTTCTGGCAAGTTCTCTTCCCCAGCAGAGAACTGTTCAGTCTCTGAACCAATCCCCTGCAACCTTCCCACTCAGCCATTTTGAGGAAAGAAGAGGTCAAATCTGAACTGCCATTGTTTCTACTCTTTGAAGGTGAATTTTCATGAACTCACAAGTCATGGATGAAATCTTGAAGAAAAAAAAAAAAAAAGAGAAAAAAGAGTAATGTAATAGAATCACATAATCTAATGATTTAGCTGTTTTTTCATGTTTAAACTTGAGGGATTTTTATCATTAGTTATCTGAAATGTTGGGTTTAAAAGCCATAGCACTTCCTTTGATTTCTTTTTGCATCTCATAATCTTTATTTTTATTACGCAGAGAATTGGTTTCATTAGTTTCTTATTAAAGAAGTGTTACCCCAGATGTAGGAAACTAGATTAATCCAATGTAAGAAGAATGAACTATGGAAACTACATAGCATGCTGGAAATAACAATAAAGAAAAAAACAACAACAACAAAGTATTTTCTGAACCGTATTGCGCAGGGGAATATAAAACCTCTGTAAGAACTTTTGACACTAGAGAAATTAAGAGGAAAAGTTATAAAGTGCCTACAGTACAACACTGGAGAAAAGAAGCAATAAAAGAACAAAGGAAAAAAGTCCACCAAGGACAGAAAGTATTTTATTAAATTTAAGAATACCAGGAAAGGAAGATTATTCAAAGCCTATAAGCAATCCTTTCTTTACAAATATAATTGTCTAGACCTCTGCTTTATAATTTAGTTTCTTACCTCTCTTCTATTTATAGTAGTGAAAGCTTTGATCAAAATCAGAAACTAAAGCTTACTGAAGTTCTATTTGCATTGCAAGTTGGAGCCCTCAAGCATGGCATTTTTGCAGTTTGCATACCATTTCTTTAGTTTTTAGAATTTTAGTTAATATTCAACCTCTTCATTTATGCCTCAACAAATCTGCATGAATAGAAATACTGAATGTATTGAGAGGTGAGCAATCATAGTTCAGATTTTTCAATATTTTCCAATATTAATGATGAATTAAATTCTGTGTGTTGGTTTGACACTTATTTCTTCTCATATTTTCTTTTTTCCTTTATGACATGAATACACAAGGAATGTCCCCAAGCAACTGTTTGTGTTATATGTTCAGCCTACTAAGCTACCTGTGCATATTTATACAATAATGCCCAAGCACCTATACAACAGACATTTCAAAATGTGTTCCATTTCAATAGACATTGCTTGTGACCTGGTCCTGTAAAAGCCACTTACAGAATTTCAGTATCTTTTCTGTTAGCACAATATTGCCATTAAAGGGAAATCCATACCCATTACTAGCCCCTGAGGTATGTTAAGGTATGGCACTGATACAACACATTTCAGGGAGGTGTTTAAAATAAAATCAAATGAAAAGTCTCATTTTTGTTAGATATCACAGTGGAAATTGAAAGGTGGTGTGACTTCTTTTCTTTCTTTCTTTTTTTTTTTTTTTTAATAAAGATGAGAAAAAAATCTGCTTTACTAGTCAATATGTTCCCTGTTGTACATAAATGTTAACATGCAAAAATTTGTCTTAAGAGAGTGTATACACTCAAGCACTTTGGCTTGCTATTCCATTATGATTTAACTTATAGTTACTAGAGTGTGTTGAAATGCATGCTAAAATTTATTTTAAAAATCTTTCTAAAATGAAAACAATATCTAAGCATTCATTCTGCTGCTATCAATGAGATGTACTCCATTTCTGTGGGCTCAAAGTTCAGGCAGTAATCTCCACGCTATCCGTTCCTTAAAGCTACATCACAAATTATACTATTACAACTAGTGCTACTTAACCCCTTTGAAGGCAGTCTCAGTAGACAAGCCAAACACTTAGCTGGCAAGGCAATTCCATTTCACATTACAACACTTAGACACTTATATCCATTAAGCTTTCAAAAACCTTTCCCATAAACCCATAGACAAGCAGTACAGAGTGACTTCAGAAACAAGTGCTACTCTTTACTTCTGAAAATTGCAACTGGATTAATTTTATTGTTTTTAAGAGTAATAAACTATTTGGTATAATAAATGTTTCTCTACAGCTCCCCTAATTAAAGGTTTAAAGTGAAATTCCTGACTGTATGCTCAAACACAGTAGTACTAGCCAAGCAAAACTGCCAAGTGTCAAAACCAAACCAAAACAGAAAAAACACACACAAGGGCTGTGGGCTTAGATGGATTAAATTTAATTTCACCAAATTGTTGCATAGATCTCATACAAAGAATTACCTGGAGAATAAATCAATTATTAGTTTATATGGGAATTCTTACATTAAAATCTTTCATGTTTTACCAGCACGTGTGTTCACAGCACCCTTACTAAATGGTCAAAGCAAAAGCTAATTTAAGTACAAAATACATACAATTACTTTTCCTGTTTTTGTTCTGTTTCTACATTGGGTCACCACCTTGTCCTAAAAAGCACCATATTCTTCATGACAGCTAGTAATTGTGCATTAACTTAAATTTCCCACCTTCAGTATTGTTGCTCCAATCTTTCAGGAAAGAACAGGAGGCAATCTTGTGCCCAGCTTGCACTCGTGCCCACATAGCAGGCTCAGCTGGCTGATCTGAATGCCACTCGCACATGCCAAGCTCAAAACTGGAAGTCTGTGGTGCTAAAAGACAAAGAAAAACAATCACTTCTTAACTTCTTAAGAAGTCATCATTTATGAGACTACTTCCCATTAGAAACATATGCTTCTTAAACTACTTGACAACATTTCTGCCTCTGGTTACTTCAAAAGCATTGAGTATCACTGAGTGCTGTCTAATATTTCAGGCTGCCATCTTTAACAATACCATTTTAAAAAATCATTCACTAAAGATGGATGCTTCTTTCAGACCAATGGAGTGCTATTTATGTTAGCCAATCATTGCAACGTTCATGAATTCACTTCTGCAGAGAGAGTTGCCAGGAAACATAAAAAATGACATGTCGTAACAAGAAATACCTATTTAATTTTCCAGATGATAGCTAGAGAAAAATCACTTCTAACTGAGAGGTTAAACTCAGCAACATCTCCATAATACTTCCAACAGAATGCTTCTTTTTAGAACCAAAAAGTTTCTGAATACATCACCACATATTTTCAAGAACTTTTTCAGGGCAAATCATGCCTGACTAATCTAGTGGCCTTCTACAATGGAGTGACAGCATCAGTGGACAAGGGAAGAGCTATTGATGTCATCTACCTGGACTTCTATAAGGCCTTTGATAAGGTCCCCCACAACATTCTTATCTCTAAATTGGAGAGATATGGGTTTGATGGACAGACTGGGAGATGGATAAGGAATTGACTGGATAGCCGTGTCCAAAGAGTTACAGCCAATGGCTCAATGTTCATTTGGAAACCAGTAACGAGTGGTATCCCTCAAGGGTCCATACGGGGACAAATACTATTAAAGTAGATAGTGGGATTGAGTACACCCTCAGCAAGTTCACAGATGACACCAAGCTGAGTGGTGCAGTTGATACGCTGGAGGGAAGGGATGCCATCCAGAGGGACCTTGACAGGCTTGAGGAGTGGGCCCATGTAAACCTCATGAAGTTCAACAAGGCCAAGTTCAAGATCTTGCACCTGGGTCAGGGCAATCACCACTATCAGTACAGACTGGGGGATTAATTGATCAAGATCAGCCCTGCAGAGAAGGACTTGGGGGTACTGGTGGATGAAAAATTGGACATGAGCCAGCAATGTGCACTTGCAGCCCAGAAAGCCAATCACATTCTGGGCTGCATAAAAAGAATGTGGCCAGCAGGTCGATGGAGGTGATTTTTCCCCTCTACTCTGCTCTCGTGAGACCCCACCTGGAGTACTGCATTCAGCTCTGGGGTCCCTGGCATAAGACAGACATGGACCTACTAGATGGGGTCCAGAGAAGGGCCACAAAAATGATCAGAGGGCTGGAACACCTCTGTTATGAAGAAAGGCTGAGAGAGTGGAAGTTGTTCAGCCTAGAGAAGAGAATGCTCTGGGGAGACCTTGTGGCCTTTCAATACTTAAAGGGGGCTTATAAGAAAGATGGAGAGAGACTTTTTGCCAAGGTCTGTAGTGACAGGACAAGGGGCAATGGTTTTAAACTGAAAAAGAGTAGATTTAGATTGCATCTAAGGAAGAAATTTTTTTTACAATGATGGTGGTGAGACACTGGAACAGGTTGCCCAGAGAAGTTGTGGATGCCCCATCATCAGAAGTATTCAAGGTCAGGTTGGACAGGGCTTTGAGCAACCTGAACTAGTTGAAGATGCCCCTGCCCATGTCAGTGGGGTTCGACATGATGATCTTTAAATGTCCCTTCCAACCCAAACCATTCTGTGATTCTATGATTCTATGAAGTTTGAGATGCCAGATTGTAGCTGCAAAATTTTGTGTAATTAATAATGGCTACAGAAAGAAAGTCATGATTTTAAGCAGGATTGCACTATGATAATGGAAGTTCCATTTCTTAATAGTATTGCAGGGGAAAAGCAATCTTCTGGTTAAGACAGACTTTTAAACAGCAGTCAGGTTATCTCAGAGAAAACATGGAGATTCCTAACTGTATGGAGGAAGCAATTTTATGTCAGTATACATAGACATTACTGTCTACCACATCTCAGAATTATTTTGTTATTCACATTACTGACATCTCAGTGAAATGTCCTGTCCAGCTGATGCTACAAACCTCTCATTTCTTCCTTGTCCCAGTGTTGCATAAACATGTGCACTTTTTTCAAACCATGTGTATTAAGTGAGAAGAGCTTGTGAAAAATTTATTTCCCATGGAAAATGCAAAATTCTAGACCTTTCTAGAAAAGGATGGATTTTGTCAAATTTCATTGACATTTGCAACATTTGAAAAAAGTTGCAAATACACTCAAAAGGAATCAAGCTCTTCGGTAAACACTTTTTAATTATTGAAACAAAATATTTTGACTCATTCTCCATTTTTTTAATTTAGTGGTAAATATTTCTGAGTTTTGTTTTGTTTTGTTTTGACAAGAATTTCAGTCTCTTGGGACAAAATACCCATTTTCCAGCTCTTAATTCTGCAGCATGTCAGGCAATAGTAAGATTAGTATTCTGGATTTTCTGACTCCCATCCCTGTAGCAGTTCATCTGAAAGACCCTGCATCTGGTTCTGCATTTGTGATATTAAAGGCTACATCTTTGCATCATTAGAATTAACTAAGGAATTAAGTTTGAGATTTTTTCAGTTGAAGTATTCATGCTGGATTTTTGTCAAAATTTATACATTCTAAATAATACATATATAATTACTCCAGTTTTCCAGAAAAAACTAGCTTTGCAAAGAAGGTGTACCACTTTTGCATTACAAGTGACTTAAGGAGGACAAAAACCTCATTCTCCCTTATAGCATTCCCCTTTCATGCCTTGGGGCTTTTTGCTTTCACCCCTATGGCAAGATCAAAACGACAATCTTAGTAGAGTTCTTCACATATATAATTCATCAGGAGTCAAGAGGGAGTTCTGCAGGGCAATCAGACACTTGGATTAGAATATGAAGCCTTTGAATAGAAGGTCTACTAAAGGTATAATTAAAGCAGATTTTGTATTATGTATGTTTTAGAGCATAACTTTAGTATTTTCTATTTGACAGCTAAAAATTTTTTTCTGCAGTACATATGCAATTGTATAATAAAAAGCTGTGATGGTTTTGAGTGATAACTGAAACAATTTGGCAGCTGTTGGGAAAATTACAAACTGTAGACTATCTCAAATTGCTATACTGAAGATAGGGTTTTTGTTGTTTTTTTTAAATGCGTGAAGTTTACTGTCTAGCAGAACTGGACAAGAGACTGAAGGGGGGCAGTTTGGGAGACAGGGGAGGGAGAGAAGGGAAGAAAAAACTTAAAACTTTATGAAATTACATTTATATTTAGCCATCACAGTTTGTATCAAGAAACTCCTGAAAGCACAAATACTTAAGCTATTCTACTCATGACCCTAAAAGCACAGTCATACTAATAAATATAAATGCACAGGTTATTTCTTATATGCGTTTACACTGGGATTGAAAATCATGAAGGGTACATTAAAATGCAACTTTTAACTACAAATTTCATGCAATTAAAGTGGTCTTCATTTAAAGTCATCTTATCCAGACATTCCATGAGTACTAGAGAAAAAATGGTTTCAAATTCAAACAACCATTAATCTGACCTTTTGTTTTAATTATTGGAAAATGTTCAGTAGTAAAATTCCTCTTTCAGGGAGAAAACTGAGATCCTTTGACCCTGGTTTTGGCTGCTGTGAGCAATTTAGATGTCACCTAACGAAGCTGACTTTTCCTAATGGGGAAGCACAGGATAAGAACTGGTTCTTATTAGAATATACCTGAGGTGCTTAACAGTGAGGCAGCTCAATCTGTATACCACACGATATACTTCAGCAGCTGCCATGTAAGGTAAGTTTAATACCTAGATTTATGAGTTCTGGTGAGTACACCCTGTTTCTGTTTCAATTTTTGATTTTTTCATCTCTTTGAGACAGTATTTCATCTCTATAGCTGATTTTTTTTTTTCATTTTTGTTTGTTTTAGAAGCACTTTGTTTATGAAAAAAGCAAATATATTTGTACAGAGAGATTTACGTCCTCCTGTGGGAATTGGTTAAGCAATTATATAGGTTGCTAGAATCTAGCAATGCATTTTTTTCCATTTTAAACCTGCCCTTTCATCTGCAGAAATCCTCCAAGGAACAGAAAGAAACTGGGAGAATCACACATCTGTCCTCTTTTCATTGTCAGTTTCAAATTCATTTTTTCAAAGGAAGCACGTTGTAAACTTACCTGAGTTCATCGACAAGTATGCCCAAAGTTTTAAATTAGCATCCTTGCTCATTTAAGTAGTACTGCTAGAAAACTTCTACAAACCAGAAAAGCAAGATGGGCCCTGGCATGAAAATATTTATGTAACGTTTGCTTCTATCTTTCTCCATTGTAAGAAAGCTGAAACATGGAGAGAATTACGCGACCAAGTTTAGTTACCTGAAACTTCATTTCCCCAATATAGATCCCCTTTGAAACAAATATGTACACTTGCCTGAATCATTACGCTATGATTTGTATCTTGCTCTTACTGTAATCTGCCTACAATTGCTCAGCACTCTAATACGTTAATAACCATGTGCACCTATTTTCAATAGTTTTTCCTACTGGGAAATCTAGTGAGCTTTATTTTAGACCACAATACACAAAACCAATCATGTAACCTAGCTTGGTCTGTGTCAAACACTGCATTCCATACCTCAGGTTGAATTTAATGACCAAACCCTCAGTGCCTGTGCTAGGACTCAGAGGCAGGAAAACAAAGGAGATGCTTTGAATCAGAACTGTGCTCACCTGAGGATGTGACATAGGTGCCACAGTGCAATGTTCTTGTGTAATACAGAGTAACAAGCAATCTAATTTATGCTAGGATGGGTAGTATTCCTTTCCCATGAAAATATGTTGGGTTGAGAAGAGAAATAGGAAATGTTTTGCAAAGAATCCCAACATGCAGGGATGGTCTGGCTGCAGAGCTGACTAGCCTGACAGTACAGTTCTTGGATGTAGCAGAGCGGAACAAAATAGCCCCACTACACAGCTGAGGATCAGGACCTTCATGCATATAAAAATATGCACAAGTGCCTTGGGAATCTCCCTAAAGTCAGCTCCAAAGCCTTTCGTGAGCTGGCTGAACACATCAATTCTTTGGCCAAAAACAGTAGATCTTTTCTGCCCACTGAGGCCTTAGTGCTCTCCTGGCTGCAGGGACCTACATTTATACTGTACCAGATTTCTTAAGGTATTTATTGTCATTCTTTGTAACTGTGTTTAGATGTGATAAGACAGATGATGGTTTAGAGGAATGAAAATGAGCCAGATGAAAACACTTATGGAGTTAAGAAAGCCTTTGAATACCAAAAGGCTTTCCTTTGTGTTTTATCTTCTAATCCAAGGGAAAGACAAAGTAAAATGATCTGTCTCCTGAAAAACAGGTATTCTTACCACATGCCAGAGAACATCCTTCACTGAAAGTAATATCATCAATGGCAACAGTTTCATCTTGTCTCTGGGTCTCCACCAACCCCCAAAAGATAACCTGCAGAGATTAACAGCAAATCAACAAGAAATGGCATTTACCAGTATCACAGACAAAACAAAAAGCCTTCCAAGATATGCCAGTCTAGTCCATAGAGTTTCTATTAGAAACATGAGAACTCAAATCATGCACTTAACAATTTTGGAGGATTACCATCCTGGCTTTTTCACTTATCTGTGGCTTGTCAGCACAGATATATAGTCTAATCATCTAACTCAAGAGTGAAGTAGCATTTAACAGGAAGGATCTGAAAACCACAATAAAATACATTAAAATCTAAGCAAGGATCATGACAGTTAAGAAATACAAAGAATTTTGTGTTTTATCAAGCCATTATTCCACCAGAGACTGGAAATGTGAACCTTTTCTAGTTGTTTTCAGAATTTATCAGAGAACTGGAGCAAAGTCAGAGCAACAAACACCACTAATCAGAAGCCTTTCATCAAGTTTTTAGCCAAAACAAACCTTGAGGAGTACTTGGTCAACTGTTATTCTGCTCTAATATTACAACAATGATTTTTTTTTTTTCCCCCCTAACAAAGTCTTCTATACACAAGAAGTTACAAATATTTTACATTTCCATCTTAAGGGCAGATTTCAATCTACCTTTGTAAATGTAGAGACTACCACAGTTTTTCTGCAGTGATGTGGAAGGGGACTGATCAACAACAGTCCTTGGGAAAACCCAACAAAAACCACACCAATCAAAACAACCCAACAATCAATCGTGTGAATAACATTCCTTAAATTATTCCCTAGCCATATCTTGGGATGTTACAGCTCCAGGCTTCTCCAGAGTCCTGGAGGCACAATTTACCTAGAGGTACATTCTAGCTCTTAATAGTGAATGTACAGTGTTAGCTAGATAATAAGTTTTCAAATATTAGCTTTAGAGTCCAGGGGCAATTTTGTGCATAGTTTAAGAGATTGTAGCAGAAAACCTACATTTATCCTATAAATTATCATCAGGAGTACAATACTCCACTGTACAAGATGACACAACTCAGCCAAGGATATGACCACCATGTTATCAGTCGGGTTTTTTTGGGGGGTGGAGTTTTTGGGGTTTTGTTTGCTTATTTGTTTTTCTTAAGCTGTAGTTGACCTGCACAAGACGTGTGGCAGCCTATAAAGTCAAATTATCCTGGCATTATACAACCAGAGAGAGGTGTAATGTTATCCGCCATATCACCAGTGAGAAATCCATGTCTACTTTATTTTTTTATATATATATACACATACACTTTTTTTTTTTTTTTTTAAACACAGCAAAGAGAAGGATGGCAATTATTCCATGAAGACCATTGTTAGCAGACACATGGACAACTGCATTTTCTAATATAGTATTGTTAAGAAACAATGTCACCCTGCGTGTTCATACTTCTTTGATCAGCTGTAGCACAATGGAAAGAATGCAGTTCATTGAAATCCAGAAGTTTTGAAGGAACAGGGTTAATCCTGATATAAGTTTTTGTTTGAAATTCTTTTGATATGATGATGTTTATTTCATTTCATGGTGATATCTACTTGGAAAGAATAACTATGTCACACTAAATATTAATGGCATCATATCACATTCAATAATATGTTTGTATGACTGAAATGCAGTACCTTGGAAATTTGTTCATTTGATTTGTTTCAGAAAACAGTATTTTGAATTGTTGAACATTGCTGCAACAACATGTATAGTTAATGTGTACTTTGGTGACATCACCAGTAGAAGGACAAATAGTATATTCATATTGTCTGTTTCTATGATTACACGGTTTCAGATGAGGTTCTAAAACAATCCAGTGCACTGTTTTGTAATTAGAAACACAAGAAATATTATTTAATATCAAGGATTTGACAAATATTTGACCTTTTCACAGTGTTTTTTCATTGTGAAGTCAAAATCTAGTTATTAATAACTTCATTTATAATATGTATTTATATATAGCTTGTAGTCAGATTTTATTTTTAAGTGAGACAAAGTGATTTAGACGATGCTAAAGAGGTGCTATCCAACTTTGCTGGTGCAAAGTCTGAGGTGGCTTCAAGTTCATATTCCATTGGAGCACACAAAGTATTTAACAACTCGTGTTTCTTCAAAACTCATGAACAGTTTGTTTACTCGGTCAATATAATAAAAAGCATGGATTTAAGAGGCTTGCTTTAAATGTGTATGTTATCAATGTCCCTACAAAGAGCTCCCTGCTGACTGATGTTGTAGACATTCAACACATCCTGGTATTCTGAACACCCCGGGAAGTTTCTCCAATGATAAAAACAGCTATTTCTATTTAAAAGTGTTTGACTACAGGAGGGGAGTCAGATGCCCTGAAGTCTATGAAAGGTTTACTACTGACTGAACTAGGAACAGAGTCAGTGCTGCAACTCCAAACCCATCTCTCTAGAAAAGTGGCAGTTCTATTTTTGTCTTCATCGTGTCTTAACTTTCCCACTTCCAGATGACAGAAAATCATGCTAGATGCCTCCAGCTGCTCTTGGGTCTAAAAAAAGATTACCCAGGATTTATCCGCCACAGATACCCATTTGCCCTCCTCTGAGGAGTTCAGTCCGATAATAACCAAACTGACTCCCATCCACATTTATTTGAGCAAGAAATTGTTCAGTTTTCCCTCTCACACAAAGTCTAGAGCTCCTTCAGTCCAAAAATCTGTAATGAAAATGTCTACTTAATGACACTATTTGCTCATAACTGTAGTTAACAAGTGCTGCCTAAATATGCATTATCTATGGCCGTCAGAAAAAATTAATGTTGCAGCTCCATTAGTGGCAAGGAAAGCTGTAGTGGGAACGTGGGTGGGTTCTAACACAGGCTGGGCTTCCCCCACAAGTGCAGCCACGGGGACAGATTCCCAGTGCAACAGCAAAGCCCAAGGTAAACCACAGGAATCAAGCACGAAGACAAAAGTGAACTCCAAGCCCAGAACCATTTCCCTTAATGAAGTCTGGGAGACAGAAATTTGTTCTCACTAGAACAGGGGGAAAGTAGTTTAGGAGAGCAAACCATGATACAGTTCTCCAAAACCCAGCCAAAACAGACATACTGAGCTTTTCGTGTGTTGAGTAATTAAAGCAGTGGTAATCTTTGTATTTCAGAATTCCCTACAGGTGGAGATTTTTGAAAGCCAAAACCAAATCCCCTATCCCATAAAGATAATCAAGACTTTTTTTTTTTTTTTTTTTTTAGTAGGAAGAGACAAAAGTATTAAATAGTCAACATCAAAATGAGCAAAGAATATAAGCAGCGGAGGTTGATTTTAATTAAAATACCACTTCAAATGTGCTTGCAAAATTAACAAAAATACTCAAGCACCCTATTTCAAAGAGATTTCTACACCCAAAAAGAAAGTTTTTTTTTTCTCCATCCATTTTTTTCCATAGAAACTTTAATCATCAAAATTTTATCTTGAAAAATGCCACAGGCAGCCCTGTAGGCTAAAGATATTATCATATCAAAAGAGCAAGTGCAAAAGGGCAAGTGAATTGCATTCACTTGTATGACCAGCATCTTGCAAGTTGTCACTGGAGGAAAAACATGCAATCAAAGAAGAAAGTTTGCTCAGCTGAAGGCTCTAGGTTTGGTGAGGTGCCCAGCTACATTTCTTTAGGCAATTGTAATGATTACTGCAGTTAAGTTTGACACATGCCTCTAAAGCTGGACTGTGCCCATCAGTTCACTTTACAGAGGCCAAAGGATAACAAGGTTTGCAAGCAGTAATCTAATTAGGATTTGATGCAGCAATTTAGAGGAAGATGATGCCATATTATATTAACCATTCCCAAACTCACTCAATTTTCTAAACAATATGAAGGATGAAAAAGTAAATCTAGAAGTAAACCCTTCTGGTACAATCTCAGATTGCTATACATATATCAGGTAGAGGTAAGTTATTGACAAGTAACAACATCGATACTTGTGTTGAGTTAGGTACAGGTATTTTGTAACATAGATTCTCAGTCAGGGTTAAGCAGGCAAGTGTTATTTCAAAAATCCAGATCTTGTTGGATGCTTTAGCACAATGTTACCTCTGCAAGTCAAGTAATTATGTTACTCAAATGGTTCATTGAAATGAGGTTGTGCTCTCATGCCTTCAGGTTTGTATGCTAACCAACTCTTCACAGTAACTACTGTAGGAGGAAACGCCTCTGATTTTCTTCTCTGCTCCCCACATTCCCTCCAGTATTATGCATAACAGTGAGTATACATCATCCACGATATTATAGCCCTAAGTTACATTTACTGTGCTAATGTTTTGTGTAAATGCACATGTAAAAACATTTAAATAGCCTATGAGACTTGCATTGTTTTTCAGCAGCTTTGAGCAAAATAAAACCATATGCACGTGTTCCATGACAATGGCTCAAAGCTACAATGAATAGTTAAGTACAGTATTTGTCACGTGAAGCATCCCTATAGAGCAGTGTCTCATAGTATAGAATGGTATTTCCTATATAAATTAAGCCTTGAGTTTATTGGTACAGTTAGATTGAGGCTAAGGGAATACTGTATTGAAAGTTAAGATCCTGAGTATACCACTTCTATGGGCAGGTAGGTAATTTATGATGCAGTGAGACTGATTGTTTTATTTAAGACACGTGCACAGTTTAACTAAGGTTTGGCATTAGTTTTAACACCACCAAGAAATAAGAACAAGCAGTATTTGTTAATGCCAACTATGAACTTCCAAATGGCTTCTCTCTCTTTTGCCTCATGAGAATGCTTTCCATTTCCAAAATATTTAGTTTTGGCTTATTAAAAAAACCCACAATTTATAAACTACTCAACAAGTGCAATTTACAGTCACCTCTATTTACCAACCTCATACTTTTCAGTGCTATTGATTGCGATGGTACTTGCTTTCCACTCATTTTGCAATTCTCCTGAAACTTGCCAGATGTTTGTAATAGTATCTTCAGAGTGCTTTTGAAACCCCACCATCAATGTTCCACTCATTTGACTGATCCAATAATGAAATGTAATCTAGGACAAAAAAGGTCTGATTATTCCAGGGAAGTACTATGACAAACAATGAAATACAAGGACTATGCATCAAAATACCTGGCAAACGTGTTCTTTGTCAGTTGGAAGGAAAACATTGGTCCTTAAAGTTGCAGAAGAGGATCGCGTTTCAGAGGACAATGAGAGGAAATAAGCTATTGAAAGGAATAAAAAATAAATCTTAGAAGCTTGGAGAAAAGTTATATAAAACATAACAGTAAAACAAGGAGAGACATACATACAGGTATGAATTAATAATGAAAAAGCCAACTTTTTCCCCAGAAGAGATTCATATCACACTTGTAGCCATTGTGTGCCAAGCCTTTGTTCATATTAAATATTGACATAGCATTGTTCCATGTTCCTGCTGAAATTTCAAGTAGGGTTCCAAAATGTTTCATGTGCTGATGGGTTGAATACTCAATTAATAAGTGCAAAATTTTGGGACAAAGTAAGACTAACTCAGCAAGCTGATCAAGGAGCTTAAACTCCAATTATTGAATAGATCACCTATTTCATGTCTAAACAACAAACTGTTGTGACCAGCAATACAGATTTATTACAACAGTTCAAGTCTTTAAGGAGGTGGTGGAAGATGGGAGAGGAGGCTGTGGTGTTCCTCTGTTCCACAGGACATGGGTCTTTTTTTTGGCTGCTCAGAAAATTGCCTCACTGCAGAGAGGAGGCTGTGGTATCCCTGTACACACTCCCAATATAAAGGGTTGTCTTCAGAATCTCCACACACCATTAAAGATACCATTATCTTTCCATTTACAAAACAAGTCCATATCAAAGCTTTGCGTTACTTGAAACAGTGACAGCTCAACAAGTCAGTGAAATATGGTTATTGCTATGCCTTTTGACTGATTGTGTCTCTTCCTGACAATATTGTTTCAGATCTTCTAAAAGATGGAAGGCAACCACCTTATTTTAGGATATCCAATACTGTTAATCAAAATTTGGCTCTTCCTGAGCATGAAGATTTCAGAGATGTTAGATGTTAAAGGATGGAAGGGGGGGG
>JAYKAV010000809.1:0-19227 GCA_035582835.1 Phoebastria nigripes | reverse complement strand
TTTTTAATTCCTTTCCCTTCTCTCCTCCTTCCCAGACTCCAAGCAATGTCAGGTAAACTGTTGCCCTCGGACATTAACAGGTAAATGAAAGGAGAAAGATGAAGGAGAAAAAAACCAAGTGGGACTGAAGGAATAAAAAAAAGTCCTAAAAATAAAGATTGCTACAGAAACAAAATATCGGAGGATAGGTAGGTACATCTAAATATAGATGTTTATAAACATTTATAAACTTCATTTATAAAACTACCCACCCTGACCTCTCATCCTTGCATGCAGCTGGAAAGTCACTGACAAAGGACCGTAAGACTAGCTCAGTGCTGGAGCCAGCTGAGCAACCCTCCACAGAGGAGCATTTTGCAGCCTGCTACCAGAGCAGTGGCCATGCTCCCCCTAGGTTTTAGGCCTTTCATGATGGCTCAGGCAGCACTTTCAGAGCCTGCCAGCTGCAAGGATACTCCTCCTACCCACAACAGATGGCTTGGTGCCTCAGCAGAGCCCTATACCCGACTCCAACCTGTTTCATTGGTTTTTAACTTCCATAAAATTTTGAACTTTTTTCATTTAGTTCCCTAAAGATAAATGTATCTAAGACTCATAAACAAGGTCAGATTTCACCTGCCACAGGAATTTTAAGTCTTACACAGATGGGGCAAAACTAGTAATTTTAAGAAAGTCTTTGAACAGTGATTTTATATTAAACCTCTGCATAGATAACAAGTTTCAATTAGTAAAAACAGGTTGTGTTTTGTTTTGTGTTTTTTTTTTAAAGTGGTTATCACTAGTCTGTTCAACTACATTTTCAGTGAAAATAAGAACCGTGAGAAGAGACAGAGCTAAAAAACCATGTTGAGTTCTAGTAAATGATTACATAAATCTTCAAAGGAGTTACATCTAGCAAGTGATCTTTGATCTTCTGCTAATGTGTGTGCAATTACTTATCCTGATGGCAGGAACTCTTCCCTTTAATACTCTGCCACAGAGCATACTCTGATCAATTGTCACCACACAATATAATTTCTGGTCTTTAAGCACAAACCAACATAAAACTGATCACACAGTCTGTTGAGTCACCAACAGTGGGAAAACTTGAATAGCTGCCATAAGGAGATAAATATTTCCTAGGCAATTAGAACCAGCATTCAGAAAATGAAAGTACAGTTTAGCCATTCTCCAGGTAGAAAACTGAAATAACCAAATACATTTAAATCTCCTTAGCCATTTAGTTCACAGATCCAACTACACAGCCTCTCAGAAAGCTGAATGGGTACAAGTATTCAAGCTTCCTGTTATCTAATCAAAATAACTTAGATTAATATGGCTACTGCACAATTCAGACCTGGCAGATACAGTGGTGACTGAGCACCCAAAACAAGTCAATGGGAATGTACAGGTGACTGAACAGTTTGCTTCCTCTGTAACAAACACTTGAAGTTGATGCTTCTCAATCTTTTGCTGGCTTTGGGTGCCTGCATAAGTTAAATTTTCCCCTCCCACTAGTTCTTTGCAAGATAAGGGTAACCTTTTTTATTGGTTATAAGCAAGAATATCTTTCAGGTCTTTGCTACATCCTGATGCAGTGTATGGTACCAATCAAGCACAAACCCTAGAAACTTCAACTAGAGCAAGACTGTTGCCTGGTTAATTAATTTTTATTCTAGCCAAGAGTTTGCTATATTTTTTTCCATAGTATTTGTCTTTTACCTGCTTCTTGATGAGAAGAAGATAAAGTGTTTCACAACTTACATACTTGAAATAAAACTTGTGTTTATGAAAAAGGTTTGGTAGTTATCAGATTTTTGTGCTAAGGTCAGTTTAAATCAACGTTTATTTAAGAGCAGCCTTATTTTCAGAAGGATAGTACACACAGCAGGATGTGCTTATATGCTACACACAAGCAAAAAATGAAGTTGTTAGAAGCACATCGCATGGATAAAGTTTCTTAATTACAGAGCACCATGAAAATTGTCAGCTGTGGAATGAGAACTTGCAGGAAAATGTAGAGTGGGGCTTTTTTTGTTGATTTTGTTTCTATGAAAAATTTTTCAAGTTCTGTGCCAATTTCATTTTGCTGATTTCTAAGCAAGTTTTCCATGCATTCACCTTTAAACCACCAATTCACATTAATCATTATATGGAACGTCTATCTGTTTGGTAGTTTATGCAATGTGTAGGAGATGCTGCTTGCTTCAGAACAATACAGATTATCCCAGATAATCACAATCTGGGAATGAGGTGTAAAACACTTAGGCTAATCAGTCTCACAACGACACTTTAGTCCCACATAAGGTTACATTCTTGTACACTCTCCAATGCTGCATGCCTGCCTTCAGGTGCTTGCTCTGAGGGCTGCTGCAGCACTGCTTGTGCACAGGAGAGGTGAGAGGGGGTGGGTGGAGAGAAAGGGAAAGAGAATAATGGAAAATATGGAGAAGAGAATTAAACAGTTTGGGGTGATTACTTCTTCAACCAGCTCACATCCTTACTGTGAGATTAGAGGTCCCCACCAAATTCTTTCCCTCCTTCCTTGCTTTCTTACAAACAAGCCTTCTAACAGCTTTGGAAAGCAGGAGAAGGCTTACTGCAGCTAAAAAAGTTGGCTCAAGTTAGCTAAAAAGGTATGAAGAAAATCATGTATTACAGAAGGAAGAAGCCAGGTTTTGGAAAGCAGGGTTAACTTGGCAACTGGACAAGTATAAGGGACATATTTTGTCTGAGGACAGGGACAATGAATTATTTAGTTGAGGGACAGTCTTTGATGCAAAGTGGAATTGTAATAAGATTTAGAGAGGAGCTGGCTCAAACAGACTATCAAAGCTCTTCCTGTCCCCAGATCCAAAGTCATCTTCTCTCAAAATATTTGGAGCAGTAATATTAGCCACTGATAATAGATACACACATTCCTGGCATTCACCAATCCAAGAAGAGATGAAAATACATCTCAAAATGAGGGACCCAATACTCATTTCTAAACTTTGCAACCATCAGGACTGAAATTATCACCTGATATCTCCAAAAGAGGTAAAGGTCACTCAGGTAGATAAACACTACTCTTGATGACTGGTTACTTGCTCCTCCATGATAACAAGAATTGCTTTCTGGAATATTGGCTTTTTTTCTGGAATTCTGGGTTATTGTAATTACAATCACCTAAAAACCTGGACACAAGTGCTCAGGAAACATGCTGCAGAATAAAATTGAACTATCAAGAAATTAGTAAAATTAAGCAAATAAAATAGAGAACTACATAATTTGTAAGAGCCCATGGTTCTTTCAAAGAACATGAGGATTCTTACCACTGTTATTCCCATTGTGGTCAGAGTATGGTGGTCCCATGCCAGATTGACCATTTCTTCTTATCCATCCAGGCTGTAAATTCAATTCATGAAGAGCTTTGCATAGATCAGTTTCAAAATCACACTTTTCACAGGGCGAACCTGAATTGAAGCAAACAAACAAAAAAAATAAAACCTCAAAGCCAGAAGCAACGGGATATGTTCTCACCATCGCTTGCTATCTAATTAGCACACAGAAACACTCCGAACTGCCTCCTGAAAACAGTAAGAAACACCAGAATTTTTAAAGTATGAACAAAGAGAAACAGGGCAGTGGAAGAGGGACAAGAGAGAATGAACATTGAAAAAAACCAAAACAAACCACCAAGCCCCCCCCCGCCACCAAACCAGTCCATTTATATTATATCACTATCATGTATGCTTTTTTCTTCACAAATACATGTGTAGCTACCTACTTGTAGGAAACTGTCCAAGCTAGCATAGCATATATGCAGAGGTTGCTCTTAAAATATACTGCAGCTATTGGCTGAAAAATTTCAGTATATCCGCTGTTTATCCAGGGCTCTTGCATAGAAAAACAAAGACTTAACACCAGGAAATAACCAGACAGCAAAAATATTTTTTTATTCCACTACTGTTTATTTTACCATTTTGCAGCCTGCATTTTTCGGGAACTTGGAGTATAAACCCATTCCCAGAAACCCCCCAGGGCCTAATAACAGAAAGGTGAGGCTTTCATCATCTGACATACTGCAAAGTTTACCAGTGTTCATTGTCTTTACCAAGCGGCTGCATTAAAGCAGAAACCACATTGTTCAGACACGAGCTGAAACAAGTCCTCAGAATGACAGTTTCCCCATTTCCCTTTCCTCTGACCTTATTTCTTCCAATGCACATAGCAACGTGGCGGGGAAGGACTGCTTCTCCCCCTTCCACATTCCCCTGTAGGGCAGCATAGGTTAGAAAAGGGAGGCAGAACATGTCTTTCTGGCACAGGACCCAGTTTGGTGTACCAGTTCATTCAGGGAATTTGAGGTGGGTATGCAACCAGATAAATAATTGCTTACTGGGAGGGAGGGACAGATGTTTGTTTCTGCTCTGGTGTCAGACAGCCCTTTTTGCATCGCATCCAAGCTGAATGAAAGAGCTTGCATGTGCCTGACAGGCTGGACAGCCCCACTCCTTGAACCACTTACTGCAGTGGTGGAAGGATTTAGGAAAAAAAAAAAAAAAAAAGGAAGTCTAATCAGATGCATCTGTAAAGAGCAAGCTTATTGCAACTTCACCCCAAGCAGAATGGCCGGTATGTGGGACTGTCTCCAGATTTCATGCACTGCGTGGAAACTTTCAGTTCACCTTCATTTTCTCTTACACAGCAGAGGAGGATAGGTTAAGACTCTGCTTCTAATCAGGGTTCTGGTTAGACATGAGAGCTACAATGCCTTTGCGCTTCCTCTCAAATTAGTGTTCAGTCCAGGCCCCTGCTAATGCTTTTGGTCTATTCTATATTACCACAGTTCACTAATCCTTTTAAATAAAGTTGCAACTGCAGCATATATAGTCACACTATGATGTCCAATTTCATGGCTTTCATATTCACATCAACTTACTGCAACAATTATATAAGGTGAGAGAGGGGAAAATAGATATAATTCACGTAAACATTCCAGACTCAAGTTAATGTGCAGATTGGCTGATTCATCAACCAACTTTTTATTGCTGCTTTTATTCCTTAGCTCTTTAAGTGGCTGAAAAGCGTGTCAGTGGTTCATCAAAAGCACAAATACTGCTGAGGCATATCTGCTTCACGTAACATGAAACGCACCAAATCACATTCAATATTTCCTCAGGAATTTTCTTATAGCTGAAAAAACAATTTAAAAATCACTATGTACAAAATAGCAAGAACAGTACCTTTTTAAATTTAAAAAAAAAAAAAATCCTTGCTCATTCATGATTATTTTCCAAGGCAATATTAATTTTCACAGAAAATGTAACTTGAAAGAAAACCAATGTAAATTTGCTGGACAATAGATTTACAAAGATAAAGTCACTGCTTAGAGAGGAAAAGGCCAGAAGGAAGAAATGTGTGGGATGTTCTAGATATTTTTTGCAGAATTTCCTGTGAACAAAACAAATATTTAAAATAACCTCTAAGGAAAAATTCCAAGTCTCACAGAAACAGACTACAGTTTAAGGTTCTGTTTCAAGCGTGTATGTGTATAAAATCTCAGCTTGGGATATTCTGGGAGCAAAATATTTTTAAGAGTAGTTAGTTATCATTCATCCCCTAGTGAATATTTTGCAATAGTAGTTCAGAGATAAAAAAAAATGACTGTAGGGTTTATTCTGCTCCTTTTCCAATGCTGTGGCAAAGCACAAACCAACCACATATGAAGTCCAAAATGATGACAAAAACACATCATCTGAAATTCCAACTTTCATGTATTTTCAGTGCAGAAACATTCTTAAACCTGAGTAGAACCCAGAGAAAACAGCAGGGACCTGTCATGAACATGAGATCGGAGACCTGAAACCTAAGTAGTAAAGTAATTTTGCAATAATCCCAAATCAGAAGAGTGGGTGGCAGCAGGATGAATCTTCAATTTGACACCCTGAACTGTATCTTTATGTCTGACAGCTAACTTCTCTCCTGGAGTCATCCAGAGCATTATCCAAGCAGCCCCAGCATGCACAGCCTGTCACTCAGAGCCTAGTTCCACACCTCTTGCTCATCCATACTTAAAATACAACATTATTTGGTATTTAGGTATTTCATAAAGCCCATAGGCTCATTCTTCTAAAGTAGTCTTGGGAGCAATCTTTAATTTCTCTACTTTCATATAAGCATTTGTCTATAGCAGTATTGCCTCAACAAACAAGTGTAAAAAGCCTCCATAAAAATTAATGGAAGAATGCATCTCTTGCTGCATATTCTGCAATCATAATAGAAAGTGCTGCCTGGAGGAAATGCGCTTTCTAGGGAAACCAAGACCAAGCACAAGGAAGATTTCAAGGTTATGCAGTGAAACGTAGCATAACCATCTCTTGTGCAAGTGATTAAAAAAAAATATGGTAACCTGAGATGTGTTAGTCACACATCAGGTGATTCAACAGGTGTAATTTCCAGCCACTGGCATTTAATACATTTTACTACAGCACAATAAAGTTACAAAATGTATAGATAGTCAATACAGTCTTAACAATTGTTTATTTGCAGAGGAACAAAAGTCAAGTATCCTAGAATTGATTCTAGACTCCTGTTCCAAATAGGGATCTGCATTGTATTCGGATAAAACAGGGAGTCATATTGGAAGAAGAAAAACAACATGTGTCTGGGCACACAATTGTAATTTGAGGAATCTGGATTTAAGTTACTGCTCTTTCTCACAGATTTCAGCTGAATTCAGTGATCGCTAACATGCTTTAATTAGCATTTTTCACTGTGCACAGAAACACACAGGCTCATCTAAAGGCAATCTACTTTAAATTTAAAGCTAAACCTTAAAAACCCAACAAATGTAGTAGCTTTCTTTGTTGCACAGTGAGTGGAAGAACTTAGATAAGCTTTTAGTTAAAATTAGTATTTTTGATAAATCCAAGCTCTTTGCATTCCAGAACAAAGATCCTCAAAGAGCAGGACTATCTTATGCATTGTATGAAATCATTTGCAGCATCATTTTGTGTTACAGTATTCTGGAAATAGTAGATTTCTGATGCAAATTTACTCAGAAACTAGCAGTTAAAATTCACTCTCACTGCTTAGATCTTTCCTTTAAGGGAAGCAGCAGCAACTGTATTCATAGCCTCTGAATGTGACAAAGATTAAGCTAGGATTATCAATTCATGAATTCAAGAAAATTTTCCCCCTTGTCTAGACTGAAAAAAAAATATAAAATGCTGTTGTCGCTTACACCTTGATCTGGGTATTTTCGATGAAACCTGAATTTCAGCAAGCAATTTCACCACAAATTAAGGGAAAAAGTAATACCTAAAAAATAAATGGATGTTAAATCTCCATTGAATTTATGTGGATGAGGAAACACTTGCTTTGCTACATAAGATAGATTATGAAGATTTATGAAAGAGTTGCACTGTATAGAGGTTGAAAATTAAGCAGGAAAAATCAAACTGAAGCAGGAAGAAACTGCCTCAGAAAATCAAATGAAGAAGAGGGTGGGGGGAAAAAAAAAAAAGAATTCCCAAATATTTTTGTAACATAAAAAAAAAAATCCCCCCCTAGTTCTCTCTGCTGCCGCATTTAATTATCAAACCGTGTCACAATTATCATGAAGCCCACTGAGACTTACCTTGTTTCTCATCACTGCTGTCTCCACACTGGTTGGTGAAAACACACAGTTCCCCAGATGGAGCAGAGGAGCCATCACTCCGTTGGCATTCACTTCCTGTAGATGACTGAGTATCTACCAGAGCAAAGCAATATAATGCACAGAAAAATATGAATCTCTTCATGGGCTGTGTTACTATCCAAGCTTTCACCTGGAAAAGAATTACTTTAACTGTCTAGTATTGGTCATGAAGCGTCTTTGAAAAAGCTGTGTTTACACACATCTCTCTGAAAGATGTTTTTAGAACCTCACTTTCCGAATCTGCAGCTTAAGGGAAATATGGCTTCTGCGAAGCAGTGACTTTCAACCCGGTGTGTCTTCGGATAATATTTAACTGAATTATAACATTGTTTTATGACTAAAAAATTTTGCGTCGTGCATAAATTTTATGTCATGACGTGCATATTATGCAAGTCAACTGTATATCATTAACTTACTGATTGGGTTTATTGCCCGATAGTTTGCAAATATACTAGATAAGAAAAAAACAGGACAACAGAGTAGAATGACTAAGTGACCAACCTTCATAAAGATCTCTCTTTTCTCAGAAGGAGTTGGCAAATGCTTACAAAACTTATGAAGAGTTTGTGCATCAAATGTAGAGAACAGTTGAGAAATTCAAAGGGATTGTAAGTGACTGATCTAGGGAAAGAATTAAAATTTTCAGAGCCTGTAGACATGTGATGCTGACAGTTGAAAGTGGTATCTATTTATTATTTACTTGGGCTACAACCATAGATAATGACTGAATTACTTCAGAGTACCCAGTTGTTAATGGCATCAAACCTGCCACCACAATTTGCATAAATGCATGAATAGACTGGCTATTAATGAATACTTTCAAAATTACTGTATTCCTGTATTTTCTGGAAAAATCATATTTTATGTGATACTACTAGTGTTCCCCAAGGTTAGGAAAAAATTAGAGATACCTAGGATCCCATATATGAATTCCTATGAACAGTGAACAATATGATCATACAAAAAAAACACAGTTAGAATTTGTCAAAATAATAATAATAATTTGCCATCCATCACAGGAATCCATCATTAGGGGAAACTACTATCAATACCAACCCCAAATATATTACCGTGCCAACATATTCAGTCTCTGTCCAGGGTTATTTAGTTATAGATATAATCCCCACCCACCCCCCATAATTTGCATAATGATTAGTTCTGAAATAGTGCATTTAGAAGAAAAAGTGTATAGTCAGAGGTGACACAACAGTTCCTCATTAAGCTGTCAAGAAGAGTATTTGCATTGTGTAAATAGATTTACAGTGCATTACATGGTAAGCCAGTCAGGGCTCACCCAGCAGAGATGGGCATTACTAAAACATCCTCGTACAAATGGACTCCGTCAGTAAAAGAGACAGAAGTCAGTATGCCGATTTACAATCCCTTTGATGCAAAATCAACTTTGAATTTCTCAACTGTGTTTCATTGAAACACACCAGTTCTGACAAAGCTTTTACATGGATGAATCGAGGATCTTCGAATTGAGGAGAGGGAGTGGGGAGAGATATCCAGCCAGTCCAAAAAGCCAACCTTGTGAGAGAAGATTGAATCAACTTGTTTCATTCAGCCTAGCAACACAAGAAAACAGGGAAATTATATTAATGAAGTACCTTAAGCACTTTAGATGCCTCAAACCCAGGGGAAGGAGAGACAGTAGGAAAAGGAGAAGATGATTGCAAAAGTTAAAGGACAGTGTTAGCCCAAGGCAAATGACTGTGAAAACTAGACAAAATTAGGCTGACAATCATGTAAGCCTGGCACTCCTTTAATAAAAGTGGGATGAAAAAAAATCTAACTACTTTTATGACGGAGTTGTATTACTTTACTGAAAGGATCACACAATTGCCCAAGTAACTGATGCCAGCAGCTCTGGAGATTTCTTCACCTGTAAATTCCCAAGACCAAGTAACTGGAATGCACATACCACTGTGCATACCTCTGATTTGCCAGTTAGCCCGGGTGAGCAGAATTAAGACAAGGTATATCTCTGTAACTAAAGTATGCTGATTAGGAAGCACAAGTGCTATAGTATCTACAAAGAGAAACAGACAACCTGTGTCTGGAGGTATAGCAATCATTGCAGATCCATATTTTCATAATGTAAGAAATCTCTTGTCAGGGTATAAAGACTACTACTCCAACATTGCCTGAAGGCTAGCAGTCCAAGGTCTGATGCAACTTCCTATTATCTCCAACACCAGAGGCAGACATATGTTTATTGTAATAAAGGTTTCAGTTCTGCCTAGAAAGCATTTTCCAGCTGATTTGGTTCAACTCCACCCTTTTCATCACTATCCTTCTGTGCACATCATTTTACATGCTTCATTTTAACGCTTTGTCCTCAGGCCATAGCGCTGATTGGAAAACTTCCTGAAGAAAAGCAGAGCTACCAATAAATGAATTAAGAATTCATTGTTATATGTATCAGAGTTCATCAAGACTGTGTAACATTGAATTGCTTGCTTCCCTTCAGTAACTACAGCTTAGATTAGAAGCTTATACAAAAAAAAATCCTATTCCATATAATACGTCATATTACTACATTTGTAAAGGCTTAAATGTTTTATGCTATTCAGCTGCTTTGTTTTCCAATCTATTTTCTCCAACATACAATATTTCATCTTATTCCTTCTTTTCCCCTACATCTTCTAAAACCACTCCTCACACTGTTGTACTTCACAATGACAGGATTTCCCAGCCTTTCAGCTTTCTCCCATTTTATTAACATTTCTGCTGCAATATTCTAAGCTGTTCTCCTCCTCTGTCTGTAGCATAAAATCTGTATACAAGCTCTGCAAGTGGGTAATTTTTAGCAGAAACTGGTATCCATTTCCATTTTTATTATGCTGTAAAACATTAATAAGAAGCAAAATTGCATAACCCAAACAAGTCAGAATCACCATAAGATCTGTTATGAGTCGAAATAGATGAAAAATGCATCAAATATTCAGAAAGGATTTAGGGTGTTATCCAAGAATTTTTAGTGGAGAAGGAGAGAAAAAAAAAAAAAGTATTTCAGTGAAGATCTAACAAAAAGTGCAAAACCAAAGAAAAGGTGTCTTTTCTGCAAGTCTGTGGCTATGTACAAGTAGGGAGAGTTTCTTGACAAATGCAACAAGTCAGCCCTCTTGTCAACTAACAAGAACACCACCACAGTTTTTCATATCTCTGAGAAACATATAAAAAGGGATAAAAAGGTGACTCAGAAGCAAAAGACTTGCAGAGAAAGCCAAAAGGACAAACACTTCAAGTACTGAACTGCAAGCACCTGAAAGCAGAAAGAAGAATCAAGATCTAGAAAAAGGAGGAGCACAGAGAGAATGAAGATGTATAAACCAGTAAAAATATGCAGGATGTCAGAAAAGCAGAAGGATGGGCAATAATCAAAGGGTTTTTCTGAAAGCAGTAGAGAAATTTTGCAGAGAAACTAAAGACTAAAAGGAGAACAAGCAGAGCCAGGCACTATGTCTATTTTTTGCAGTTCTCAAAAAGGAAAAAAAAAAAAGTTAAAATAAAAAACTAATTGAATTTACATCAAAGCTGGATTTATCTGGCTTAGCCTAATTCATTTTATTTAAGCCAAGACAAAATACATTTGCTGTAAGTGAAAAAAAGATTGCCCTCTCAGCCTTTCCACTTGTTTAAGTAAATCTGTTGAAAAAGTTGTAGATATTTAATGCAGGATTTTTAAAAGATAAGTCTTATAAAGAAGTCCAAACAGGCTCTGAAACAGGGCCAGAAAAGTTTTGCATTTTTAAGTCTATTTTTCATGTCAACAGAAAGTTATCTGCTTAAGCAGAAAATGGATTGCAATTAGTAATTCTCCATTAAGTTTTTGTAGAACCAGTTATTATCAACACATGAAACAGAGGAAAGAACTCAAAAGATGGGATATTAGTTTCACCATCTGAAAACAGCATTCAAATTTTGCTGCCACTACTAGCTTTCTTTCAGGGAAAAGTCTTACAGAATAGAAAACATAGTCACATCTTCAGAGAAATCAAAATTTCATTAAATTTAATATAACCTTTTAATGGTAAGATTATAACATTTTTATATGTGATGAGAGTAGGGAGCATTACAGCACCAGTGTATATACCTTTAACATATATCTCATTTTCTCCTAATGTAGTTTTAGTAAACATCATTTGTTTTAATACAAACAAGCCTCCAAATTTGTTTATGCAAGAACGATTTTATCCAATCATTAAGAAACCACCAAAATTGTATTTTTGAAATAATTCACAACTATTCAGCCAAGACTTTGTTTTGAGAGCCCCCTCCCAAAAATATGCTGTTTGTATTATCATATGACTGCTCTAGTTTTTAACTGTCAAATTGGAACTGAATGATGTCTGCAAAGTAGAAGAAAGTCAAGCAATCACAGTAACCCCAAACTGATCAGTTTTTAACAGGAATTGACAGAATTCTTTACTTTGATGTAAAAGGCAATAATTGCATACCATCTGCTTCCAGTTAAGTGCACTAATTCAACAGTTAACTTGAAAGAGGACTAAGATATTAATATCTTCGATTAAAAAGGATTCTGGGTAAGTGTTCTTACCACCCATCTCCATTTGCTAAAAGAATTTAGTAAAATCCAATGAGAGATTAAAACCAAACTTAGTATATTGATCAGTGTACAGCATGAACACCACAGTTACAACTAGTGAAGGAAAAAGCCCATAATATTAACGCAAGGTGTGATGAACTAGATAAAATCAGGTCAAAGTCCTAGATCATTACAGATTGAAATAAGGTAACAGTTCAGGAAAATTTTTGGTAGCGTAATTTCTGTCTTTCTAATGACAGATCATATCACATTCAAGAAGAGATGACAGGTGCTGGTAGAAAGGAAAGTAAAGAAAATAATCAATGGGAGACACAAAAGACTAATCTGATCCCTATGTGTACCATGTGCTAAAATTTGTCTCGGCACCTAGAGTGTGGATGAAAAAATATTTCAATTCTGAACTGTCAAAAGCTCAGTAAGACTGCCCTTCTCTCTCAACCCCAAAGTAAGAGGGAAAAAAAAAAATTACCAAAAGTGCTTCTACTCCATAAAGCAATATCCTATTAGAAGACAAAACTATAAATTGGCATAAAGTAACTGATCAGGCAAAACGCATTTCTACCTCCTACCTACTATCTGCTTCTTCAGAGAAATTGGAGCAAGAGCAGAATAATTATTTGCTCAGCATTTGCTTTCCAGTCCAAAAACTTCCAATAGATTTCAGTACATACTGCTCCCACACAGTCTTCTCCAAGACAATAGGAAAGTCTTTCTTCCATCACATCATTCTACCAAGCATTTTGGTTCTCTTCTCTGCTATAAGCAGCTCCCTGCTCCTCTAAGCCCTCTTCAGCTGTAACTAATTGATCAAGTAGCACTGTCTCACAAGAGCAGAGCTGTAGCGTGAAACCTATGGAGCTGAGGACCTGATGCATTATGTAACATAAACTATTACATCACATGACTAAATGCATTTCACAAGGTGTTTAACTCAAACTAGCTCCAGTCTGGTCCCATGGACCAAACACCCACCAGTGGCCAAGATGTAGTAGGTGTGCTCCTGGAGCTGATCCTCTGCTCTAGTCTTATGCAAAGGTATTCATTTCACACTATCCATGGCTGCTCTGCTTTAAGTCACACAGTGTGCAGGAATAGTTGGGACATTTCTTTCAATAATGCACCCCTCATTGGAACCAAAATGCTAATGTGCTAAGCATGCTTAATGGCTCTCAGAACAAGAGGTGGCCTTCCTCTCACCCCCAAGAAATAGAAATAGATCTAGCTTTTTTCCAAAGTTTGGAGAGAAAATATATTATAAAAATTAAACTGGAACCAAATTAAACAGTTTTTCTATCCATCTCAACTGTATACATTGGAGGATTCATCTATCCTAACCTTGGTAGCTAGAGACTGAGCCAACGACCAAAGGCTTTGCAGGTAGCAGAGGCAGACAAACACTTTCCCAGGGCAAATCACCCCAAGATGTCTATCTCTGAGTGAAACAACTCCTTTAGAGATGCCTGGTGTTTTCCATCAACAATAAAACAAGCTTACTCTTTGGTATCACTTCTAGGTATGCAAGTGAGGGCAAACAAATCCTTCCCATGGTCTGTCTGCCTGTTTCTGTCTGTTAACACATAACATTAGTTAGAAAAAACAGCAAGATCAGGGAGAAATCTGGAAGAAAGCAATCTGCCTGGGCTTATCTCCCATAACTGGAGCAGAATCAGCACAGTCCAGAGTTGTGACTGCAGAAATATTCATCTTTAGTCCTGAAACATGTCTGTGTGCCCAAGAGCTCAAAATTAGGCTGTTAAGACCCAGACGGAGTCTCAACAGAGCATATACCTTAGCAACCAGATTAAAATAAATAAATGTATCCACCAGGTTTTCTTATATTATTGACTTTGGCTTTAAGACATCTCTGGCCTGACACTGCTCCTGAGGGTTTCTCAGCGGTCATGTTTGCTCCACACATTTCTAGAAGTTATCCCCCCCAAAAGATACTTGAAGTACATTATTACAAATCTTTCTTGATCAAAACTCCCATCTATCTCAATTTCCTCATCTGTAAACAGATAAGTGGTCTGACAATTTCTGAATTGCTCTGATACCTTCTGATAAACAAGATTAAATAGAAACTAATAGTCCCGAGTAACTTTTATCCACCAATTGTTAGTTGACCTTCAATGTAAGGGGAATATTTTGACATCCAACAAAATAATATTTCACTAAAAATAACAGAGGAATACTTTCCACCTCTGATTTTCAGAGAGACTAAATGAAAAGGTAACATTCTCAACAGAGAATAGCTCCTTCAAAACATACTTTCAGTGCAATTAATATGAAGTTGAACTTTATGCAATAAAGGCACATGCATGGTTTCCGAAGAGTCCTAGGAATTAAAGCACTTGGGAGATTAATGATAGAAGCTTAACACTAACACAATGAAATTGTGTAAAATTCAGAGTGTGTGCTTCATTTGGAAAAAATTTAATTAAAATAAACCACAGGGTCACTGTGTGCTGTCTCAATAAAGCAGCTTTATCCTAAGTTTAAAATGCTTAGTTATGCTTCTTAAATTAACCCAGACAACACTGGAAATTGTATTTAGAGTAACTGCTTTTCAATTGGAGCTATGTAATACTTAGAGCAATTTCATACTTTAAGGAACTGTAGGAAATATTATGTCACTGTTATTAATTTTTTGATTATTCACAACAAAAAAACCCACATTTAAAAAAAAAAATTGTTTAGATCTAATGATTCATTTAGTCCTAAAATCTAAGCTAAATGAATATGACTCTCAGTCTAGATGCATTAGTGAGTTAATGTGAAATGTAATACATTCTCATAGATCATCAGAAGGTTAGAACCTTCCTTACTGATTCTAACCTCTTGTTAATGTTGCTTTGTACTTCAAGTCACTTTGCTTACAGTGAAAGATCATCAATGGGATAAGCAAAGAAATGAAAAAACAAAATAAACAAACAAACAAACATCCTTCCTATGTTCTTCTAAGTGGGCTGCCACTTAAAACACAGTAATTTTTCCACTACTGTAAAAACTGTCATAGAACAGCAGCTGTAGGTATAGCTCAGAGGGACCTTGAAACAGCTTCAAATTATATTTCTAGACCCACCTCAGACAGGGAATGAATCAGAAACACCCCCATGCCACTATTTCCATTTCCCAATCACACAAAGCACCCCTAGAGCTCCTGAGTACTTCTAGGAAAGGGTGCGGAGTTGGCAGGCTGGACAAGCCCCAAACAGCTGAAGGAAACACATTATTCTCCCCAATCACAGGGAAAAGAACTAAATCCCATTCACAGCATAAAACTCCCAAATATCTTAGTCTAACATGCAGCCTCCAGATCTTCCTCATTTCCTACCCTTCCCCTACAGTCCTTACCCAGCCTGCTGCTTCTCCCCAGGTGATTCATCAGGCAGTGATCCATTACACCTGCATTAAAGCAAACAGCTTTCAGCTGCTCTCTTAGCAAAAACATCATGGTTTTATCTACAAGCTGGCTAGAAAATTGATAGATTTTCTTTTCTTGCAAGTCTCAGAGTACTGATGCCAGAGAAGCTGCCATGGCAAGGGTCTACCACCATGGGGGTGGTCCTCCTGCAGCAAGCAAACCTAGTTCCAGAGTTGCTTTGAATGTAGTGTATCAAAAACTGAGATAAAAAGAAATGTTTTCTCATCTTATCCACTCCTCTATGAGATGCTCATCGTCAGACTGCAGCTGACAAAGGTGTGATTGAGGTTTCACACCACCCAGTGTTTGTTTCCAAAGTTTAGCACAGTTGCTGTTTTTCACAATTATGTATTGCCTACCATCAGCAGCAATAGTTTTCAGTCCTTATCAGACTTATTGGATGTTTCTGTTGAATTACAAAGTTTAAAATGAATGTAATGGTTATATATAATGACAGGTTATTTCAAGTATGGCAACACACTTTTATTGCCTTTCCTTACTGATTTAGAATTCTAGACAGCTGCTATGAATTAGGTATTTACCACATCAAAAAGACAACTCATCTGAGTGAACAAATTCCTACATGTATTTTTTTCAACTATATAAGTAGCAGCTCCATTAAACAACTCTAGTGAAGATTTTAGCTGAATGTATCAAAACATTCAGGAACAATTTGAGTCTTGAGAAGTTCTAAGTTAAGCCAAAAATTTCCCCAAACTGATAAATGTTTAGAGGTCCACCACACTAATGAGAGGCAGGATTGTTCCACCCACTCCAGTGGCTGTATTTCAGCGTCAGATAACTTAAATCTGAAATATATGAAAGTGCTACACCCAAAATCTTGCAAGAGTAATAGGAAAACACATAAATATGGAGCTAGGAATTTTAAACTGTCCAATTTCTGTTTTAATAGTCCAAATTTTCTAAGAAAATCCTCATTAATCCAGTTGATGTACATGACCTTCCAAGTATCTAACCCTTTTCTTCCTGTCGTGTTCATCTCCACAATGGTCCTCTGGGTCCTAACATCAGCAGTTTCAATCTCCCTCAATAAGGATGGGGGAGTATTGAGACAAGTCATGAGCAACCTGAAGTCTTCACCAGGAGGGCAATTATGCCCTTTTAGGGGCATAATTCAGAGAGTCTTCATCTTTGGTCTAGGGTACATTTGGGTCTAATTTAACACATTTTCTTGCAAGAGCTTTCTTCCTTCTCCTTGGTTCCCTGGTGAAGTTTGAAAGTCACCCAATGCCTCCCTCATCCTCAGCTGAAATAAAGGGCCATCATTTGTTCAGGGACTGCATACATTTCTCAGCCCTTTGCTGTAGATAGCTGTCACAGAGCTTATGCTAAAATTGACTAGGCTACAGTGAATTGGCCACTAGAAAATTGTTAAAACAAGCTCAAAGTGGACAAGACAAGCCCTGATGAGTCCTGAGACCCTGCACTGTCAAAGTGACGTGAAGGCTACGGCCTGTGACTAGTAATAGCAAATATCTTAGGTACTGGGCTTTACAAAAGGGTGAACAACAATACAATATTTTGACATTTTTATCCTCCACTTCCATATAAGTTATCCAGACCTATTCTGTGAGCCCTTTCAACAAAAAGTGAGTGGTGCTTTCCACCAGCGGCACATAATTTCAAATCTACAATTTCAAAATCTTCAAGATGCAGTACTTAACACTGAAACTCAGCACGTTCCTCTTCCCAGTAAAAACCTACTGATTAATGAGCCTTCTACTTGTCTTTATACGGCAAAAAGCCTCACTGACTGCAATCAGGGAAATCTGAGGACTCTAGATAATACTGAAGCAATTTCAGCATAACCTTCATAGGAGACAAAGTCAGAAATCAACATCAAAAGATGGTTTCTTGACAGTAGTCAGAGCTCTACCCTAAACAGTTAATCTTCAAAGATTGGTGAATGGACATTAATTGATCTAATGCCTATTAAAATTCTATTTTGGAAAGCAAATTCCCAAACCACAATAAATAAATGATTGGACATCCATCACTGCAAGAAAATTACATTTTTAGCATGAATAATGTAGAAATTTGGTAACTCATCAAAGAATACTTGCATAACTTAATATCAGGTAAAGTTACAGTTGTGGAGGAGGTAGAAGCCCAGTGTAATGTTTTACAAGCAGATAGAAATTACTTTATAACAAGCAGTTAATTATTTTCTATATACATGGTAAATACAGACCACACATTAGAGTCCATCTTCAATATTCTACTAAGATTACAAAAAAACAACTATTAATGGCAATTCAATTTAAAAAAAAAATTTGAATTACAAGATCATAGAAAAAACCAAAATTTGAGATGAAACAACAAGTAAATTCAGACTGGTCTGTAAATATGTACCTACACAAGCTTTCTTTAAAATTAAGTTTTAATAATGGAAGTTTTCAATTAACAAAAGGAGTTAGAAAAAGTATCATCACCTTTCCAAAGAAACAGAATATACCCAAGTACCATGGTGAACATTTACCTTACCGATTCCCACTTCACACATGGGAACAAGAAGTTAGCAATGTCCCTGAAGCAGATTCTCAAGAGATTTAACATGTCAGAGCTCCTTTAGATTTTTGTCAATTTACTTCAGACTTAATTGCTCTTCAGTTCCTTTGTTCTTCTGCTGAGGCTGTTGCCAGCAAGGTGCCAGTTTTGTCTGTAGTCATTTCTGAGGCAGAAACCATGGACAGCTTTGACATAGCTGACCTATTTCATGGGAGACAAGCAAACAGCAACTCACAGATAGTAATGAATTTCAGCCCCTGGTGGCACAAATGAAACGTTCACAGCAACGGGTGAAGATATGTATTGAGAAAGTAGGTAGCATAAATTTTGCAGTACAAACCTATCGCTGCAGATCTGCAGCACGGCTGGCTGAAAAGTACGTAATGACATCAACCAATGACTCAGGTGAAATTAGGGGCTTCATTTCTACTTGAAACCCAAAGAAGTTTTGAATAAATAACTCCAAATCAAAGAGGTCAACTCAAAACCTAATGCAGAATGATCGGCAGGAACTGAGAACTAATGTCTGGATAAAGCCAGGTCCTGCAGCTGGCTGGATGCAGGTGCAGGAAGTATTGACAGAGATAAGACATCTCTTTTAGGTTGTCCCTTGCAGGCAACCCTCTAGCAAATGGATCACTGACAGGATAACTACACTGGCAGCGTTATAACCCTTCCTAGGAGGGAAACCAGGCCATGCTGAGGGAATAATACCTATCAAACTCTAGAAAGACAGTTTGGAGGCAGACAACAAACCTCAGCTACCCAGCTGCCTTCTAACACTGTATCAGAAGGTCCTGTGCTCTGACATCTCCTTCCCTACAACACACTGTGTGAAATGCATGCTCTCAAGTTTTTTATACTGGAAAACAGCAGTTCTGACAAGCAGTAAAGAAACTCCTTATTTTTCTCAGATTTCTTTTTGCCATTTGTCCTGGTTCCAGCTGGGACAGAGCTAACTTTCTTCCCAGTAGCTGGGGAGGGTGTGCTGTGTTTTGGGTTTGGTATAATAGGAGCGTTGATGGCCCATTGATGTTT